>OY992880.1:127605483-127942983 GCA_963921405.1 Cepaea hortensis | reverse complement strand
GGTGGACATAATGATAAGGTTATATGCTAAATCTCATCATTTTCCTTCAGTTGGTTACTGATATATGGAATTTTGCATTGGGGCAGACAAAAATAAACACACTATAGAAGTAGTAGTAAGTGTATGGACGTCACTTGAGTTCACAGCCAGCCAACGAAAAAAAAAAAGTGCTCCTTGACTTCTTGAAGCTGAGAAACCGGCAGGGTGAGCAAGGCCGGTGCTGGAACGTCACATCTGCGGCGAGTCATGCTGCAATGTAAGGATACGACGGTTCATCACGGCACGTGGGGACTGGCTAAGATAAGGCCCAGGTTGGTCGTGTTGATCCACAGGTTCGGGTATTTCATTGTCTACAGACTCCAGGGGAATACTCAGATACAACACTCTGATACAACACTTAGGTACGACACTCAGGTACAACACTCAGGTACAACACTCAGGTACAACAATCAGATACAACACTCAGGTACAACACTCAGGTACAATACTCAGGTAATGCACTGAGGTACAACATACCGTTACAATACTCAGATACAATACTTAGATACAACACTCAGATACAATACTCAGATACAATACTTAGATACAACACTCAGATATAGCATTCAGCATTCAGGTACAACCCTCAGATACAACACTCGGGTACAACACTATGGTACAACGCTCAGAAATGAATTTTTTTCCCGTCGTCTTATATTTACTACCACCCAAGGAATATGTCTTTGATAGGTCCAAAGGCAACTGAAATCATGGAAAACTGCGAAATTTCTTTGATGTTTTGGCGAAAATATATTTGATCCACGCTAACAAACTTGTTTTACAGTAATGCACGTCAATTCGGGTAACGCTTCAGTTCAACTCAGTGACGTGCGTCTCATAAGGAAATTCCCGTGCGCCACGGATAATATTCATGATTGAACACTGATGTTTCCATGTGAAGATGTAATACATTTCATAATATTCACGTCTTCTCTGACCCGTAAATTATATACCACATGAAAACACTGAGAGCTGCTGTGCAATCTCCAGCATACATTTTGGTTGTTGGGTGTACATAATGATACTGTTATGTGCTAAATATCATTATTTTCCCTCAATTGGTTACTGAGTTATGGTTTTTTATACGGGGGAATACATTTATGAACACACTATAATAGCTCACGAAGTGGAATATTTGTTCACAACGTGAAATCTTGTAGCTCACGAACTATACTGGACACCGGGGCTTTCTTACACGTGTATTTTCAATCAGATTCCAACAACCAGCCTCAAAGCCAGGCCGACCACATACAGAACTTATTTAAAATCATTGCCAGGCTGCAGGAACTGAACAAGTTCTGTAAAAGTCAAATATGTAAACACCTTTAAAATGTTGCATGATCAACCCCAACACCAGGTTGATATACTAGGCATGTTTACGTTCAGCAGTTTGCCATTGCTTTCTGAAAGAGAAGCCAACGTTGCAGTACAACTGATCCGTGTAGGGGATTAACCTCGTATCCCTCAGCGCACCGGAAGTTTAAACGTCAGTGCATTAAGCAGCGCGGCTACGCAGATATCTGTAATCAATCAATCAATCAATCAATCAATCAATCAATATGGTGCCATCTCCACAATGCAGGTTGGCTGCAATGGATCTCCTACACTGTCTGTCTCCCGCCTTGACTGTACATTCTGTCAGACTGATGTTCGTCCATCTCTTGGTGTTATCTTCCCACGTGTATCGTTGTCTACCTCTTGCCCTCAACCTTGCCTTCCAGTATGGTTTCTATAAGAGTATCATGTCTTTTAACGTGGTCGAAATGTTTCACTTGTCTCCTCTTTATTTCTATCATCAACTCTCTCTTCATTCCCAGTTTTTCTAGAACATCTTTTCTATACCATCCATCCATCATGTGCCATGCCGGAAAGCGTGGGCGGTCGTGACTCGCCATTTCACTCGATCACCAGAGTACTTTTCTTGTGATGATCTGTAATTAGGCGAATCATAATAACCTAGGCACTTTTAAAGAAGGTAGTTTGCCGTTGCTTTCCTTCTTTGGCAGTGACCATACTGGCCGGTGACGCTAGCCATTGTCCCGTGAAAGAGATCTTCTGCCTACCGTCGCGAAAATTGAGACCATAGCCAACAACTATCTGTCGGCTGGCCTCACAAATTCATCCACCACCTGCCTTCCGTGGCGTCTTGTGAACAACTTCCAATAAACGAATACGAAATAACAACACATAATCCAGAGAAAAAAAACACACACTAAAAACAGCGTCTCGTGAAGAACGAGCGTTAGGTCGTCGCCATTTTTACCGGAAGTCACTCTACCATTTTCAAGACATCAGTAAAAACATTAACAAATAAACATAAATTGTCCCATATCCTACCATGGTTCTGTGATGTAGTAGCACCATCACACTTTTTAGGTCCGAGAGCAAGTATCAATAGGTAACTAATCTTTTCCTCACTTTGACAAGTGACGAGTCCAGACGTCCAATCAGCGTTTGACTGTGCTCGTTACATTACCAGAACCGTTTGTTTTTAACTCCGCTAGCACGTGGCCTCTGTAAACATATTCATTCATCATGTGCCGTGCCGATAAGAGTGGGCGGTCATGTTCCGCCATCTCACTCGATCACCAGAATCGTGGATCACCCCAGTGTTCATGTCCCCATCATACCACGTCGCCAAGAAATCCAGGTATTTACTTCTCTGCCTTCCCCTTGTTCGTTTCCCCTCGATCATGCCAGTTGTCACCAAGTTCTCCGATTTATTTCTTCTCATAAAGTGGCCATAAAAATTGTATTTGTCTACGTCTAATTTCTCTAATAAGTGTACGATTTTCATTTGCTTCTTGTAATACTTGGTCATTGGTGTGTCTGTCTGTCCATGATATTCTTTGCATTTCCCTCAGAAACCACATTTCCACAACCATCAGATGTTTTTCAGCCTGTCTGTTCATTGTCCACGTTTGACATCCCATAACATATTCGTTAGTTACTTGCGTATCCTTTACAGGACGTCGCAGTTAACATAAATATATTTTGGTCTTGTGATCTCTTGGGAAGTTTACGTTCAATAGTTTGCCATTGCATTCTGAACGATCGGCGCCCATACCATTTCTTTTTTAAAAAAGCCAACGTAGGCGGTCTGCTGCCAAATCGCCCACAGCTGTGTTTCGCACACGGTTATGCGGGTTGCGAACTGCGTCCGTAACCTATTCACCACGGAGCTTATTACATTCCTTAAATACGCCGTCTTTGTGTTGATCCTTAGCACTGAATTTCCCACACCAGCGCCTGCGCGTGCGTATCTGTATGTGCTCACATCTGCGTGCTTCACAGTAAAATTAAACTTTTAAATGTGTAAATAAAAATGCATGCTGTACGAGCGGCGAGGGAAAAGCCAACTTTTGTGTCCCAGAATTCATTCATTTTTAAAACATAATCTCCTTTGGTGATATCTCCTCTAAAAAGTAATAACATTCTTTAAAGTTGCCAGGAAACGGTCCCAGAGTGGGGTCGACAGTGTAAAATATCATTAATGTCTTGTCTCCTCTGCCACGCTTATCAAGATTTGGACCGCAATTTTCGGGTCTCGAAAATTGAAGGTTAGTACAAGGTTTGACAGAATCAATCACTTCCTGTCAACATGATTGCATCGCCATGATTGTGTTATGAAATTCCAAAGGGACCAAGGGGCTATGGCCGAGTTTCAGCCTGCAATTCGTGGACAGATTTATGTATTCACTTTATGAAAACTTTTGACGTCAAATAAATGGAATTGGTTCTACGTCGCAAATAAAATTACTGCAAGTGCCGCGATATATAAATTGTTTCAAAATGAATATCGGTGCTTTATGTGCATACACATTAAATTATTTGGCATGTACATATATACAGCTTGCACTAAAAGAAATATATGTTGCATGACTCTCATTGAATATTTATCTTATGTGTATCTTCTACGTTCCTTTCTCGACAGTAGTGCGTATTCATGCGCTCCAGATTTTAGTGTCTCTGACTTCCGCATGCCTTTGTGTACGATTGTTTTCTTGTAGACAGAATCTGGCTGGGTTCTGTGGTGAAGGGGTAGTAGGTGCAGTTTACAATCCCAAATTTCACGTTCGAAATTAAATTCCGGCGATTTGGAAGCTGGCCACCCTGTGTTGATTTTTAACAATGACACGAGTGTCGGTCGTTCAGAAAACAATGGCAAACTGCTGGACGTAAAATTGCTTTGTAAAACACAAACAGCCAAATAATACTGGGGTTGACTGCAACATCATGTAAAAGACGTGAGACTAACTAAGACAAATTATTCAACAACTTGGTTGGACTCTATCTACCCGTGATTAGGCTTTAGTAGGTAACAAGTTTGCCAGGTAAGTGGCCTAACTACCTACTCCTGACAATTTTAAACTGTCCTAGAATTTTTAGCTTTCCAACTTGCACATGAGACTTCTCGTTTTTCGCCCTAATCCCAGAAGGTTTGGTATCCGATCGCACTACCCAAAAGATCAGGTGGCGGTTTGACATCATTAGATACCATTAGCCTTATGCAGGAATCGAACCCAGTACCTTCTGCGCATGAGGCCTACGATGTAACCTCTGAGTTCTTTCAAAGATAATGCGTCGTCCCTTAGCTACAGAAAACTACTTCCGTTATTCTGTCGCCACTTACTTGTTCTGTCACGTGATGGAAGTGAAAATCTTGTTTTTAATTTAGAATTTTCAAAACTAGAGAGTTTACCTGTCGTTTATCTATACACCAAACACTGTATATTTCAGGTTGCAATTACCACAATATATGTTCTCAAAACATATCAATATTTTCATCGGAATATATATGAGCCGGCATTTTTTCCACACGAGGAAGTAATAGGAAATATATTATCATATAAGGAAATATATGATCATATAAGGAAATATATTATCATATAAGGAAATATATTATCAAGAGTGACATATATTCTACTTTAGTTTCTTTATAATTTTTATTTTCATTTTGTCCGTCTTGGAATTTGTCTTGAAGTTGGAAAAATCAACATCATAGCATTATAATAATATATTTTAACGCTTTGAGAGAAAATCCTGGAGAATAAAGTACCCGGTTGTATCTCACATGTCTAACCGGTTTTTAAAAAAAGTGATGATAGTTGAACAGCCTGGATCAATGACGGATGGGTAAAGTATTTCTGATGATGCGCATGTCAGCTGATAAATTCCAAGTTACGACCCCCCAAAGAACGCCCCGTGACAGCTCAAAGAGTGATTTACAACAAATTTGATTCATTCAGAACGCCATATTTCACCGACCTCGACAGCGAGGACAGGGTCGTGTATAGACACGCAAGACCATCAGTACAAATTTGTCCCTCGCTCGCGATCTCGGCTTCGGAAACTTTCACCCGAGGGGACGAAGAGCTCGACCTTCGGGTTGGCCCACCAATCATTCTTCTTGATTTAGGTCACGTGACGCGACAACGGTGTCTCCACTTTCGGTATATCATCATTTCTTTAGGGAAATTATAAATTGCATCTTAGTGGGGGCTCGGATTGTGGCTTCTAGACAAGATGGCATCGCCGCCATTTTATCATTATCATTATCTTGTAAAGAGATGATTGCAGGCTGTCTGCGCTGGGCGCGGTGATGGAAGAGTTGGATTCTGCAGATTAAAACCGGCTCCTCTCTGCTGTTGCATAATCAAGGAATGGAGAGCGACGAGGGCGTTGATGCAGATACAAAATAATCAAGAAGAAGAGTGTAGTGTGTGATGCGTGAATTACAGAGAAGAGAATACGTGAGAGGGGTGGTAAAAAAGGATGAGAGAGAAAGCGAGAGAGAGAGAGAGAGAGAGAGAGAACGTGAGATAAGGAGAGAATGAAATAATTTGAGAGAGATGATACAGAGACAGTGCAAGCGAGAGTGTGTGTATGAGATAAATAGAGAGATAGAAAAGAGAGAGATAGAGTTAGGGAAATATAGAGTAAGTGAGAGAGATAGAGAGTGCAATAGAGTGAGAGACAGTGTGAGAGATGGAGATAAAGATCGGGTGAAAGAAAATGAGAGAGACAGAGAAATATAGTAAGATAAATATAGTGAGAGTGAGTGTGTGAGACAGAAGATAATGTCCGCTCTTAGGAATTGATAAAAATGAGGGCTAGAAATGACTTAGTCCCATGCTGGTAAGACTAACAGCGTACTGATTCCAGATATCTTCTTGAGCTCATCACGTGGGGTGTGCAATACGTGGTTAGTCCATCTTCTATCATCGTGGGGAATTCTCATGACTCTCTTGAAATCTTGCAGCCTGCAAAGTTTACACAAATTGGTTAGTTCCATCACAGCGAGAGCAATGGGTGATCTCCCCTTGGTTAGCCTGTGTTGTCTGTGCTTGAAAGCATTGATTAATTTGAAGAGGGATAAAGGTCTATGTGCATAATGACCATTCCGATTGAGAGTCTCTGAATAATGTGGCAGGAAAATAGAACATTTGCCTGTGCTACCATTGTCTTGTGAGATATCTGGCTATTATTGTTTCGCATACAAAAGTTTGTGTTCAAACGTCAAATGAAATGACATACACAAGGCGTATAGAAGACATACAGAAGGCAACCAAAAGAACACAGTATACGGAAGACACAGAGAAGACATAGAGAAGACATACAAAAGAAATAAGAAGACATACAGAAGAAATATAGAAGAAATACAGAAAACATACAGAAGGCATAAATAAGACACAGAGAAGGAATAAATAAGACAAATAGAAGGCATAAATTAGGCAACCATAAGAAATAAACAAGGCATGCATAATAAATGCGGAAGACATAACGAAGATGTACAATAGAAATGCAGAAGACATAAATAAAACACAATAAAACATACACAAGACATACATAAGACATACATCGTATATACAGAGTACACAAGAAATACACAAGAAATACAGAAGATATACATAAGACAAACACAAAGCAACCAAAAGAAATAAACTAGGCATGCAGAAGACATACACAAGGCACATTGAAGAAGTAGAGTAAAAGTCGCTTAAAAGTCGACAGGGTCGACTTCATTGCACCAGGTTTTATCCCACATGGCTCAGTCTCTTTCCGCTGCGCGAAAGCGTCACACAAAGCACGAACTCCGTAGCTCCAGCGACGACTCCCAGGAGTCTCCAAAATATGCACTCGTGACCTAAAGGACACGTTTCGGAATCAAACCCATAACCTTCAGAGCCCGAGTCAGACGGCTTGACCACTTTACCACGGAGACTCCGAAGTAGAGAAGATATACAGAAGGCATAAGTAAGACATAATAAAACATACACCAGACATACACAATACATACACAAACAAACACAAGACACCTCTACGCACAGGATTTGACCATTATGACCCTTTTTACACCTTTTAGGGTTCGGTCTCTGCGGCTAAGGGCTTGCAAACGCGGTTTGTGAACCCGTATACCCGGGTTCGGAACACAGCGGTGCTGGTTTTTTTCGAAAAAGGTATAGGGGCCGGTCGTTCAGAAAGCAATGGCAACCTACTGAACGTAAAATTTGTCCAGGAATCACGAACAGCTAAAATGCTGGGGTTGACTGCTACGTCCTGTGAAGTACATGCAACTTAATTTTTATTTTTTATAGGGTTCATTGGGCGTATGATGCTAGAACCGTTGTTTCGTTGACCAATCATCTCACTGAGCGTGATGTCGTCATTGTCACGTCGGCCGCCTTTACCCTCAAAGACATTTCCTGGTCCACATTTTAAGCTGCGTCGACCTGAAGTGTCGAGTCGTTTTCCCACCACCTCTAAACCGTTCAAACTCAGACGAGAAGTTATAATTATGGCCCATTCCAGCCCCAGATTAATAATCCCGTGACAGAATCAGCCAAAACTGGTTTCAGCATTATCAACTGAGGATTAACATCTAGAGAGATTAATTATGCATTACAAATGAAAATTCTCAAATGTTATGTACGTATATTCAACCTACTTTATGGCGCAGAAGCTTGGATGGACAATGAACAACAATTAGAAAGTCACATTGATACCCTAGAGATGTGGATATACTGAAGAATATGTCGTATTTCATTGGGAAAATATCAAATACAGAGGTTCTAGAAAAAAATGGGAATCAAAAGACAGTTCTTGAATGAAATAACAAACAGAGGCAGGTGAAATAGTTCGGACACGTTCAGATATAACACTTTTATAAAAACCATACTGGAGGGCAAGGTTGAGGACATGCGAGCAAGAGGAAGACAACAATTCAAGTGAGATGCTAACACCAAGAGATGGACATACAGCAGTCTGACAGATTGTACAGTCAAGGCGACTTTACAGGTGTTTGTAATTTACATTCCCAAGACAAGGACAAGAAGTCAACATTTCATTCCAACTGACCGGTGTAGGGGTTGAACCGAATACCTCGATATCAAAACACCAGGCGTTTATGAACAAACGCTCTGATTCATTCGCCCATACTGATCCCCAAACAATGTTTGATTAATTGCTATCAGTGGGCACAGTGAATTCACCGGAACAAATGTAATCAAATATACAGTAAACATGATAATGTACGCGAGGATTTCTCACACAGATTAATGAAGAAAGATCAATATACCGGCCAGCCGACAAATTGGTACGGATTGAGACAAGATATATGGTATATATATCCTTTAATAGACAGACTGTCAGGGATTCTCAAGGATAAATGATGGCTAACCGACAGGCAGGTTGCGACTGGGTGGGATATATATATATATAGATGGACAGACAGGCAGACGGGCCCACAGACAAACGGACGGACGGAGTGACGGAGGGATCGATGGATAGATGGATAGACAGACAGACAGACAGATAGACAGACAGACAGACAGACAGACAGACAGACAGATAGATAGATAGATAGATAGATAGATAGATAGATAGATAGATAGATAGATAGATAGATAGATAGATAGATAGATAGATAGATAGATAGATAGATAGATAGATAGATAGATAGATTGATAGATAGATATATAGATAGATAGATAGATAGAAATCAAATCAAATCAAATCAAATCAACTTTATTAGGGTCACAAATTGGGCGCGCAGGCCCGTCTTACATTCGGCCCTTCCAATCACTCGTCTTTCGTTCACCAAGAGCATTATACATTTACATAGGAAGAAAAATAAACATTGTGAAATGAATGTTGTAAACATAAACAAGGCTAATTACCATGTTATGAGGCCCATCTCCCACCTATCCATACATCACCCCACCCACACAACACCCCCACCTACCCACACACACGCACACCAAGGGACACATACACACCCCCACCTACCCACAAACACGCACACCAAGGGACACATACATACCCCACCAACCGACCCATCCCCCTCCCGCACATCCCCCACCCACACACACTGCCCTCACCTGATCCCCCAACCAAAACACACTCGCCACCCACAAACATTCCCCCACCAACCCACACATCCCACGCCCATCCACATACACATCCTAACCCACACATCCTCTCCCCACCCACACATCAAACCACCCATCCCCCAGCCACATCTCCACCGACAACATATTCCCCACCCATGCACACAATCCCCCACCAACCCACACATCGCACATCCACTCACACATCCACAAACCATACACACACATCCCCACCAACTAACATGTCCCTACCCCCCCCCCCCCCCCCACACACACACATCTCCCTAACCACCCATACATCCCCAATCCACTCACACACACCCCACCACCCACACATACAACTTCCACCCACCCACACATGCCATAACCTAATCTCCCACCACACAATCCCCCACCCGCACATCACACTCCCTACCACGCACTATTCCCAACCCACGCACCACACACACTTCCCTTACCAACACATCCCCACTTACACACCACACACATATCCCCCACCCAGATACCACACAATATTCCCACCCACACCCACACAGATACCCTTACCCATCCACCCCACATACCCCCACTCACACGCCACAAAAATCCCCTACCCACACACACATACCTCACCCACACAATATCCCCAACCAACACACCACACACCTCTCCGCACCCACACACGCATTCCCTACCCGTCCACCAACAGACACTTACTCACGCATACATCTTCCACTACGCACCCACACACCCCCACCCACCTACCCCCAACCAAACATCTCTCGATCACAATACCCCTACCCACACACATCCTCCACCCACTCACACATCCCACCCCGACACATACAACTCCCTCACCCACCTACACATCCCTAAGCCACTCACACACCCCCACCCACACATTCCCCATCCACACACACACATCTCCCACCCACACACCCCCACATACTTCCCCCAACCACCACAATCCCCTACTCACCCACACATATACCCCACCCATACGCACATTCCCCGCACCCATCACACACTTCCCCCACACCACACACTATCCTCCACCCATACCACCACAAACATACCCTCCACCCACACATCATTCACACATCCGCCACCAACACACCGCACACATATCTCAAACCCACACACCATACACTTCTCCCCACCCGCCCTTGCATCCCCAATCCACCCAACACAATCCCCTACCCACACAACCCCGCCTCCCACACATACTTCCTCAAACCATCCACACATCTCCACCCACATAAACACACATCCTCCGCATCCGTCCCATACACATACCCTCCACCCATACACACATCCCCCACACCCATTCCAACACCCCTATTTTCACCCCCACACATCCATCCACACATTCCACCAACACCCACAAATACCACTACCCACCAAAACCCACACACCCCAACCCATCCAAACGCATACCCACACCCACACACCCCCCACCCACATATATCCCCACACTCACACACATCCTCCACATACACTCACACTTCCTCACATCTAGACATATACAAAATGTCTCACGTTAGTATTGAAACTAGTATGAACAAACTCTCACACTTTACTCACACACATACACTGACACTTGCCATGAGCAGTCTCATAAAAATGTTAAACATGGAGAAAAATGTGTACATAAAATGTATGTGACGTAAAAATAGTGATGCTCTCTCTCTCTCTCTCTCTCTCTCTCTCTCTCTCTCTCTCTCTCTCTCTCTCTCTCTCTCTCTCACACACACACACACACACACATTCACTCTCATTCAGATAGATAGATAGATAGACAGACAGAGAGACAGACAGACAGACAGACAGACAGATACATAGATAGATACATAGATAGATACATACATAGACAGACAGACAGACAGACAGACAGATAGATAGATAGATTAGATAGATAGATAGATAGATAGATAAATAGATTAGATAGATAGATAGATAGATAGATAGATAGATAGATAAATAGATTAGATAGATAGATAGATAGATAGATAGATAGATAGATAGGTAGATAGATAGATAGATAGATAGATAGATAGATAGATAGATAGATAGATAGATAGATAGATAGATAGATAGATGGATAGATAGATAGATAGATAGAAACAGGTGGGCTATTCCGGACATCTGACTAATAAATGAAGCCTAATTAGGACCGAAGAGGCCACTAGAATTGAGCCCTATTCAAGTTCATCCCTAGGAGGTTCCCAGCGGTGCCGCTTCAGAACAATTCATGTGTGTCAGAAAGCTTCATGACAAGAAAGGATTTATAAATAGAATATTTTGCGAATAGAATATATTGATTAAGAATACTCAGGAGGTCTGCGCGGCCGAATGGACATAAGCTCACGTTCTTAAACATCCTGTTGGCGGATGCTGAGGTATGGGTTTTAATCCCTACACCAGTCAGTTGGACTAAAATGTTGATTTCTCGTCCTTGACTTGGTACGAAAATTACACGACTTGGTACGTAAATTACAAGTACCTCTAAAATCGTAGTAGGTTCACCTGAATGCGAGGGTCACTAGTAATAGGATAAAACTAATCCACACGCAAAATTCTGTCCAGTTCTACTAGACCAGTGGTTCTCAACCTTTTTTGGCCCGTGCCCCCCTTCACCATATTTTCAGAACGTCACTCCCCCCCCCCCCCACTACTCTCAAAAATTTGGCCCGTGCCCCCCTTCACCGTATTTTCAGAAAGTCACCCCCCCCCCCCCCCTTTGCATATTCCCTATCTAAAAATCCCCCCACATAAAACATGATTTGTGGGTCTACTTACTTTATAAAATGAATTTTAGAAGAATGAGACGTACATAACTGTAAAGTATGAAGGGAAAAACAATATCAAGTAATCGGTTCTTGTATTAACGCTATCTTGAAATGGTCTTCATTCCCCACTCCCCCTCGGGGGGGGGGGGAATTCCCCACCGGTTGAGAACCACTGTACTAGACGTCAAGGAGTCCGTCAGGTCTACGGGCTGTCTCCCTATTTGTTTAACCTCTACGCCGAAAATATAATGAGAAATGTCAGAGATGATATAACCAGGGAGCAACATGATACCCTGCGTGTTGTTTGTCCATCAAGAATCATGATGACCATTCATTTCATCCAGTGGGGTTGAAAGTATGGAGCCGTGGGTTCTAAGATGGCTGATAAGGCCTATTTTGGGTCGAAATGTCCTTTCACAATGTGGACAAATAATGCTCGTTTCTGGAGGAGGATTTTCTGCAGTGGTTTTTCTGTTCTGTCTTTTCTTCACAGCTCTTGCAGTCCTGGTTGCCTCACAAGTGACTGCACCCTTGTGTAATGATGCACGCCACGAATTTCGGTTTCTGGCTGCAGTCTCCCAGGTGTCATGATGAATTCCGAAAGAATTTAGTGAGATTTTCAGAGTGATGCCCTAAATACTGGTGGTCATGACACAATGAAACACTTAAAAGTCGAATATCTATTGATCTTCAAAGCCTAAAACAACTGAATAAATTGTGGAGAGAGATAGAACTACAAATATTAGATTTTTAAGAGCATACATCTTTCCCATTGCAACATATGCCTGTGAGACCTGAACACTTACTAAACAAGCTGAACAGGTCATAAATGTCTTTGAATATAAATGTTATAGACAAAGTTCTAAGAGTATCGTGGATAAAGAAAAGAACAAATGCATTCATACTTCAAGAGCTGAATATTAAATGTTGGCTATTAAAGACGATAAAACAAAGAAAATTGAAATATTTTTGTCACTTGAAACGTCACGAAAGTTTAGAGAGGATAATAATGGAGGGGTGTATGCCTGGGAAGAGAGGAAGATGAAGGCAAAGAGAAGATGGGCGCAGGATGTGGCGGATGATCTCCAGATGGGTGTATTGGACGCGGGACATCTTGCTTGTGATCGAGAGGTTTTCCCGTAGGTTGTTATGGGAGCGTGGTTCTGAAAAGGACATGCTACTGAATGAATGAATGAAAGAATGAATGAAAGAATGAATGAATGAATGAATGAATGAATGAATGAATGAATCTACTAGAAGTAGCGTGTATCGGCTATGCTTGAGTTCACAGCGAGGGAGCACCAAAACAAAAAATGCTCCTTGGCATTGCCGTTCTGTACATGTTGATCACGGCCGTGATCCGGGGCTTTTAAGGAAAGCAAATAATTATAGTAATCTAAGCTGGCATGCATGTCGTATAAGGCACCTAAGGTGGATTTATGTGCGATTGTCTACCTCTTCCTTGCATACAACTTAACAGTAAAATCCAACATCACCAGCAACAGTATCAATAACATGGCCGTCATCATTATTGTCACGAGCGCCATAAGTTAACCAGCTAATAATACCGACGTTTGCGTGGCGTATATTTTCTAGGCCACAAAAGTCGTACTAACAGAGTAAACACAGCTGCACAGGTTACATCGTGTCAGCCCATAAACACATTTGGTGGTGAGTGAGAAGGAATGGATACATCGAGTTGGCAGTTCATTAACAGTTAGAATCACATATGATTGTCGGCTTAGGATATGGAATGGTTCCGTTTGTCATCTATACTGCCGGACATCAGACGGAAATGGCTGCTGGGATTGTCACCACGGAACAGAAGATTGACAGTTTATCAACAGGTCGGAAGTGCCCGACTAGGGAGAAAACAGTGCATCTGTCAATTCTTGGTTTCCGGCACATCGAGAGGATTGACGGGGTTATTTGCAACTCTTTGTTGTAACTCGACAGAAACTCGCTGGCTTGTTTTGAGAATCTAAACTATTACTGACAACTTTGACAGGACTTAAGCCAGGAAAATAGTTTCCTGACAAGGGATGATCTGCCACTGTGCCACCTGTGTGGGGGCATAAAGGATAACGTCACGTGGACAACTTTGGTAGTTTGCCATATAAACCCGAGTTGGGATCAACTAGGGGGGACTTGAAAAATGCTCTAGTCAGAGTGCCAGGGCACTGCAGTGCTTAGTGGAAATAATATCTACCGTGTGTTAATTAGTGACTTAATTTTACACGTGCCTATAATGGCAGATGTAGATATGATTGATAGGACTGCAGTAGTGCCATTTAAGGTATAACCTATTATAATATTAGTTCTTATTAATATAGACTGTGGCCTTGTTAAACTATAGTGTGATGATTAGCACTGTTAGTGGAAACTAGTTAGAGTAGAATAGTGATATTAACTCTGCTAGTTAAGAATAGATTAGTGAAGTGTTGATAAGCTTTACTAGTTGAGAATTGAGTAATGAGGGATAATTGGGATCTTCCCGTAGGTGTCCCTGGTGGGCAAGGTTCCGCATTCTGTTTGCTGATTTTTTCTTTGTCATAGCCTGATTCGGCTCTAGGTGGGTAGCTAATCTGCTCTATGACTAAGTCTAGTTAGCTAAAGATCATTAAGCAAGGTGATAGGCTTACACTCAGCCGAAAGGATCAGTGACTAGTACTATCACCAGATGTGTTGTTTCTATCCTAGGTTCCCTACCAGATCCAAGGAAACTCAACAAGTTTTTGGGAAAGAATCCCATCCCATTCGGAAGAACACCAGTTCAACAATCAATAAAGTTGCATACAGAACGTAACTAAAGCTAGAAGGAAGTTGATTCACCAAAGATAGTGATGATTACTGATGCACCACACAGCATCAGACAGTAGTAACGAACTGAAAACATTAAGTCTAATAATTACATAGTGTGATATAATCTCGTGTAATAGAACACAAGACTTGATACTTGAGGCTAGATAGACACGAGGGAGGATCCAGTACAGTAACAATTAACATTAATCTGTGTACACACTACAAAGGACTTGTGCATTTTTTTATGAACGATAGGAACGGACATTGTGTAGAGTGCAACCGGTCCATGATTAACTGTTTATACCACCGGTGTCTATTTCGGATGTTCATGAAATGGGATTACCAGAGGTCTACAGAGGCAAATCAGTATCCGGCAAGATGGTTTCGGCACGGGGTGAGATGTACATGTTCTGACGTAACGTGCTGTGGTCTATCCTTGCTGGGATCAGCTGACTGGGTTGTTGTCTGAGAGTCCGATTCTACACACTTTATAGAACACGTCACACATTTTCTTAACATACACGTCTCATATACGTTACACTTTTCTTTTAATAAATTAATCTTTATTAATCTTTAGAAGCAAGAGTTGTTGAGTATGTTACGTTGGGGAAGTATGAGAAGGGGGCATAGTACGACAGTGAGAGAGTGATAGGAAAAGGTGTCCATAGGCTGATGGAGTGTGTTGGACGGAAGCTGGTGGATTCTCCAGAATATTGAGAGGAAAAAAATATTATAATGTGGGTGTCGACTCTCTTCACTCCAGGGACGACACTTTAAAGGAGGACACGACAATTATCAACAATAACAATAACGATAAGAACAACAGCACCAGCAATAATAATAACAACAATAGGAATAACAACACAAATTAGAACAAATGTAGAAGAGGTCTTTTTTAAAAAAAAATTCGCATATCCTTTACAGGACATCGCTGTCAACATCAGCATCTTTCAGCTGATTGTTGATTTATTGGCAAGATTACGCTCAGTAGTTTGCCATTGCTTTCTGAGCGGCCGGCTCAGTTATCCCGCAAGTCACCAACGGGGGCAGAACCGCTTCCAATTCTCGCGCGCTGCGTTATCCTGCGTGGATAAACGGGATTACGAAGAAAGTCGTGTAACCCCTCGGCCAGAGAGACCGGCGTAGAAGAGGTCAGTCACGATTAAATGGAACAAAAATGATAAAACATACAAACATCTTAAAGATATTAGCAAAGACATGCATGAGGTCAAATGTTACATTTCTCCCCCGATGAGTCTCCACCTTGACGTGGTGGGGGAGCTTGCGTGTCCCATCGACCCCATTTGCTTGCTGATGGATGAAAAACTACATATTGGACAGCTTATGGGATAGGGACCAGACTAAGAGAGACACAACCTGCTGCTCTGCAGGTGAGACTGAGGATAGCAGTCTAAAATTTAAATCAGGCGCACGAAGGCAGAAGTTCTTGGTCCGGACAAAACACTAAAGGCTCCCTGTCGAGGGCTGTGGTTGAACGCCTCTAAGCCACAAACCCTCGGACCTGTGAGCAGGGCCGATCCCCACCTTTCGAAAAATAAAGACCAGATACTGAGCAAGCTACATGCTCAGGTCTGATAGAAGTTCGAAGGCTCTCAGCTGGGGGACATGAGAGATTCCCGGATGAGAGGGCCAGGCCGTTTCTCGTTCACCGTTGCACGAAGGTAAGGTGCTGAGCCGGCAGCACAAGTAGCCTACCTCGTGAGCGAGTACAAAAAGTCAAAAAGTGCCCCAGTCGAAGAAAATGGCTGCGAAAACTGAATCTAACTCATAGAGAGTGTAGACAAAAGTGGAAGAACGTCTCAATGACGCAAAATGGAACGCACGGCGAGCGAACCTATTGCGTGGTCCGAAGTCAAAAGCAAAAGCTTACCGAGTGGGTGTCGCTTGCAGTCTGACCGTCCCTGGTGTGTGCTTGAGCGATCAGTGGCAAACGAGTTGCCCAACACATGGAAGTGAGGAACTAAAGCAGCCATGAGCAGGACGTGGCAACTCCTCGGGTGAGCCCAGTCACAGAGCAATATGTGCCGGCTCTGCAATTATGGAAGCCTCCTTGGATAGCGAGGGAATGCCCTTGGCCTGCCCCTGCCTTCCCTTGAGGGCCGACCACGATGTCGTTCATCGCTCTATCTTGACCAGCTGAGATGTTAGCGACATCACAACAGTCCAACGTGCCTCGAAACCAGAGGATGGCTAACCTCATTAAAAAATGCCCGCTGAAGTCGGAAGTGTCGTCCTACGGGTGGGAAACTAAAAATTGACACTACGCAATTACGTCCGAGTGAAATGTCTCGTCCGAATGTCTCTCGTGCTATGAACAGCTCTGACTACCTAGTTTCCGAATGCCGCTCTTGTTCGGAACAGCTCTGACTGGGTAGTTTTCCGAATGTCTGTTGAGCCTGGAAAAGCTCTGATGGGCGCAACGACAAGCACATGTCCGAAAACTCGCTGAGTGGATGCCGTCTGCAAACCTGTCTGGTTTGTGCGGGAATGACCCGGGGAAACGAAATGACCAATATATTGAAGTGAGGATTTAAAGCAGCCATGAGCAGGACGTGACGATCTCCCTCGGTGAGCCCAGATCCAGGGCGTTATGTGTCGGCCCTGCAACTATGGAAGCAACCTTGGATGGCGGAAAATGCTATGGACTGTCCCTGCCTTCCTTTGAGGGATGACAGTTGTCTTCGACCGTTCAACCTTGGCCAGCATGGTTGCAGATGGCGCCACAAAAGTGAGAGTCTCCCAGGAATGCTACCTGGTCAAAAATGCACGCTAAAGTCGATGTGTTGGCCTACGGGTTTCGGCCCAAGGGCGCATAACAGACACACCGCAATCACATCTGAAAAAACACTCCGGATGAACGAAAAGAAGAAGAAGAAATGTTACATTTAGGTTACATGAGGTCACAAGTAGTAGGCTTTGCGGGATTTGGTTCTTATTTGGAGGATTGATGGGAAATTACCTACACCTCGGCTGATTTGCACTCCTCCTCGGTCATGTAGTTGGGTGGGGTAAGGGGTGGTTAAGGGGTGATATCTAGGTCATATCTAAGGGCGATAATTCTAAGATTTTATGTTTCTAATGGCAGATAACTATTTAGTAGGTGTATAACATATTTAATTAATTATTAAAAAATAAAATTAAATAAATAAAAATAAATAACGACGGGGTGCGGGGTGGTGGCGAGGGGGTGGACGCGTGGGGTTAGGCTAGGCGGTTCGGTTTTAAACACTATCATCACAGGGTTACAGATGAAAACCTTAAAATGTAATGATGGCCGGTATTATCGGTCGTAGTGGATATGGTTTAGTGAAATTTATTGTTAAGGGGTGCGTAGCTGTTATTAGTGATCCGTAGGGGGTCGTAGTGGTTTAAACACTATCATCATACGACTTACAAATGAAAACCTTAAAAAGTAAAGATTGCCGGTATTATTGGTTGCTGTGTGTACGGCTTAGTGAAATTCGTTGGTGTGGGGTGTGTAGCTGTTATTAGTGATCAGTATAGGGATTTAATGGCCTATACACTATCATCAAACGGTTACAAATAACCTTAAAATGTAAAGATGGCCGGTATTATCGGTTGCTGTGGGTATGGGTTAGTGAAACTCGGTGTTAAGGGGTGAAAACCAGTTATTAGTGATCTATACACTATCATTATATGGTTAAAAATGACAACCTTAAAATGTAAAGATGGCCGGTATTATTGGTTGCTGTGAGTATGGCTTAGTGAAATTCGGTCGGTGTTAAGGGGTAGGTAGCTGTTATTAGTGATCTGTGGAGGGAGTAATGGCCTATATACTATCATCGTATGGTTACAAATGAAAACCTAAAATGTAAAGATGGCCGGTAATATTGGTTGATGTGGGTATGGCTTGGTATCATTCGTTGATAAAGGGTGGGTAGTGGTTATTAGTGCTCTGTAGAGGGTCGTAGTGGTATATACAGTATTATCATATGGGTTACAAATTAAAATCTTAAAATATAAAGATGGTCGGTATTACTGTTTGTAGTGGGTACGGCATAGTGTTATTCGTTGTCAGGGAGTGAATAGTGGTTATTAGTGATATGTAGAGGGTTGAGTGGTATATATACTATTAGCATAGGGTACAAATGAAAACCTTTAAAAGTACAGATGACCTGTATTATTGGTTGTAGTGGGTATGGCTTAGTGAAATTCGGTGTTAAGGGGTGGGTGAGTGGATGATTAGCTACATAAGTACTCGAACACAAACATCATGGCATTTCAGATCGGTAAATGAAAACCTCAAATCTCTCTCTCTCTCTCTCTCTCTCTCTCTCTCTCTCTCTCTCTCTCTCTCTCTCTCTCTCTCTCTCTCTCTTCGCTCCCCTTGTGTCTATACAGGTCTTTGTTTCGTTGACCAGAAACCCATTTCCAAGACCAATACCTGTTCTCAAACTTGTCTGCTCAGTGCCACACTTCACAACCAGACATAACTACAGCTTCTATGTACCATTTCAACATTCAACATTCAAATAAGAAAATATGTTAATCAAAATGGAACAAAATAGCGGTCAAACTTATAAATATCTCATCCAAACTTATGAAAAGTAGGAAACATTGTTAACCAAATGTAAAAAATATCGTCCAAAGAGAGAAATATGTCAACTAAACTTAAAATAGATCAGCCAAACTTATGAAAAGTGGGAAATTGTCAGCCAAATTGACAAAAGTTAAGCCAAATATAGAAATATCTCATCCAAACTTATGAAAAGTAGGAAACTTTGTTAGCCAAAGTGGAAAAACCTACGTCAAGTAGGAAAATTCTGTTAGACAAATGTGAAAAATGTCGGTCAAATACAGAAATAACTCAACTAAACGTATAAAAAGTAGGAAAACTGTTAACCAAACGGGAAAGATATTGACCAAGTAGGAAAATGTGTTAGTCAAAGAGGAAAAATATTGAAGTAGTAACGAAGTATATCATTCAAACTTATGAAAAGTAGGAAGCTTTGTTAACCAAATATGAAAAATATCACTTAAAAAGAGAAATATCTCGTCCAAACTTACAAAAAGTAGGAAAATTGTCAGCCAAATGGGAAAACGTTAGGCCAAATACAGAAATATCTCAGCCAAACTTATGAAAAGTGGGAAACTTTGTTAGCCAAAGGGGAAAAACCTAGGTCAACTAGGAAAATCTGTTACCCAAATGTGAAAAAGGTCGGCAGAAATACAGAAATATCTCCTCCTCACTTATGAAAACTAGAAAAATGTGTTACCCAAATAAACCCAAATAAATTGTGTGTATTTATTGTGCGTTGTCATTGCGCGTTTTCATTGCGCATTATCACTGCGCGATGTCCTTGTGCGGTGTCATTGTGTGTTGTCATTGATTGTTGTTAGTGTATGTTGTCAGTGTGTGTTGTCAGTGTGTGTTGTCATTGTGCATTGTCATTGCGCATTATCATTGTGCGGTGTCACTGTGTCGCTTGCTGGTTGTCTATTGACAACAAACTGCCTACAATCCCTGGAAGACACCTAATCTGGTTTAGTCCGCGTGTCATTGGCTGAAACATGCCTGGTTACACCATTGTATAATCCTATGAAGATGTGAAGCTCCACTACCGGTCGTTGCACGCCCCTGAGGTTTCTGAGGGAGGATATTGCAAGGAAATGTTTGCTGCACAGTCACCCCAGATGAGGCACTTTGTTACTTTATCGAATTAAACATGCCCACCAACACTGGGAAAGAGTTTGTTACCTCATCGAACGAAACATGTCCACCAACCTCACTGGGAAATATACAAACCTGTCTCGGGACTCAGGCGACCTGAATGTCTCTGTATGGGACTTATGGGTCAGTACTTAGTCTTCCAGAGGAGTCACCAACCAACCAGTCAACCAGCAAGCCAACAACCAACCAATCAACCAACCAACCAACCAACCAATCAATCAACCAACCAATCAACGTACTAATCAACCAACCAGCGAACAAACCAACCAAACAACCAATCAGCCAGCCAGCCAACAACCAACCAACCAGTCAACCAGCAAGCCAACCAACCAACCAACTAATCAACCAACCAGCGAACTAACCAACCAATCAGTCAGCCTGCCAGCCAACCAACCCAACCACTGTAAACTTTTTGCTTCTTTGTATTGCATCTAGATAGATAATATTTCCTACAAATTCCCTGTACATATACACTTAATGACCTCTAAAGTCCACCACTATCTGGAACGTTGTATGGTCTATTGTGTTCTGTATGGCACAAATATAAACACGCAGAAAGCCCAGATTGAATACGTACCAAGAACTCCATTGATCTCTCCATGAGACATCTGGGAAATAGAATATTGTCTGGCTAAAGAGGGGAAGGTCCACCATGATCTCCACACAGACAATAGCTGGTGACAGCTACACAGCTATTATGTTGCACAGTTGCAGGAGAATCGTTTGTATATTAAACAAAAAACAACACACACACACACACACACACACACACACACACACACACACACATACACACACACACACAACTATATGGCTTAATTAAGCAAATTAAAACTTCCAAATTATAGCCCTGTGGTAGAACCATAGGAACCATCTTGATACAAGCCTTAGGAAGAATGTTTAGGAGTCAGCACCAAGGAGAAAACCCTGTGGAAGAAGTTTAGGATTCACAGAGACGTAGGATTAAGGAAATACGTATTGGAACCTTGGCACTGCGAGCTCCAGAAACAAAGTTTATAATCCATCGAGCTGTAAGCTCCAGAAAAGAAATTTACTAATAATCGAGCTTTAGATTCTAGTAGAAAGGTTACGATCCACCGTGCTGTAGGCCTAGGCACGGAAGTTTAGGAACCATTGAGTTGTAGGACTCAGTAAGAAAGTTTAGGAACCATCGTGCTGTAGGCCTAGTGAAAGACGTTTTGGAAACACTGAGATGTAGGTCTAAGGAAGGAAGTTTAGGAATTACTGATATGTATGCCCCAGGAAGGCAGTTTATGAACCACTAAGATGTAGGTCTAAGGAATTAAGTTTAGGAACCACGGAGATGTAGGTCTGAGGAAAGACATTTAAAAACAACTGAAATGAAGGGCCAGGAAGAAAATTCGGGAACGACATAGCTATAGACTATGTTTCATTAAGCGAATGTTGCACAGATGATCATATCTCAAACGTGACACATTTAGGTAGGACTCGTGCCTTCTTTGAGACACTTCGCGATTGGAAATGACAGCTAATATCACAGAAAATAACAGGTCCTGTCATGATGAATATCTCCCGCGGAGCAGTCGCTGCATAACGTGGCATATAATTTAACTCTTCGTTACCGATACAGGTCACGTTAACTCACTCTCTCTCTCTCTCTCTCTCTCTCTCTCTCTCTCTCTCTCTCTCTCTCTCTCTCTCTCTCTCTCTCTCTCTAGCTATGTAAGGGTAGTGAGCATCGAGAAGTTTGCTCATCCTTAATAGCGATTACAAAATGGTTGCCTGAACAGTGGAAGAAGGACGAGGCGTTATTCGTGTGTGTGTGTGTGTGTGTGTGTGTGTGTGTGTGTGTGTGTGTGTTGTGTGTGTGTGTGTGTGTGTGTGTGTGTGTGTGTGTGTGTGTGTGTGGTCAAGGATGTGAAACATTGTGAAATCTACATAAGAATGATGGTTCAGTATGGAGACAGTTGCTTGAGTCAGAGTAGAGTGTCTGAATAGATAGACAGATTTCAAAATAGAAGACAAAACGTTATTGATGAACCGCGTAGTGGGAGATCTGCAAGTGTTAAGATGACCATCTTATGAAATATCAAGTGTTCTACACTGGTACTGTTCGAGGAAAGGGATGAAACTGTGACTAGTTCTCGATACAGTGCCAGGCTAGTGAAGAAACTGAAGTCCGCGATAGGATCGAAATGCCAAGGACTTCTTTCAAAAGGTGTATTGTTGCTGCACGACAACGCTCGCCCTCATACAGCTGCACATACAATGGATACACTACGTGCGCTGGAATTCGACGTTTTGAAACATCCAGCATACAGTCCAGACATGGCACCATCGGACTTTCTTTTGTGTGGACCCTGGGAAGAACATTTGCGGGGTCAGAGGTTTGCAGATGACAAGAAAGTGATGAGAGAGGTGCCAACTTTGTTTAAAGCCACAGCCAAAAACTTTTTTCCTAGAAGGCTTCATCAAGCTAGTAAACAGATGAACCAAGTGTGTTGCCATACAGGAGGACTATGTTGAGAAATAACACACATACAAAATGTAAATTAGACATTCGTAAAATTTATGTTATTTAATGACTCATTCATCATCATCGTCATCATCGTCTTCCTCAGTTTTATCATCATCATTTGTAATGCTGCGCAGACATCCCTGCCCCCTTACAAACACACCTCGGAGTTCTTGATAAACTGCTTGCTAATGCCTTCAGTCACTGCACTATACTCTCCTAAGTACTGAAACCACCCCATTCCATTTTCTCACACTATTCATTGCTATTGCAGATAACTATATACTTGGACAGCATACATAACTTATCTCTGACAAACTAATGTCTATAAAACGACTTTACATTAAGATATGATAGACTAAGCTGATCTTAACAGATCTTAAGTCCTGAAATCGCAAAACCTACGTCTTCACCCGAATCGTTCTTTGCGCATCTACCGGAAATACATAGAACTCAACTGACTAGTTAATTCCCGGAAGTCGAGTGAAAATCTTATACAAACACTCGTGCATTCATTCGTGGTGCATTCACTTTAATAATTCTGACACTCGTGACGACGTTGTGAATGATTGCCAGACAACGTAGATGTTCTGCCCCTAAAAACCAATAACGGCTCGTCAGAAATGAGGTTTTTTTTTTTTTGGTTGAATGCCGTAGTTCAGACGGCTGTTATCAATTGCGGTTTTAGTCAACGCTTAGGAAAATAAATACCTGTTTATTAATCCCTGTAGAAATGTGAAAGGTGTTTAGAATTATTTAGTTGTGAAGATTACACTTCGTTTGGTTAAACAGAGTCTGTCTGCCTGCCTGCCTGCCTGCCTGTCCGTCCGTCCGTCCGTCTGTCTGTCCGTCTGCCTGTTTGACTATCTACCTACCAATCTAGCTTTCTGCATGTCTAGCTAGTTAGCTGTCAGCCTGTCTGCCTGTCTAGTATCCATCTATATGTCTGTCTGTCTGTCTGTCTGTCTGTCTGTCTTTTTTGTTTTTTCTCTCATCTGTCTCGTGTATCTTATCTGACCTGATTTGCCTGTCGGTCTGTAAGTCAGCCGATCGCTCGGTCGGTTGATCAGTCAGCCCTTTTGTTTGTTTGTCCGCCTAGAAACTTTCGATATTCATGTGCTTATACATCCGGCTATTACAACACGGCTCAGACAGATAGGTGGTCATGACAGGGGCAGCGGTGGCACGCGATTAACATGCTTGCCCCTGGAAACGTTGGTCAGGATTCAATCCCCACCAGAGGCAGGATTAGAGTTGTCCTCACATTCGGCTCTGGGATCGATCCGGTTTCATAAAGTTGGGTACCAGACAATGTTCAGATTGTGTTTCGAGAGTATCGCGAGAAATGCCAGGACATGGTCACCTACGTATACTGATAGGGAACATCAGATCAGACCAACTTTTGCCACCCGGTATTGGGTCGATGGGGTGGGATGGGGTATGGATGTGGGTGGGATGGGTGGGTGGAAATGTTAGTAGAAGCTTCCACACCCAAAAGCCTCCACTGTTGCTAGTTTGCATAGTTCATTGATTGAATCAAGAATCAACACTGGTTGTAATCACGTCGATGAAAGAATCATTCCTATCCCCATCGCTCCATCCTTGTCTATTCACATAATGGTTTGATTTGTTAACTGATTCTTCTTCTTCTGCGTTCATCCGGATTTTTTTTTTTCGGATGTGACTGCGTTGTGCCTGTTTACAGCAGAGCTGCGTTCTTGCGCCGTTAGGCCGACACATCCGACTTCTGCGGGCATTTGTTGACCGGGTTAACCTTCCTTGGGGTTTCTTATGACGTTTGAATCTCACTGTTGTGGTGTTATCCCCCATCCTAGCTGGCCCATATAGAACAGCCAAAGACATCCTGGTCAACCCTCAAGGGAAGGCAGGGGCAGACCATGGGCATTCCCCGCCATCCAAGGAGGCTTCCATACTTGCAGAGCCAACACACAGCGCTCTGGTACTGGGCTCACCCAAGGAATCGTCACGTCCTGCACATGGCTGCTTAGCCTCACTTCCGTATATTGGGCCATCCGTTCACCATAGGCTGTTCCTCCGGAAACCAGAAGAATGCAGTCTGCAGATGAGATCCTTACAGTGAGCTTTCGATTAAGACTTTCCACATAATGGATTTGCTATCCAAGCAATATTCCGTTTCGTGTCACTAGGACACTTTTTCCACCTTTTATGAAGCCCACACAGTGAGCTTTCGATTCGGACTTTTCACGTAATGGATTTGCTATCCAAGCAATATTCCATTTCGTGTCACTAGGACACTTTTTCCACCATTTACGAAGCCCACACAGTGAGCTTTGATTCGGACTTTCCACGTAATGGATGTGCTATCCAAGCAATATTCCATTTCATGCCTCTGGGACGCTTTTGTAACCGACATACCTGTGGTATGAAGTGCGGCAGTCTAAATACATCTTCATGCACCTTTAAATGTCAACCTGAATGTAGTTAAAGTAAGCTGTAGTCAACTTGAGCTTGTTGATATCTCCATAGAGCTTGTCCTCAAATGAAGCAGGCGTGGGCCAAAATATCTTTCTCTGTTCTGCATATATTGGGCACTCCTGCAGCAAATGTTTAGCTGTCATTTTACCAGTTCCACAATTACATTCATCGGTATCTCCTATCTTTAGTTTATTGAACAAGTGGTGTTTCAGCCTGTTATGTCCTGTGCGGAGTCTGAAGATTGCTACTTGTTCTCTTCGGTCGAGTTTGTAATATACATCATCCTTCTGGTGGCCTGGATGCTCAGATTCCCATTTGGTTCTATAAGTGCTTTTTATAAACCTCTTTGCCTCATTATAGGTTATGTCTATGTCAGGCTGTGGTAATCGACCACCCTCTTTTGCTGGTCTGTCAGCCACTTCATTTCCAGGTATACTGCAATGTGATGGGATCCACTGTATTACAACTTTTTTGGATTTCTGGCATAGACCATGGAGTGCTGCTCTTAGGTCAGGTAGGTCTGTACTGTTTTTGCTCTTCAGTATTGAGACAGCTGACTTTGCATCTGTGAAGATAGCTATTTGCTTCTCTTTATTTTCCCCCATCAAGAGCATTTCTGCTGCAGTTTTCAAAGCCTCTACCCCCGCTTTGAAGTTACTTGAAAATGTTCCAGTTGCCATTGACTGTGTTTTTATTACTCAATTTTTTAAATTAAGGAGAAGTCCTCCGCCTCCATTTTTAATTGAATCTTTGGCTGATCCATCTGTATATGCATGGGTCCAATTGCTGCTTGGGTAATGTTCTTTTATGTATGTAACAAGATAGCCTTGGGTAGTGAGAGTGAACCACACCCGATGTGTCTCTAGCACTCCCGTGTATTCTAACCCCAGGGGTTGGATAGGCAGATACACATTTTTACTCTGTGGTTGATCTCATATTAGTTAATTATGTCTACAAGCCCCTCCAGATTATAGACCCCCACTAACTACCTACTCCTGTGGAACAATGAACACTTAGGCATCGTCCGAGACCACACTCAATCATTATACAAAGAGCAAGTCAACTTACATAAAGTTTATTCTACCCTTGAGAATATAGAACTGAAATGAACATCCTGATAGAATAATCTATTTACACAAATAGAGGACAGCGTAGAGACAGAATCAGAGATATGGTTGTCATCATCAGGTTGAGAAGTAGATTGGATGCAGATGTCCCGTCCAGTCTGTCCGCCACTCACCCGGCTTCCTTCCAGTGAGATGACTAGAACCCTGGAGACCATTCCGTCCCCAGAGCGTGGATCCACAACAATAGAGTCACCGCTGGACCTCACTCAACTTGACCAACTGCATCTTTATCACTCCTACTAAGTCACGGTTAATACACAGTTCTCCAACCACTCTGGCTGGGAGACAATCCTCCTGGATTTGACTCCAAGTATTCGTGACTTCGATGAACCTAAGTAGTCACTGACCAATCTAATGGTCCCTCAGTAGTACATTGCCCGTGGTTGGATAATAAGTCTATTGACCAATTCAATGGTCCCGTAACACCGGAACACTGGTTGTAGAATAATTCCCTGACCAATTCAATGGTCCCGTAATCATAGCACAGTAACACTGCTTATAGAATAAGTCCCTGACCAATCTAATGGTCCCGCAATCATAGCACAGTAACACTGCTTGACGA
Organism: Cepaea hortensis; assembly: GCA_963921405.1. Lineage (NCBI taxonomy): Eukaryota > Metazoa > Mollusca > Gastropoda > Stylommatophora > Helicidae > Cepaea > Cepaea hortensis. Next base: position 127,915,629 of record OY992880.1, on the reverse strand, counting down.
ATCAGATAAGGCAACTAATATGTCACTGAGTCCTACACGAACACAGTTCAAAGTCTGCATACTCGTTCAGTACACTATTAGAATCAGACATCTACTTTCAAGGAAGACAATTCAGGTTGGACTATAATCTCTTGTCCCTTCCACCTGGTAACACTTGCCACAAGTTATCATTAATAACTGGTGTAGTTCTTCTCAAGACCTGCCACAAAAGCTGTCATAAGAACCATTCAAGTGTCTAAATCTCGTTTTTCCGCGTTTAGGCGGAACCACCGTAATAATACACGGTCAGGTGTTTCCTTTCTTTGAGCATGATTGCTCAAATTGCTGAAATGTTACTGGCTGAAATAGAGTATCTTCTAATGCAGAAAAACAACACAAACCATCATGTCCCACACGTGTACCTTCAGGGCACCTGAATTACTGGATGCAAACCTTCACGCATGATGAATCACACTGGGTACATGGCGTGGTTGAGTCTGGCGTGATAAGTAAAGAATGGACCCTTCGCTGTGTTACACGAAGTGGTTTCCCGCCAACGACAATTATAGTTGACTGGTTCCTCAACAGGCAAACTCCTGAAAAGGAAGAGCGACCGATGAGAGTATACTGGCCCAAACATTAGTCCACATGCATCCTACCAATGACTACTCAACCCTCAGTCATGCTATTTAGTTATGCATATAACTAAAGCATTATCTCTATATGGAGAGTAGTGAAGCATGGGTTCAGTAATGTCAGCTGGCCTCATAGAACAGCCCGTCAACCAGAGCAAGAAATCAGAATGACGAGTCTGATCGTAGGTCTCACCTATCCCTAATCATCTACCAGTCGTCGCTAACGTCAGTAGTGATAGTAGGCTGTTATAGTTATAATTTAATCGAACTAAACATTAAGGTAAAGAGTCCCTGGACTCGTTCCTTACATCATCAATGTTCATTAGTAAACATAATACTGATCAATATACCATCCCTCGGGATATAGGAATAGTACATGATCACATCCAATATGTACACAAGCCTGTTTGCTGGTGGGACCACCTGTCCACGCCATAGCAAACTCTTCTTATTAGACTCCTCCTTAGAGTCAAGAAGTCTTCTTGATAATACATGTTCCCCACATGTTCCAAGGGTGCTGTTCCAGTTCCGCTCTCCCAAGTGGTTTAGCCTTGGCCGGGACCGAACTTCATCGTTGGCCTGGTTTGCCAACCTATACTTTCATAACTTGCTTTCAAATCCCCCATATCCTATATGTACCCTGTCTCATACAACCTCCTTGCATCTTTCCATACTTCCAGCACCTTAGCATTCACTCGCACCAGCGCCAGTATGAAAGAACAGGATAGCTAAGACAAGAATTCAGAACGCATATGTATATCGCGATGGCACGCATGGTTATCACGCGTCGACCTATTCGGCGTTCGGAATTACTCCAGGAAGTATCACAACCCATGACCTAATATATATACACAATGCCACATCATATATATATATATATATATATATATATATATATATATATATATATATATATATATATATATATATATATCATCAATGCAGACTTACCTGCACACATAAATCCCGTGTTCCACACCATGAATTCACTATTAAGTTACTACACAATAGTTACATCATTCCTGGTGGCACAGAACTAAGTTCTTTCTTTACTTAGTAACTAAGCACAATTTTGTCTGAATCTCCACCTACCAACTTACCTGGTTTTCTAACCGTTCTCCTTGCTTCAGCAACTGACTGACATAAATCTAGGTTTCTATCAGGCCCTATTAACTCTGTTTTATTCTAACACAGCAACCTAATAGATGCAACGATTTGCGATACACGGTAAATATAATTTAAATCCAAATCGCCCACATCGCATGCCTGCGTTCCCAACAGCTGAGTCGCGAACACACGTGGGTAAACAACACACGACCTAGCCTTCAACAGCGCTATCGATCGGTTTGCTAATTAGTTATGCAAGGACATCCGCATAGGTAATGAGGTTAGAACGATGGCGTTTTGTACACAATTACAAAGTTAAATGACTTAAACAAATAAGTACCTGAAACTTCAGAACCAGACTCCAGTCAGCTTTCAGAACTGTTCAAGGGCTCCTCAGCCTCCTTTTTATAACAGTCAGCCGAATCATGATTGAGGTGAGACGCAACACAAAATTGCTCAACACAGGCCTGCGTCTGCTCTCTTCGAGTAACATGAAGTGAATGAATGGTTTAGCCAATTTCCCTACTCGTGCCAACTCAATGCGCACAAGGAGCTAGTGCTTCTTGGGAAAAGACACTTTCTCGGGAAACAGTCATTCCCCGCCTAGAATTTCTAGATCTCTCTGCACGAGAATTTAGTGCTATACCCAGCCTCACGGGTCACTCAAATTCAGGTGCTCCGAAAAGATTCTAGATGGTAATTTCTCCATCGGCTTCCCTCAGTCTATTTATAGCTGGGAAAGTCCCCCGATGACGCGCCAAAATAGTGCGGGATCCTGACGACCAAAGACAGATAAACGCGTTTCGTCACATAGACCCCCACTTTAAGAGGATCGACCCCGTCGTTCCACTTCTACGCAGAAGCTGTCTATGTGGTTCTTTCTTCCTTCTTAGAGACCGGATGGCGGGTGAGGAAGTCTAACCCGTCAATATTTCATAGGATACGTTTACCACCTTTGGTGGGGTAACAAGCTATTCAGTATCACGGGTGATCAACGCCTACTCCGCTACTGCGATCGGGCATCTCGCAGTGTCTTGCGGACCAGAGCTCCCGTCTCGATCTGATTTAACGATCGTTCCTGCCAGAGTTTACTGGACTTCTGCAGCTCCAGCTTCCCCTTTCGAGGACCCAGCTGGACTTCAGTCGGTCGGGTTGAGGAACCAGGGGTCTGTGTCCGTTCCGACACAACCCACCTCTTCCGACCACGGTTCTCAGTGTAGCTAGCACTGCGGGTGTTCCTTTGGCCGGTCATGTTCCCCCGAGCACCGGAATGAACCGAAGAAGGTACCTGCACATACATATGGGACTTCCTATGGTGTGACAGGCTTTCCGCTACCTGACCTGAACCCCGAACCGTTCTCTCAGCGAATCTCTGCGCCCTTGGGCTGGTAGACTTATCATCGGGCTTCCCCTCATAGCGCATGAGGAGACTGGAATGTAAAGTAGAAGACTTTCCCAGGATCGCCACTCCATAGTGCTTGTGGAGCCCCACTTTATCCACTAGGAATGGGCCCTGCCACCCGATTTCGAATTCGTTCCCCTGGATTGGGAGGAGTACTAGACCTCGGTCTCCAACCGCTAAGGATATCTTCGTCTTGGTCCGTTTCTCAGGTGTGCATTTACGGCACTCAGGACACGACCTGATATATCTGCGCACGTCGCCTGTCATTCCCGGCCACCAATAGTACCGGGATAGACACTTACTGGTTGTCCCTACAGTCAGATGTCCGGTTGGGGACCTGACATGTACCGTTCGCAGCAGATTAGTTCTGAAGCTCTCAGGAACCAACTTACGTTCCTTCTGCCGCTTCACTGTTCCGGTCTGAATTAACGGTGACTGGTTGTCAGATTCGAACTTACCCTGAATTAACGGGTTCTTATCGTTGGGCAACCATTCCGAACAAGGACACTCTGTCGCATCCTTGCCCCGAGCACTACTCATCACATCCGGGTGAGTTTTCCGGAGACTTACCTTTTCTAGACCCTCTTCCTCTGTATATCTGACCTGCCTAGACTTATGGATGCTAGGGTGTTCTGGTTCACCCAGAAACACGTACTTCCAGCCAAGAATTAGGGGATAGAGAGGATGCGGTACTACTGCCTCCTGAATGCGCCCAGTAACGTACTTGCTCCGAATCTCCACACTGGCAATCGGGCAACGTAACGCTACAGCACTCCTACTGGCTGGCTGTATCTCCGTCATCTCCCCGGTGAGTTGCTCTGGGCCTGTCAGGTGGGATGCAATTATAGCAGGAAATTGCAATCCTGTGTCGTAGAGGCACATCACCTGTTGCCCGTTCACATCTACTCTCTCAACCACTGGAGGTCGTTTAGGTTCTACATTCCCATCAACCGACTTCACTTTCCTGCATGGTCTATCCCTAACCTCTGCAAGACAAGCAAAGTGAAAGTCCTTGGGCTTACTCTTGCACTCACTCGTGTTGTGAGTGCTGGACTTGCAGAATTTGCACCATCGTTCACTCCACTTCCTCTTTGGAGAACTAGGTGGACTATTCTTACCTTGGTTGACGTTAGAGATCTTCTCTAAAGAGTTTACCTGTGTACTTGGTTCAACTGAACCATTGGTCTTCTTTGTCTTCTTCTTTGACTTACCTTGATCCTTATCTTTCGATCTCGGATCGGTTGGACTGGTATCCCCAGTCTCGTCATAGACTTCAACGTATCTTTCGGCTAACTTGGTGACTATATCTAATCTCTCAGTCCCATTCTCACCTAAGAAGTTTCACAAGGGTTTCGACATTTGCATTCGCATCTGATCTACAACCATCAACTCACGCAAACTTTCATACCCCTCTTCAAATCCGGCCAAGGCCATCCATTTAAGAAGGTATGAGTTCAATCTCACACTGTATGCTGAAAACAGTTCACCAGGCTCTCGCTTAGAAGTCCTAAACTTCCTTCGGTATGAGTGCGCTGTGATCTCAAATCTCTTCAAGAGAGCCGCTTTCAATGCCGGGTAATCATTCGGTAAACCCGGTGGCAAGCGTGCGTACACTTCATAACCTGCGCCTCTGAGTCCCTGGGAGAGTTTCAAACACCATTTCTGTTTGTCTAGCCCCATTGCAATAGACATGGCCTCGTACTTCTCTAAGTACTGGTCTATCCGTTCTTTCTCGGGTTCGAACGGCGGTAAAGGCCACTTCATAGCCTGGTAGTCACGTCTACTGGTTCCCTCTGAGCTAGGAGGTACAACTCCTCCCACAGCTCCATCAGTTACACCTGTAGCAGGCACTTGTGCCTCAAGTAGCTTCATTCGATACTCATGGTCACGTCTTTCTCTCTCGGCTTCCAACTCAAGCCGTTTCATTTCACTATCAGCCGCTATCCTCTTTTCCTCTAGAGCCACTTTACTGGCTTCCAGTTCTCTTTCTGCTCTCCTCCTCTCTCTTTCCTCTTGGCGAAAATTTCTTTCCACCTCTTACACATAGGATTTTCTTCTTCTTCGTTCATCCGGAGTTTTTTTTTTCCGGATGTGATTGCGTTGTGCCTGTTTACAGCAGAGCTGCGTTCTTGCGCCGTTAGGCCGACACATCCGACTTCTGTGGGCATTTGTTGACCGGGTTAACCTTCCCGGGGGTTTCTTAGGACGTTTGACTCTCACTGTTGTGGTGTTATCCCCCATCCCAGCTGGTCCATATAGAACAGCCAAAGATCCTGGTCAGCCTTCAAGGGAAGGCAGGGGCAGACCATGGGCATTCCCCACCATCCAAGGAGGCTTCCATACTTGCAGAGCCGATACATAGCGCTCTGGTACTGGGCTCACCCAAGGAATCGTCACGTCCTGCACATGGCTGCTTAGCCTCACTTCCGTATATTGGACCTTCCGTTCACCATAGGCTGTTCTTCCGGAAACCAGAAGTATGCAGTCTGCAGATGACATCCACACAGTGAGCTTTCGATTCGGACTTTCCATGTAATGGATTTGCTATCCAAGCAATATTCCATTTCGTGCCACTAGGACACTTTTCCACCTTTTATGAAGCCCACACAGTGGGCTTTTGATTCAGACTTTCCACGTAATGGATTTGCTATCCAAGCAATATTCCATTTCGTGCCACTAGGACACTTTTCCACCTTTTATGAAGCCCACACAGTGGACTTTTGATTCGGACTTTCCACGTAATGGATTTGCTATCCAAGCAATATTCCATTTCATGCCACTAGGACACTTTTCCACCTTTTATGAAGCCCACACAATGGGCTTTTGATTCAGACTTTCCACGTAATGGATTTGCTATCCAAGCAATATTCCATTTCATGCCTCTGGGTCTTCATGCACCTTTAAATGTCAACCTGTATGTAGTTAAAGTAAGCTGCAGTCAACTTTAGCTTGTTGATATCTCCATAGAGCTTGTCCTCAAATGAAGCAGGTGTGGGCCAAAATATCTTTCTCTGTTCTGCATACGTTGGGCAATCCTGCAGCAAATGTTTTGCTGTCATTTTTCCAGTTCTACAATTACATTCATCGGTATCTCCTATCTTTAGTTTATTAAACAAGTGGTATTTCAGCCTGTTATGTCCTGTGCGGAGTCTGAAGATTGCTACTTGTTCTCTTCGGTCGAGTTTGTAATATGCATCATCCTTCTGATGGCCTGGATGCTCTGATTCCCATTTGGTTCTATAAGTGCTTGTTATCAACCTCTTTGCCTCATTATAGGTTATGTCTATGTCAGGCTGTGGTAGTTGTCCGCCCTCTTTTGCCAGTCTGTCAGCCTCTTCGTTTCCAGGTATACTGCAATGTGATGGGATCCACTGTATTACAACGTTTTTGGATTTCTGGCATAGACCATGGAGTGCTGCTCTTAGGTCAGTTAGTTCTGTGCTGTTATTGCTCTTCAGTATTGAGACAGCTGACTTTGCATCTGTGAAGATAGCTATTTGCTTCTCTTTATTTTCCTCCACCAGGAGCATTTCTGCTGCAGTTTTCAAAGCCTCTACCCCCGCTTTGAAGTTACTTGAAAATGTTCCAGTTGCCATTGACTGTGTTTTTATTACTCCATTTTTTAAATTAAGGAGAATTCCTCCGCCTCCATTTTTAATTGAATCTTTGGCTGATCCATCTGTATATGCATGGGTCCAATTGCTGCTTGGGTAATGTTCTTTTATGTATGTAACAAGATAGCCTTGGGTAGTGAGAGTGAACCACACCCGATGTGTCTCTAGCACTCCCGTGTATTCTAACCCCAGGGGTTGGATAGGCAGATACACATTTTTACTCTGTGGTTGATCTCATATTAGTTAATTATGTCTACAAGCCCCTCCAGATTATAGACCCCCACTAACTACCTACTCCTGTGGAACAATGAACACTTAGGCATCGTCCGAGACCACACTCAATCATTATACAAAGAGCAAGTCAACTTACATAAAGTTTATTCTACCCTTGAGAATATAGAACTGAAATGAACATCCTGATAGAATAATCTATTTACACAAATAGAGGACAGCGTAGAGACAGAATCAGAGATATGGTTGTCATCATCAGGTTGAGAAGTAGATTGGATGCAGATGTCCCGTCCAGTCTGTCCGCCACTCACCCGGCTTCCTTCCAGTGAGATGACTAGAACCCTGGAGACCATTCCGTCCCCAGAGCGTGGATCCACAACAATAGAGTCACCGCTGGACCTCACTCAACTTGACCAACTGCATCTTTATCACTCCTACTAAGTCACGGTTAATACACAGTTCTCTAACCACTCTGGCTGGGAGACAATCCTCCTAGATTTGACTCCAAGTATTCGTGACTTCGATGAACCTAAGTAGTCACTGACCAATCTAATGGTCCCTCAGTAGTACATTGCCCGTGGTTGGATAATAAGTCTATTGACCAATTCAATGGTCCCGTAACACCGGAACACTGGTTGTAGAATAATTCCCTGACCAATTCAATGGTCCCGTAATCATAGCACAGTAACACTGCTTATAGAATAAGTCCCTGACCAATCTAATGGTCCTGCAATCATAGCACAGTAACACTGCTTGACGAATCAGATAAGGCAACTAATATGTCACTGAGTCCTACACGAACACAGTTCAAAGTCTGCATACTCGTTCAGTACACTATTAGAATCAGACATCTACTTTCAAGGAAGACAATTCAGGTTGGACTATAATCTCTTGTCCCTTCCACCTGGTAACACTTGCCACAAGTTATCATTAATAGCTGGTGTAGTTCTTCTCAAGACCTGCCACCAAAGCTGTCATAAGAACCATTCAAGTGTCTAAATCTCGTTTTTCCGCGTTTAGGCGGAACCACCGTAATAATACACGGTCAGGTGTTTCCTTTCTTTGAGCATGATTGCTCAAATTGCTGAAATGTTCCTGGCTGAAATAGAGTATCTTCTAATGCAGAAAAACAACACAAACCATCATGTCCCACACGTGTACCTTCAGGGCACCTGAATTACTGGATGCAAACCTTCACGCATGATGAATCACACTGGGTACATGGCGTGGTTGAGTCTGGCGTGATAAGTAAAGAATGGACCCTTCGCTGTGTTACACGAAGTGGTTTCCCGCCAACGACAATTATAGTTGACTGGTTCCTCAACAGGCAAACTCCTGAAAAGGAAGAGCGACCGGTGAGAGTATACTGGCCCAAACATTAGTCCACATGCATCCTACCAATGACTACTCAACCCTCAGTCATGCTATTTAGTTATGCATATAACTAAAGCATTATCTCTATATGGAGAGTAGTGAAGCATGGGTTCAGTAATGTCAGCTGGCCTCATAGAACAGCCCGTCAACCAGAGCAAGAAATCAGAATGACGAGTCTGATCGTAGGTCTCACCTATCCCTAATCATCTACCAGTCGTCGCTAACGTCAGTAGTGATAGTAGGCTGTTATAGTTATAATTTAATCGAACTAAACATTAAGGTAAAGAGTCCCTGGACTCGTTCCTTACATCATCAATGTTCATTAGTAAACATAATACTGATCAATATACCATCCCTCGGGATATAGGAATAGTACATGATCACATCCAATATGTACACAAGCCTGTTTGCTGGTGGGACCACCTGTCCACGCCATAGCAAACTCTTCTTATTAGACTCCTCCTTAGAGTCAAGAAGTCTTCTTGATAATACATGTTCCCCACATGTTCCAAGGGTGCTGTTCCAGTTCCGCTCTCCCAAGTGGTTTAGCCTTGGCCGGGACCGAACTTCATCGTTGGCCTGGTTTGCCAACCTATACTTTCATAACTTGCTTTCAAATCCCCCATATCCTATATGTACCCTGTCTCATACAACCTCCTTGCATCTTTCCATACTTCCAGCACCTTAGCATTCACTCGCACCAGCGCCAGTATGAAAGAACAGGATAGCTAAGACAAGAATTCAGAACGCATATGTATATCGCGACGGCACGCATGGTTATCACGCGTCGACCTATTCGGCGTTCGGAATTACTCCAGGAAGTATCACAACCCATGACCTAATATATATACACAATGCCACATCATATATATATATATATATATATATATATATATATATATATATATATATATATATATATATATATATATATATATATATCATCAATGCAGACTTACCTGCACACATAAATCCCGTGTTCCACACCATGAATTCACTATTAAGTTACTACACAATAGTTACATCATTCCTGGTGGCACAGAACTAAGTTCTTTCTTTACTTAGTAACTAAGCACAATTTTGTCTGAATCTCCACCTACCAACTTACCTGGTTTTCTAACCGTTCTCCTTGCTTCAGCAACTGACTGACATAAATCTAGGTTTCTATCAGGCCCTATTAACTCTGTTTTATTCTAACACAGCAACCTAATAGATGCAACGATTTGCGATACACGGTAAATATAATTTAAACCCAAATCGCCCACATCGCATGCCTGCGTTCCCAACAGCTGAGTCGCGAACACACGTGGGTAAACAACAGCGCTATCGATCGGTTTGCTAATTAGTTATGCAAGGACATCCGCATAGGTAATGAGGTTAGAACGATGGCGTTTTGTACACAATTACAAAGTTAAATGACTTAAACAAATAAGTACCTGAAACTTCAGAACCAGACTCCAGTCAGCTTTCAGAACTGTTCAAGGGCTCCTCAGCCTCCTTTTTATAACAGTCAGCCGAATCATGATTGAGGTGAGACGCAACACAAAATTGCTCAACACAGGCCTGCGTCTGCTCTCTTCGAGTAACATGAAGTGAATGAATGGTTTAGCTAATTTCCCTACTCGTGCCAACTCAATGCGCACAAGGAGCTAGTGCTTCTTGGGAAAAGACACTTTCTCGGGAAACAGTCATTCCCCGCCTAGAATTTCTAGATCTCTCTGCACGAGAATTTAGTGCTATACCCAGCCTCACGGGTCACTCAAATTCAGGTGCTCCGAAAAGATTCTAGATGGTAATTTCTCCATCGGCTTCCCTCAGTCTATTTATAGCCGGGAAAGTCCCCCGATGACGCGCCAAAATAGTGCGGGATCCTGACGACCAAAGACAGATAAACGCGTTTCGTCACATAGACCCCCACTTTAAGAGGATCGACCCCGTCGTTCCACTTCTACGCAGAAGCTGTCTATGTGGTTCTTTCTTCCTTCTTAGAGACCGGATGGCGGGTGAGGAAGTCTAACCCGTCAATATTTCATAGGATACGTTTACCACCTTTGGTGGGGTAACAAGCTATTCAGTATCACGGGTGATCAACGCCTACTCCGCTACTGCGATCGGGCATCTCGCAGTGTCTTGCGGACCAGAGCTCCCGTCTCGATCTGATTTAACGATCGTTCCTGCCAGAGTTTACTGGACTTCTGCAACTCCAGCTTCCCCTTTCGAGGACCCAGCTGGACTTCAGTCGGTCGGGTTGAGGAACCAGGGGTCTGTGTCCGTTCCGACACAACCCACCTCTTCCGACCACGGTTCTCAGTGTAGCTAGCACTGCGGGTGTTCCTTTGGCCGGTCATGTTCCCCCGAGCACCGGAATGAACCGAAGAAGGTACCTGCACATACATATGGGACTTCCTATGGTGTGACAGGCTTTCCGCTACCTGACCTGAACCCCGAACCGTTCTCTCAGCGAATCTCTGCGCCCTTGGGCTGGTAGACTTATCATCGGGCTTCCCCTCATAGCGCATGAGGAGACTGGAATGTAAAGTAGAAGACTTTCCCAGGATCGCCACTCCATAGTGCTTGTGGAGCCCCACTTTATCCACTAGGAATGGGCCCTGCCACCCGATTTCGAATTCGTTCCCCTGGATTGGGAGGAGTACTAGACCTCGGTCTCCAACCGCTAAGGATATCTTCGTCTTGGTCCGTTTCTCAGGTGTGCATTTACGGCACTCAGGACACGACCTGATATATCTGCGCACGTCGCCTGTCATTCCCGGCCACCAATAGTACCGGGATAGACACTTACTGGTTGTCCCTACAGTCAGATGTCCGGTTGGGGACCTGACATGTACCGTTCGCAGCAGATTAGTTCTGAAGCTCTCAGGAACCAACTTACGTTCCTTCTGCCGCTTCACTGTTCCGGTCTGAATTAACGGTGACTGGTTGTCAGATTCGAACTTACCCTGAATTAACGGGTTCTTATCGTTGGGCAACCATTCCGAACAAGGACACTCTGTCGCATCCTTGCCCCGAGCACTACTCATCACATCCGGGTGAGTTTTCCGGAGACTTACCTTTTCTAGACCCTCTTCCTCTGTATATCTGACCTGCCTAGACTTATGGATGCTAGGGTGTTCTGGTTCACCCAGAAACACGTACTTCCAGCCAAGAATTAGGGGATAGAGAGGATGCGGTACTACTGCCTCCTGAATGCGTCCAGTAACGTACTTGCTCCGAATCTCCACACTGGCAATCGGGCAACGTAACGCTACAGCACTCCTACTGGCTGGCGCTGTATCTCCGTCATCTCCCCGGTGAGTTGCTCTGGGCCTGTCAGGTGGGATGCAATTATAGCAGGAAATTGCAATCCTGTGCCGTAGAGGCACATCACCTGTTGCCCGTTCACATCTACTCTCTCAACCACTGGAGGTCGTTTAGGTTCTACATTCCCATCAACCGACTTCACTTTCCTGCATGGTCTATCCCTAACCTCTGCACGACAAGCAAAGTGAAAGTCCTTGGGCTTACTCTTGCACTCACTCGTGTTGTGAGTGCTGGACTTGCAGAATTTGCACCATCGTTCACTCCACTTCCTCTTTGGAGAACTAGGTGGACTATTCTTACCTTGGTTGACGTTAGAGATCTTCTCTAAAGAGTTTACCTGTGTACTTGGTTCAACTGAACCATTGGTCTTCTTTGTCTTCTTCTTTGACTTACCTTGATCCTTATCTTTCGATCTCGGATCGGTTGGACTGGTATCCCCAGTCTCGCCATAGACTTCAACGTATCTTTCGGCTAACTTGGTGACTATATCTAATCTCTCAGTCCCATTCTCACCTAAGAAGTTTCGCAAGGGTTTCGACATTTGCATTCGCATCTGATCTACAACCATCAACTCACGCAAACTTTCATACCCCTCTTCAAATCCGGCCAAGGCCATCCATTTAAGAAGGTATGAGTTCAATCTCACACTGTATGCTGAAAACAGTTCACCAGGCTCTCGCTTAGAAGTCCTAAACTTCCTTCGGTATGAGTGCGCTGTGATCTCAAATCTCTTCAAGAGAGCCGCTTTCAATGCCGGGTAATCATTCGGTAAACCCGGTGGCAAGCGTGCGTACACTTCATAACCTGCGCCTCTGAGTCCCTGGGAGAGTTTCAAACACCATTTCTGTTTGTCTAGCCCCATTGCAATAGACATGGCCTCGTACTTCTCTAAGTACTGGTCTATCCGTTCTTTCTCGGGTTCGAACGGCGGTAAAGGCCACTTCATAGCCTGGTAGTCACGTCTACTGGTTCCCTCTGAGCTAGGAGGTACAACTCCTCCCACAGCTCCATCAGTTACACCTGTAGCAGGCACTTGTGCCTCAAGTAGCTTCATTCGATACTCATGGTCACGTCTTTCTCTCTCGGCTTCCAACTCAAGCCGTTTCATTTCACTATCAGCCGCTATCCTCTTTTCCTCTAGAGCCACTTTACTGGCTTCCAGTTCTCTTTCTGCTCTCCTCCTCTCTCTTTCCTCTTGGCGAAAATTTCTTTCCACCTCTTACACATAGGATTTTCTTCTTCTTCGTTCATCCGGAGTTTTTTTTTCGGATGTGATTGCGTTGTGCCTGTTTACAGCAGAGCTGCGTTCTTGCGCCGTTAGGCCGACACATCCGACTTCTGTGGGCATTTGTTGACCGGGTTAACCTTCCCGGGGGTTTCTTAGGACGTTTGACTCTCACTGTTGTGGTGTTATTCCCCATCCCAGCTGGTCCATATAGAACAGCCAAAGATCCTGGTCAGCCTTCAAGGGAAGGCAGGGGCAGACCATGGGCATTCCCCACCATCCAAGGAGGCTTCCATACTTGCAGAGCCGATACATAGCGCTCTGGTACTGGGCTCACCCAAGGAATCGTCACGTCCTGCACATGGCTGCTTAGCCTCACTTCCGTATATTGGACCTTCCGTTCACCATAGGCTGTTCTTCCGGAAACCAGAAGTATGCAGTCTGCAGATGACATCCACACAGTGAGCTTTCGATTCGGACTTTCCATGTAATGGATTTGCTATCCAAGCAATATTCCATTTCGTGCCACTAGGACACTTTTCCACCTTTTATGAAGCCCACACAGTGGGCTTTTGATTCAGACTTTCCACGTAATGGATTTGCTATCCAAGCAATATTCCATTTCGTGCCACTAGGACACTTTTCCACCTTTTATGAAGCCCACACAGTGGACTTTTGATTCGGACTTTCCACGTAATGGATTTGCTATCCAAGCAATATTCCATTTCATGCCACTAGGACACTTTTCCACCTTTTATGAAGCCCACACAATGGGCTTTTGATTCAGACTTTCCACGTAATGGATTTGCTATCCAAGCAATATTCCATTTCATGCCTCTGGGTCTTCATGCACCTTTAAATGTCAACCTGTATGTAGTTAAAGTAAGCTGCAGTCAACTTTAGCTTGTTGATATCTCCATAGAGCTTGTCCTCAAATGAAGCAGGTGTGGGCCAAAATATCTTTCTCTGTTCTGCATACGTTGGGCAATCCTGCAGCAAATGTTTTGCTGTCATTTTTCCAGTTCTACAATTACATTCATCGGTATCTCCTATCTTTAGTTTATTAAACAAGTGGTATTTCAGCCTGTTATGTCCTGTGCGGAGTCTGAAGATTGCTACTTGTTCTCTTCGGTCGAGTTTGTAATATGCATCATCCTTCTGATGGCCTGGATGCTCTGATTCCCATTTGGTTCTATAAGTGCTTGTTATCAACCTCTTTACCTCATTATAGGTTATGTCTATGTCAGGCTGTGGTAGTTGTCCGCCCTCTTTTGCCAGTCTGTCAGCCTCTTCGTTTCCAGGTATACTGCAATGTGATGGGATCCACTGTATTACAACGTTTTTGGATTTCTGGCATAGACCATGGAGTGCTGCTCTTAGGTCAGTTAGTTCTGTGCTGTTATTGCTCTTCAGTATTGAGACAGCTGACTTTGCATCTGTGAAGATAGCTATTTGCTTCTCTTTATTTTCCTCCACCAGGAGCATTTCTGCTGCAGTTTTCAAAGCCTCTACCTCCGCTTTGAAGTTACTTGAAAATTTTCCAGTTGCCATTGAATGTGTTTTTTTCACTCCATTTTTTAAATTTAGGAGAATTCCTCCTCCTCCATTCTCTATTGAATTTTTGGCTGATCCATCTGTATATGCATGGGTCCAATTCCTGCTTGGGTAATGTTCTTTTATGTAGTTTAGGGTTATTTCTCTTCTTTCGGTTTCATGCTGAGTATTCTTTTTCTCAATACCAGAAATGTTTTCTATCATCTCAGACAGTTGCTGCTGTCTCCAAGCTGGGAACTTGTGTGCATTGTATATGGGCTTGACTGTTGATATGTTAAGTATAGGATCTGCCCTAATCCTTCGTTTTGCAGTTTCTACAAAGTTGCTACGCTTCAGTCTTCCCTTTCCAAAACCATTAAATCTGTTGTACATAGGGTAGTCTGTCAATCTTCTAAATTTTTCTGCTTGTTGCTGGGCTCTGCTATCTCTTCTATCCTGCATTGGTTGTAAACAAGTGATCTTTTCTAGTTCATTAATAGGCGTTGTCTTCAGGCTTCCAGTTATGATTCGCATTCCTTGGTATTGGACTCTACTTATTTTGTTAAAGTTTGACTTAGCTGCTGTTGCCCAAGCTGCAATGCCATATTCCAGTACTGGCCTCACCCGTCCAGTATATAACTTCTTGAGAACTTTCTCATCTGCTCCCCACGTTGTACCAGCAAGCTTTTTCATGATTGCCATTCCCTGCCTTGCTCTTGTTCGATTTTTCTCAACCTGTGTCTTCCATGTCAGGCGACGATCAAAGGTGACTCCTAGATAGTTTGGATTTTCTTCATGGCGCAATATTTTTCCATTCAATACCAGCTTAGTTTGCTGAGTTTTAATTGAGAGGGAGAACACTGTGCATGTTGTTTTCTCCTCACTTATCTTCACGAGCCATGATTTTGACCAGTCCTCTAGCGCTAATAAGGCTTGCTGTATTCTGCTGTTAGCTGTACTAATATATTCTTCAGATGTCCATATGGCTAGGTCATCTGCAAAGGAGGATGTGTGTACTCTGGCTGGAAAATTTTCTGTGATGTCATTTATATATGCTAGGAATAATGTTGGTGAAAGAACTCCTCCTTGGGGGACACCTTGCTCCAACAGCATCATTTTGCTTGTTTGTCCTTGTACTTTTGTCCTGGCAGTTCTGTTCTCAAGGTAGTGGCTGATCCATTTATACATTTTTCCACAAACATGCATGTTTTGCAGTTTTACTTTCAGTCCTTCCTTCCATACTTTATCAAATGCTTTTTCTAAATCTATCCAGACTGCTAGTGTGTGCTTTTTCTCTTGGAAGGCATCCTCTATTTCCTGAGCTATATAGGTTATTTGATCTTCAGTGGATCTGTACTTTCTGAATCCTGCTTGGTGTGGTGTTAAGAGTTTGTTTTCTTCCAGATGCCATGTTAGCCTGCCATTAATAATGCGTTCCATTAATTTCCCTACACAGCTAAGTAGATTGGTAGGTCGATAGCCATTTGGTTCTTCCAGGTCTTTTCCTTTCTTTGGGATTGGTATTAGTATAGCTTCCTTCCATGCCTGTGGGACTATTCCTCTCTTCCAGCTGTTATTTAGGACTGCTAGTAGTTTCTTCTTTGCCTTGGTGCCTAGTCCTATTAGCATTTCATTTGTGATTCCATCCTTTCCTGGTGATTTCTTCTTTTTTAGGGTATTCATTGCCTGTTCCATTTCTTCCATTGTTAGATTTGCCATCATATATTCTGCTGCTGTCTCTGTATTTCTATGATGTATCTGTTTGTCTTTGATTGCTTTTTTCTGTTCGGTTGTAATATCAATGTGGTTTGCATTTGCATAGTGTTCCATTAGTGCATTTGCAGCCTTTTTTCCTGTAAGTAAGGCATTTCCTTGTTTAATTGTTATTTGTTTGTTTCTAGGTCCTTCATTGTTCATGGCTTTCACTAGTTTCCATAGTTTGTTTCCATCCCTGTCAAAATTCAGGTTTTCTGTTTTTTCCCTCCAACAATCTCTTGTTGTTTGATTTACTGTTCTTTTATATTTTGCTGAGATGGCTTTGAGAGAGATATTCGCTTCAATTGTTTGTTCTCTCTCTGCTGTCTTCCTGGCATCTTCAACTTTGTCCTCCAAACTTTGTAGTTCTTCAGTCCAGTATGGTTTGTAATTTTTCCTCGCTCTTCTAGGAATGGACTCAGTGGCTGCCTGTATTATCGCTCTGTTTAGACTTTCCACCATTTGCTTCATGTTGCCATATCGTGTATTTATGATTTCACAATATTTGTCTGTTAGTATGGCAAATCTGTCCCAATCTGCTCGTTTGTAATTCCAGCCGGGCAAGGGCTTTTGTTCCTGTGGAACATACGCCATATTCATTACAAGCTTGATTGGTCTGTGGTCACTACCTGCTAATTGGTCCAGCACATGGCGATCGATTTTGTGGAGGATGTCTCCTGTGCAGAAAGCTAAGTCTGGAGTAGAAGTGGTAAGCCATCTTCTGGAGTAGAAGCTCGGTGTGTCATCCGCTTTGTTGAGTAGATGGAGATTTGAGTCTATTTCCCAGTCCTCCAATTCATCTCCTCTTTTGTCAGTATCTGGGTATCCCCATCTTTCTGAACGGCTATTAAAGTCTCCAACAATAATGCAGTTTGTGTCAGTTATTTTCATGTTTGAGAGTTTAAGGTCCTTATCTGCTGGGCTATACAGAATGTAGATTCTTATTTTCACGTCCTTTATCATTATATCAACACCTATAATTTCCGTTTGGTTGTCAGAGATCACAGATACTTCGCTGCAAGGTATTGTATTTCGTGTAAGTATTAGAACTCCTCCTTTGTGTCCTTCGCGGTCGAAACGTGTGGCCTGATATCCTCTGACTGAGAATTTGTGATTGGCGTTGAGGTGTGTCTCTTGAATGCATGCCACATCTATTCTATCTTTATGAAGACGCTGTGTTAGGGAGTCTTTCTTCTTGTAAACTCCTTCGGCATTCCACTGTAGTATGTTGAGTGTCCGGGGTATTTGGTCAATAGCTCTTAACCTACTCCTCTGTGCCTTGACTCCACAGCACAGGGGAAGGTGACCACCAGTAGTCATGGGTGGACCCCCTCGAGGCAGGGGGCCCGGCACTATCGCCGCCTGATGGGACTTCACGGGATTAGCACCATAACGATTAATTTTGATTTGTGACATCATGAATTAAGTTACGTTGCACTGCTTTGTCAAGCCTGTGGCTCAGTACATCCGATTTCGACAAGCATTTATTCGGGATGCTTTCCCTAGCCTTTGACTGTCCCCAGTCTACCTACAAGGCAGCAGGTTTTACGTTGCACTGCTTTGTCAAGCCTGTGGCTCAGTACATCCGATTTTGACAAGCATGTATTCGGGGTGCTTTCCCTAGCCTTTGACTGTCCCCAGTCTACCTACAAGGCAGCAGGTTTGTGTGTCTCTTCGTCTGGTCCCTCTCCCTTGACCTGTCCGACATGGGTGGCCCTACCAGTAGCTGTGCTACCGTCGGCATAGCTCTTGGGGTCATTGGGACGCACAAGCCCCTCTACCTCGTCACGGTGGACACACAGCAGAGGGGGCACATACGATTTCAAAGCATCTTCCTCTAGACCTGACTTACGCCCAGTTTCCTGAACTTTGTCCAAGTCTAACTCTTGGGTAGACATGTTGACTCTTAGAGGTGGGTACTCAAGTATGTGTGGGTGAAGCAATACAATGAATTAATAACCAATAGTATTAACTAAACACCACAACACAAATGTCCGTTAGACAGTTATGAGATAGGTAGAAATAGTAGAATCTTATGTAGACTGTAGTAGAGGATATAGACTAAGTCCCTATCCTTATGCGAGAGGTCTACAACACACAGAGAGCTTGGAACACTCCCGGACGAGCCCCCACTCTGTATCTGGAGTGTAACAAGATAGCCTTGGATAGTGAGAGTGAACCACACCTGAGGTGTCTCTATCACTCCCGTGTATTCTAACCCCAGGGGTTGGATAGGCAGATACACATTTTTACTCTGTGGCTGATCTCATATTAGTTAATTATGTCTACAAGCTCCTCCAGATTCTAGACCCCCACTAACTACCTACTCCTGTGGAACAATGAACACCTAGGAATCGTCCGAGACCACACTCAATCATTATACAAAGAGCAAGTCAACTTACATAAAGTTTATTCTACCCTTGAGAATATAGAACTGAAATGAACATCCTGATAGAATAATCTATTTACACAAATAGAGGACAGAGTAGAGACAGAATCAGAGATATGGTTGTCATCATCAGGTTGAGAAGTAGATTGGATGCAGATGTCCCGTCCAGTCGGTCCGCCACTCACCCGGCTTCCTTCCAGTGAGCTGACTAGAACCTTGGAGACCACTCCGTCCCCAGAGCGTGGATCCACAACAATAGAGTCACCGCTGGACCTCACTCATCTGGACCAACTGCATCTTTATCACTCCTACTAAGTCACTGTTAATACACAGTTCTCTAACCACTCTGGCTGGGAGACAAGTATTCGTGACTTCGATGAACCTAAGTAGTCACTGACCAATCTAATGGTCCCTCAGTAGTACATTACCCGTGGTTGGATAATAAGTCTATTGACCAATTCAATGGTCCCGTAACACCGGAACACTGGTTGTAGAATAATTCCCTGACCAATTCAATGGTCCCGTAATCATAGCACAGTAACACTGCTTATAGAATAAGTCCCTGACCAATCTAATGGTCCTGCAATCATAGCACAGTAACACTGCTTGACGAATCAGATAAGGCAACTAATATGTCACTGAGTCCTACACGAACACAGTTCAAAGTCTGCATACTCGTTCAGTACACTATTAGAATCAGACATCTACTTTCAAGGAAGACAATTCAGGTTGGACTATAATCTCTTGTCCCTTCCACCTGGTAACACTTGCCACAAGTTATCATTAATAGCTGGTGTAGTTCTTCTCAAGACCTGCTACCAAAGCTGTCATAAGAACCATTCAAGTGTCTAAATCTCGTTTTTCCGCGTTTAGGCGGAACCACCGTAATAATATACGGTCAGGTGTTTCCTTTCTTTGAGCATGATTGCTCAAATTGCTGAAATGTTCCTGGCTGAAATAGAGTATCTTCTAATGCAGAAAAACAACACAAACCATCATGTCCCACACGTGTACCTTCAGGGCACCTGAATTACTGGATGCAAACCTTCACGAATGATGAATCACACTGGGTACATGGTGTGGTTGAGTCTGGCGTGATAAGTAAAGAATTGGACACTTCGCTGTGTTACACGAAGTGGTTTCCCGCCAACGACAATTATAGTTGACTGGTTCCTCAACAGGCAAACTCCTGAAAAGGAAGAGCGACCGGTGAGAGTATACTGGCCCAAACATTAGTCCACATGCATCCTACCAATGACTACTCAACCCTCAGTCATGCTATTTAGTTATGCATATAACTAAAGCATTATCTCTATATGGAGAGTAGTGAAGCATGGGTTCAGTAATGTCAGCTGGCCTCATAGAACAGCCCGTCAACCAGAGCAAGAAATCAGAATGACGAGTCTGATCGTAGGTCTCACCTATCCCTAATCATCAACCAGTCGTCGCTAACGTCAGTAGTGATAGTAGGCTGTTATCATAGTTATAATTTAATCGAACTAAACATTAAGGTAAAGAGTCCCTGGACTCGTTCCTTACATCATCAATGTTTTTTAGTAAACATAATACTGATCAATATACCATCCCTCGGGATATAGGAATAGTACATGATCACATCCAATATGTACACAAGCCTGTTTGCTGGTGGGACCACCTGCCCACGCCATAGCAAACTCTTCTTATTAGACTCCTCCTTAGAGTCAAGAAGTCTTCTTGATAATACATGTTCCCCACATGTTCCAAGGGTGTTGTTCCAGTTCCGCTCTCCCAAGTGGTTTAGCCTTGGCCGGGACCGAACTTCATCGTTGGCCTGGTTTGCCAACCTATACTTTCATAACTTGCTTTCAAATCCCCCATATCCTATATGTACCCTGTCTCATACAACCTCGTTGCATCTTTCCATACTTCCAGCACCTTAGCATTCACTCGCACCAGCGCCAGTATGAAAGAACAGGATAGCTAAGACAAGAATTCAGAACGCATATGTATATCGCGACGGCACGCATGGTTATCACGCGTCGACCTATTCGGCGTTCGGAATTACTCCAGGAAGTATCACAACCCATGACCTAATATATATACACAATGCCACATCATATATATATATATATATATATATATATATATATATATATATATATATATATATATATATATATATATCATCAATGCAGACTTACCTGCACACAGAAATCCCGTGTTCCACACCATGAATTCACTATTAAGTTACTACACAATAGTTACATCATTCCTGGTGGCACAGAACTAAGTTCTTTCTTTACTTAGTAACTAAGCACAATTTTGTCTGAATCTCCACCTACCAACTTACCTGGTTTTCTAACCGTTCTCCTTGCTTCAGCAACTGACTGACATAAATCTAGGTTTCTATCAGGCCCTATTAACTCTGTTTTATTCTAACACAGCAACCTAATAGATGCAACGATTTGCGATACACGGTAAATATAATTTAAACCCAAATCGCCCACATCGCATGCCTGCGTTCCCAACAGCTGAGTCGCGAACACACGTGGGTAAACAACACACGACCTAGCCTTCAACAGCGCTATCGATCGGTTTGCTAATTAGTATAACAGTACAGATGACACGACAAGGCTCGTGTCGAAATAGTTGACAAAGTCCCGACTATGATATAGGTATAAGTTTATTGAATGAAACAATACATCGTCAAACTGGTGATGTTAACTTTCAGACATCTTTGTTGTTCTTCTCCTAGCCGAATCCCAAGTGACGTGTGAGCAACCCCTGGATACCTAAACCCATTCGTGCTCACACGTTCACTAACTTTATGTCCCCATTAGTTAATGAATGCGCATCATTCATTAACTCTCTAACTACTAACCTAAATCCCTTACTGTTATATACCTCCCCTTCTTCAAGAAGACTTTTTCTCTGGAAAAGTCTCAACCCCAACCTTTAAACACTTAATTCAATACTGAAATATTTCTTCTTCTATACCACATCTGCCCAACAATCCCTTAACATATATTTCATAATTCAAATCTCATTCTCCTATCTCATCATAGCCAAACGCTAACCAGAGACATACTTTATACAATGTCAGTAATACAAAACACCCTACTATAAACTCTCTACAAAACTCTCTACAAAACTCTCTACAAAACTCTCTATAAGCGAACCGCTTTTAAAGTGTCCATCTAAATTATGATTGACAAAAATTGAAGATATTTTCCTTATCTTTTTCTCACCTAATCACATTCTCACTATTCCAGGATAGACAGAAAAAAGTTTAGTTTAGATTGGTTTGGTGCGCACCGAAGAAATTTAGAAAGTAAGAAAATAGTAAGAAGTAATCACATTTCTCTTCCCATGCATTCTCAAAACTTTGTAAAGTTTTCAAAATGTATCTTCATTGCCGTCAATAATAATTTTTGTTATCAAAAAGTTATGTTAATCAAAAACTACAACCTTTTGTATTATTCACCTCGTCAAGTTCAACCATTCCTTTAAAACCTCCAGAGTCCACTTATTTAAATGCCAAAATTCAACCTGGCAGCATTCCCCCCATATTCTCCCATTAAACGCTGTTCAACCCAGCTCCTATTTCATCCCCCATCTACCCAGTATCGCCCTTCATTCCCCTCATCAATGGCTTTCAATCCATGTATTTACATTACGAACCGTCTAATGTAGTCTCTAATTCAATCCCCCAAACCATTTTTAAACCCCATGTAATTATCAATTGTTGCTGACAACCCCAGCCACTTTTAAATATACTCCTCCACTATATACTGAGTTATTTCGCTAATCACCACAACTTCCCCCTTAACTCAATCATGTTTCACCCTCAATTTCTATTTATAAACGTTATACACGTTAAGCAACTCAATTTCAAGTCACAAAATTCATAAAACGAAGCATGGCCCTACTCCATGTTTCATATTTTCTGCAAGCTCATAAGAACAACTCTTATTATTTTTCCATAACTGAACGTCAACCTAGAAATTATTGTAAACACACCCAGGGTAACTCAAAAAATAAAATCAAAGTTTTGTAAAAATAAACCTCTAAAGTAACATATCATCACATTTTATAAAGAACAACTGAAGTCAAAACAATAGAGCAAACAATATCAACCCCCTCATTCTTTGACATCATTTTTATCCCCACACATTATTCAAAATAAACATATGTGATGAAATGAAAAATCATATATATACATACACCATAATATATTATAACTACTAATCAATCATTTTCCGTCTAAGAAAAACTCAACACTTCAAACTTAAAAATCAAAATGATAATAAAGCATATATCTATCACTCCTAACTTAATACAATATTATGTCTAGTCATCACGACAACTGTCAACAACTCTTGATTAAGTTATTTGCTAACTTTCTTCCTTTGAAATTCACAATTACCGTGTCCAACTTCTTCTTCTATCTGCAATCTGCAGAATATTCTACCAAGCTATTCATCAGTTCTCCATTTTCTTAATAACTCTAAATTTTTTTCTATAAGTGCAATCTCTACATCAATGTCGTCATCTTCTCGAGGAGAAATATCTTCTTTCATAGCAGCATCCTCATCAGTTTCTGACTCTTCATCCATCTCTTGTTCTGCGTCTGTATACCCATTACTAGCAACCGCTAATCTTTTCCTTTCTAAATCCAATCTAATCTTTCTACCTTGATGTCTTAATGATCTTTCAAATAGTGGCATAACTTCATCACTTGAGGAATTTTCTCTAAATTTACTTTGCCTCTTAATTTCTCTTTCTTTCTGTCTATCTAACTTTCTTTTTACTGCCTGTCTAGTATTCATAAATGGAGCGTCTATTTTTTCTTTGACCGATTCTTCACTATTATAACCGTCATACACGTTGTTTTCCTCTGTCACGATCGTTTTTGGTATTGTTTCTTCTTGTTCACCAGTAGTAGATGCTGTTATTATTTGTTTTTGTAGCAATTCTCTCCCATTATCCATAGGTATCGGATATTCCGTTTGTCTGACAATCTGTCCATCTGAAAACAATTCTTCTGAATAATAATTGTTATTATTGTCCTCTGCATCTTTTTCCTCATTATCCCGTCTTAAGTGCTCTACAAGTGAACGTGCAACATGCCCTGTAATTTGATTTTTTATAGTATATGATAGTGGACCCTTTTTTTCTAAAATATAATATCCCGGGACCCAATGAGCATCAAACTTAGAGTTTCTCCTATGTTTTTTGTAATAAACTCTATCACCTATGTTAAACTCCTGTAAGTGTGTATTTTTATTTGTGTATTTCTTCTGTCTTTCTCGAGCCTTAATTATATTATTTCTTAAACGTATATGTGCTTTGTGCATTTCTTGCAAAATCAATTCCTGAAAATCCTCCCCCATATATTTTCTTCTAGGCTTCAATAAATTGTCAATCGGTAATATTGGTTCTCTTCCATGTAGTAAATAAAATGGTGAGAAACCTGTTCCCTCATTTTGGTGTGTACGGATCGCCCCCAGTGCTGTTCCCAAATAAAGATCCCAATCCATATCGTGTTCTTCTACATTTTTCGCCAGTATATTGTACAATGTTCTATGTTGTCTCTCATTTTTGGCATTCGAAGATGGTCTGTAGTATGAAGTTTTAATGTGCTTTATATTCAAATCTTTTAACAATTTTTCAAACTTTCTATTTACAAATTCTTTCCCATTGTCTGTAAGTATTGTCTGTGGACACCTTGGTATAAATTCTTGTAAAAGCATATTTATAACAGAATCAGAACTCTTGTCTGGAATTGGATAAACTTCTGGCCAGAGACTATATGAATCTACGATATGTAGTAGATACACATTTCCCGATAATGTTTTTGGATGAGGACCTGAAATATCCAAACTCACTTTCTGCATTGGAAATTGAGGAATATGTGTATCTTGTAAGGGACATTTTATTATCTTCATGTTTTTTAACCTACCCATTTCACATGCATCAACATATTCATATACGCTTTTACATGATTGTATTTTCCTATTTTGTATTGGTGCTTCTAATATAGACTTTAATGGCATGTGATCAGTTTTAATAATGAAATTGGCGTTATGTAGGTAGTAATTTAGTTTTTGGAGAGCATAGTGTATAGCGTAGGCCTCCTTCTCAATAGTCGCCCATTTCCTCTGAGATTTGCTAAGTCTATGTGACAAGAAATAGATTGGTCTTTCATTTTTAACTCCTGGTATTCCTGAGTCTTCTCCTTCATACGGTTGTGTTAAACATGCTCCTATGGCATTATCTGAAGCATCTGTATACAATACCAATTGTTTATTTAAATCTGGATGTGCCAATAGTGGAACTGTTGTTAAGCTATTTTTAAAAAAATCGAAAGCCTTCTGACAATCTTCAGTCCACTTAAACCTTGCATATTTACAGGTCAATTTTATAATAGGTTCTGCTATCTGTGCAAAATTTGGAACGAAACGTCTATAATACCCGGTCATACCTATAAAAGCTCGAACTTCTCTCACGTTGGTCGGAGAAGGTAAATCTCTAATAACTTTAATTTTATTTTGATCAGGCTTAATTCCCTCTCTATTAATAATGTATCCTAAATATTTGGTTTCTGTTTTTAAGAATTCACACTTACTCAATTTCAACTTAACATCGTGTATTCTTAGCCTATCAAATACCAATTTTACATGTTTTAGATGATCTTGTACGTCTCCTGATGTATATATTAAAATATCATCTATATATGCCAACGCAAACTTTTGAAACCCACGTAATACTTCATTTATTAATAACATGTAATGAGATGGAGCTGTTCGAACTCCGAATGGCATTCGTAAAAATTCGTAAGAACCCATATGAGTACAGAAAGCACTTTTCTTTTGAGCATCTTCCGACATCGGGATACACCAGAATCCTGATCTTGCGTCTAGTGTAGTGAAGAATGTAGAGCCATTAAGTAAGCCCAAAATATCATCAATCACCGGCAATGGGTACGCTACATTCTTAGTGATTTTCTTCAACGCCCGGTAATCGCAGCAGAATCGATGTGAACCATCGACCTTGGTCACGATCACGATCGGTGATGACCACTCAGACTTCGATCTTATTATTATTCCCGCTTTTAACATATCTTCAATTGCCTTCTCTACAATCTCTCTGTTTCTTAAAGGAGTTCTATATGGTTTTAAACTAATTGGTGGATGATTTCCAGTGTCTATTTCCATTGTAACTGTACTAGTTTTTCCCAATTCTAAATCATTAATTGCAAAAACGTCTTGGTTTTCTTTCACCAACTGTTCTAATATTTCTTTATTCTCCGGTGGGGCTTTTAACTGTGATAACAATTCTTGTTCTCTTGTCCTTTTGTCTACTGTATCTATTTGAGATGGATATTTTTTGAATGTATGGATCAATTCATCATTCCGTCTTTTCCAGCTTCTTTTATAATCATTTCTGACATTATTTCTGACCATGGGAGTTTCTGAATAATCATTTCCCAACATGTTTTCTTTTTCTGTAGTTAACATGTTATCATTATTATATGCTACTTTAGCGATTACACAGCCTCTATATAATTTAATATTTTTCCTGTATTGTTTAGGAGCATCGCTGGAAAGCTGAGATGTTTATCTAGTATTATTAACCCATCGGTGACTTCCAAGCCAGGTTCATCTATTATTTCTCTCTCTAATTCCGTTATTTTAACTGTTTGTCCATCCGAAAAGTACGGATTTTTTTTTCATTTTTGCCTGTATTAAAGTAACCGTTTGTGGTTTCAAATGCATGGTCGTTTTGACTCTAATTAGTGTCGACACATGCATATCCTCTTCTAAATCCACGTAAACATCTTGGAATTTTAATTTATGTAAATCAAAATAAAGTCTCACCCCATTTTTCAATAACAAATCTCTACCCAATATCATATTTCTATTTAAATCCTTGACTACATGGAACATATGCCTAACATTTATCCCTCCTAATTTAAAATTTATCATCGTTTGACCAAGCACTTCTAAATTTTGTCCAGTTACCGAATGAAGATTATCCGGAATTCTAAATATTTTGAAATTTTTTAATATTCTATATAAAAATGTTTCTTTAATCACACAAACTTGCGCTCCCGAGTCAACTAATGTTCTAATTTTATATTTCCCTATTTCTATAATACGTGAACTAGGATCAATCATATTTAGTGACAACTGTTTTATCTCCCCAAGTTGAGGCGACTTCTTGTGATTTTTATTTCTAAATGTCATCTTTTGGACCTTACTATTTTCCCCCCTACTGCCGATCCTGTTCAGTAAGCGGGATGCCAATTTCCCTGATCTCCTGACCTTATACAATTTCTCTGCACCTCTCCATAATTCCCATTTGATGATCTACCATTTACAGTTCTATTCTGTGTACTAGTCTGAGCACCTCTATTATTTTGTGTATTCGATTGGACACGTCTGTTACCACAGAAGCGAAAAATGTGTCCACGTTGGTGGCACCCTCAACAAACCACATTTGTGTTATTTGTGTTACCTACCATGTCTCTTACAGTATTTCTCACTTGTCCTTCTCTACCTTGATTATATACGTTACTGTTTCCTTGTAACATCTGTATATCTCATTTTCTTCTTCTACATCCATATCTATACTTTCCTATTTCCATTGGTTCTTCTTCTTCTTCTTCTTCTTCTTCGTTCATCCGGAGTTTTTTTTCGGATGTGATTGCGTTGTGCCTGTTTACAGCAGAGCTGCGTTCTTGCGCCGTTAGGCCGACACATCCGATTTCTGCGGGCATTTGTTGACCGGGTTAACCTTCCCGGGCATTGGTTCTTCAATTCTATCTTCCGAACTACTACCTAACTCTCGTCCTACCCTCAATCTTAACCTTCTTCTCAAGCTTTCCTCTTGTATAGCTATATCTACAGCTTGTGACAACCTTGCAGGATTCTCTCTCATTAATTTAAATTTCAATCCATCTGACCTAATCCCATCAACAAAAATCCCCACCAACATCCGTTCCACTTCTTCAGCTCGTACATTTTGACCCAAAAATGACTCTTCGGCTAAATTGATCAACCTATCACTGTATAGCTGCACACTTTCTGTAGTATTTTGTCTCGTCTGTCGTAACACTGAGAATGCGTGTTGAGGGTCAGTAATCTCTGTATATTTATGAGCTAGGTCGTCTTTGAATTGTTCCCAGGTTTCACCTCCTCCAGCTTCCAACTTTCTTCTTATATGATCAGAAACAGGACTTGTACTTGTTCTATAAGCCAAATTCTTTTTATCCTCATCTGTAGCGTTCACTAGATATGCATGTTTCTCAATCCATTTCTTAAATTGACTCGCCTGTCCATTAAACCTCTCGACATCACTGACTACACTTTGCTGTCTTAACACCGAGTCCAACTTTGATATTGCCCTACCAACTCCACCAAGTACTTGTGAAAGATCTTGGGCTTCCATTAAAAAAAATCTGAAATGGAAAATACAGCAGTACCAACCAATATAGTATACTAATATATTAACACACTATTATCTTAAAGCAAACAAGAAATACCCTGTTCAATTGGGTATGTTGTTAATATTATTAATCTAAAGTAACTAATTTCAAAAGTTAATGATTATACTTGCTGTAGATCCTCCATTACATATACTGCTGTGTTGTTTGTCCTGGGTTTACCAACTGACTAGATGCCTGTCCTATGTTTATGGGTGAAATTGAAGTACAATCCAGCATCCAACGAAGTATGGTCCAATCGACAAAGCAACGAAGTATGGCCCAATCGACAAAGCAACGAAGTATGATCCAATCGACAAAGCAACGAAGTATGGCCCAATCGACAAAGCAACGAAGTATGGTCCAATCGACAAAGCAACGAAGTATGGTCCAATCGACAAAGCAACGAAGTATGGCCCAATCGACAAAGCAACGAAGTATGATCCAATCGACAAAGCAACGGAGTATGGCCCAATCGACAAAGCAACGAAGTATGATCCAATCGACAAATATTTGACCGTTGGTTATCGAGAAGTTAGATCTATCTTCACTGAGAATTCACCTCTTAGATGGCCTCCAATTTAAAAACGATTCAGTTGTATTGGTTGTAGTTGAACGGTCAGTTCAAATCAATTGTCACCTCTGATTTGAGACAAATTGAACATACTCAAAATTTTCACTGACCTGCAGTGCCTATTGACCTTGATTCGAGAAATTTACTGGTCCGAAAAGTGAAAGTTGACCTTGATTCGACCTCAAACAATCCAGAGAGCTGAGGCTACGTTCATATAATTTCTCATCCTCGAGACTTTGCTGTTCAAGTTTGAGCTGATCGTTCGGCTGTAGACAAATAATTTATTTCCAGAGGGTTACAAGGTGGATTTACAGGTTGTATGATGTATCCAGCAGTGACGACATCATTTAAAAATTACGATGCAAAATAGCAATTCAATTTATCTTGACTTCAATAAAAAATAATGTATGTCACCGATCAAGGCACTGTATACTGCTGAGTCAGGTGTATCAAAAACAGCGGTCTCTCAATTAAGCAAGATTAAGCAAATCTCCCGACCTTGACTAAGATCCGCTTAGCAAACACGGGGAAATCACAACAACTACCCCTGGGCGGGCTTTCAGTTGCTGCGTCCCTCATAATTTACTTGAGAAAACCAATAAACATCCATCTCCAGACGCAGATAAAACAAATCTTCGCTTGTGTCAATAATCTCCGCGACGACCCATGCTGGAGATTCTGGGGTCGACGGCACCAAAACAGCCTTATAACAGTACAGATGACACGACAAGGCTGTGTATAGTGGATGGCTCGTGTCGAAATAGTTGACAAAGTCCCGACTATGATATAGGTATAAGTTTATTGAATGAAACAATACATCGTCAAACTGGTGATGTTAACTTTCAGACATCTTTGTTGTTCTTCTCCTAGCCGAATCCCAAGTGACGTATGAGCAACCCCTGGATACCTAAATCCATTCGTGCTCACACGTTCACTAACTTTATTTCCCCATTAGTTAATGAATGCGCAGCATTCATTAACTCTCTAACTACTAACCTAAATCCCTTACTGTTATATTAGTTATGCAAGGACATCCGCATAGGTAATGAGGTTAGAACGATGGCGCTTTGTACACAATTACAAAGTTAAATGACTTAAACAAATAAGTACCTGAAACTTCAGAACCAGACTCCAGTCAGCTTTCAGAACTGTTCAAGGGCTCCTCAGCCTCCTTTCTATAACAGTCAGCCGAATCATGGTTGAGGTGAGACGCAACACAAAATTGCTCAACACAGGCCTGCGTCTGTTCTCTTCGAGTAACATGAAGTGAATGAATGGTTTAGCCAATTTCCCTACTCGTGCCAACTCAATGCGCACAAGGAGCTAGTGCTTCTTGGGAAAAGACACTTTCTCGGGAAACAGTCATTCCCCGCCTAGAATTTCTAGATCTCTCTGCACGAGAATTTAGTGCTATACCCAGCCTCACGGGTCACTCAAATTCAGGTGCTCCGAGAAGATTCTAGATGGTAATTCCTCCATCGGCTTCCCTCAGTCTATTTATAGCTGGGAAAGTCCCCCGATAACGCGACAAAATAGTGCGGGATCTTGACGACCAAAGACAGATAAACGCGTTTCGTCACAATGTAGTTGAGGGTTATTTTTCTTCTTTCGGTTTCATTCTGAGTGTTCTTTTTCTCAATACCAGGAATGTTTTCTATCATCTCAGGCAGTTGCTTCTGTCTCCAAGCTGGGAAGTTGTGTGCATTGTAAATGGGCTTGACTGTTGATATGTTAAGTATGGGATCTGCCCTAATCTTTCGTTTTGCAGTTTCTACAAAGTTGCTACGCTTCAGTCTTCCTTTTCCAAAACCATTAAACCTGTTATACATAGGGTGGTCTGTCAATCTTCTAAATTTTTCTGCTTGTTGCTGGGCTCTGCTATCTCTTCTGTCCTTCATTGGTTGTAAACAAGTGATCTTTTCTTATTCATTAATAGGCGCTGTCTTCAGGCTTCCAGTTATGATTCGCATTCCTTGGTTTTGGACTCTACTTATTTTGTTAAAGTTTGACTTAGCTGCTGTTGCCCAAGCTGCAATGCCATATTCCAGTACTGGCCTCAACTGTCCAGTATATAACTTCTTGAGAACTTTCTCATCTGCTCCCCACGTTGTACCAGCAAGCTTTTTCATGATTGCCATTCTCTGCCTTGCTCTTGTTCGATTTTTCTCAACCTGTGTCTTCCATGTCAGGCGAAGATCAAAGATGACTCCTAGATAGTTTGGATTTTCTTCATGGCGCAATATTTTTCCATTCAATACCAGCTTAGGTTGCTGAGTTTTATTTGAGAGGGAGAACACTGTGCATGTCGTTTCCTCCTCACTTATCTTCACTAGCCATGATTTTGAATAGTCCTCTAGCGCTAATAAGGCTTGCTGTATTCTGCTGTTAGCTGTACTAATATATTCTTCAGATGTCCATATGGCTAGGTCATCTGCAAAGGAGGATGTGTGTACTCTGTCTGGAAAATTTTCTGTGATGTTATTTATATATGCTAGGAATGATGTTGGTGAAAGAACTCCTCCTTGGGGGACACCTTGCTCCAACAGCATCATTTTGCTTGTTTGTCCTTGCACTTTTGTCCTGGCAGTTCTGTTCTCAAGGTAGTGGCTGATCCATTTATACATTTTTTCCACACACATGCATTTTTTTGCAGTTTTACTTTCAGTCCTTCCTTCCATACTTTATCAAATGCTTTTTCTAAATCTATCCAGACTGCTAGTGTGTGCTTTTTCTCTTGGAAGGCATCCTCTATTTCCTGAGCTATATAGTTTATTTGATCTTCAGTGGATCTGTACTTTCTGAATCCTTCTTGGTGTGGTGTTAAGAATTTGTTTTCTTCCAGATGCCATGTTAGCCTGCCATTGATAATGCGTTCCATTAATTTTCCTACATAGCTAAGTAGACTGATAGGTCGATAGCCATTTGGTTCTTCCAGGTCTTTTCCTTTCTTTGGGACTGGTATTAGTATAGCTTCCTTCCATGCCTGTGGGACTATTCCTCTCTTCCAGCTGTTATTTAGGACTGCTAGTAGTTTCTTCTTTGCATTGGTGTCTAGTCTTATTAGCATTTCATTTGTGATTCCATCCTTTCCTGATGATTTCTTCTTTTTTAGGGTATTCATTGCCTGTTCCATTTCTTCCATTGTTAGATTTTCCATAATATATTCTGCTGCTGTCTCTGTATTTCTATGATGTATCTGTTTGTCTTTGATTGCTTTCTTCTGTTCGGTTGTAATATCAATGTGGTTTGCATTTGCATAGTGTTCCATTAGTGCATTTGCATCCTTTTTTCCTGTAAGCAAGGCATTTCCTTGTTTAATTGTTATTTGTTTGTTTCTAGGTCCTTCATTGTTCATGGCTTTCACTAGTTTCCATAGTTTGTTTCCATCCATCCATCCATCCATCATGTGCCATGCCGGTAAGCGTGGGCGGTCATGTTCTGCCATCTCACTCGATCAACAGAGTCGTGGATCAGTTCCGTGTTTTTGTCTCGACCATGCCACAAGGCCAAGCCATCCAGATACTTGTTTCTAGGTCTTCCCCTTGGTCTGTTCCCCTCGATCTTACCAGTTGTCACCAAGTTCTCCAAATCATTTCTTCTCATAACATGCCCAAAAAATTGTGACTGTCTACGTCTAATGTCTCTGATCAGTTTACGATCTTCATTTGTTTCTTGAAGGACTTGTTCATTGGTCTTTCTGGCTGTCCATGGTATTCTTTGCATTTTCCTCAGAAACCACATTTCTACAGCCATCAGATGTTTTTCAGCCTGGCTGCTCATTGTCCAAGCTTCACATCCATATAAAAGTACAGGTTCTATGTAGCATCTCAACACTCTTTTTCTCGTTTCAATTGACATCTTTTTATTGGTCAGTATGTTTTTCATCTTGCTAAAGGCTACTTTTGCCATGGCGATTCTTGTTCTAATCTCTTCAAGGCATCTCCCATCAGATGTTATTACTGTTCCGAGGTAATTGTACCTATTCACTTGTTGAAGAATATTCCCATTTACTTGTATATTACACTGTGGCATTTCGTTCTTCTTAGTGACGACCATAATCTGTGTCTTTTTACAATTTAATTCTAACCCTAGTTGTTCACTGTGTGTAACAACTGCATCTACTAAATTTTGCAGGTCCTGTTCATTGTCTGCAATCAAGACTGTATCATCTGCATATCTAATGTTATTGATGCATCGTCCCCCAATGTTGATTCCTTCCATATTTTCAATATTTCTGAAAATATTTTCACTGTACAGGGAAAACAGATCTGGAGACATTACACATCCCTGTCTCACACCTCTCTTAATAGGCTGAAATTGGCTTACTTCATTATCAACTCTTATGGCAGCTTGTTGTTTCCAATATATGTTTTTTACAAGTCTAAGGTCTTTCCCATCAATTTGTAGATCTTCAAGCATCCTTATCATGTTGACATGTCTCACTTTATCAAAAGCCTTTGTGTAGTCAATGAAGCAAAGGTGTAGATCTTTGTTTACTTCTATAGAACGTTCGATTACGGTTCTCAGTATATACACAGCATTTACTGTACCCTTGCCTACTACAAACCCACATTGTTCTTCTTCTATTTCAGGTTGTATTTTCCTCCTAACTCTTTGCATGATAATTCTTAGCAAAATCTTCGTGATGTGACTCATTATACTAATTGTTCGATGTTGAACAAGTTTGTTTCCATCCCTGTCAAAATTCAGGTTTTCTGTTTTTTTTCCTCCAACAATCTCTTGTTGTTTCATTTACTGTTCTTTTATATTTTGCTGAGATGGCTTTGAGAGAGATGTTCGCTTCAATTGTTTGTTCTCTCTCTGCTGTCTTCCTGGCATCTTCAACTTTGTCCTCCAAACTTTGTAGTTCTTCAGTGCAGTATGGTTTGTAATTTTTCCTCGCTCCTCATGGAATGGACTCAGTGGCTGCCTGTATTATCGCTCTGTTTAGACTTTCCACCATTTGCTTTATGTTGCCTATTTGCGTATTTATGTTTTCACAATATTTGTCTGTTAGTATGGCAAATCTGTCCCAATCTGCTCGTTTGTAATTCCAGCGGGGCAAGGGCTTTTGCTCCTGTGGGACATACTCCATATTCATTACAAGCTTGATTGGTCTGTGGTCACTACCTGCTATTTGGTCCAGCACATTGCGATCGATTTTGTGGAGGATGTCTCCTGTGCAGAAAGCTAAGTCTGGAGTAGAAGTGGTAAGCCATCTTCTGGAGTAGAAGCTCGGTGTGTCATCCCCTTTGTTGAGTAGATGGAGATTTGAGTCTATTTCCCAGTCCTCCAATTCATCTCCTCTTTTGTCAGTATCTGGGTATCCCCATCTTTCTGAACGGCTATTAAAGTCTCGGACAATAATGCAGTTTGTGTCAGTTATTTTCATGTTTGAGAGTGTAAGGTCCTTTTCTGCTGGGATATACAGATTGTAGATTCTTATTTTCACGTCCTTTATCATTATATCAACACCTATAATTTCTGTTTGGTTGTCAGAGATCACAGATACTTCGCTGCAAGGTATTGTATTTCGTGTAAGTATTAGAACTCCTCCTGTGTGTCCTTCGCGGTCGAAACGTGTAGCCTGATATCCTCTGACTGAGAATTTGTGATTGGCGTTGAGGTGTGTCTCTTGAATGCATGCCACATCTATTCTATCTTTATGAAGACGCTGTGTTAGGGAGTCTTTCTTCTTATAAACTCCTTCGGCATTCCACTGTAGTATGTTGAGTGTCCGGGTTATTTGGTCAATAGCTCTTAACCTACTCCTCTGTGCCTTGACTCCACAGCACAGGGGAAGGTGACCACCAGTAGTCATGGGTGGACCCCCTCGAGGCAGGGGGCCCGGCACTATCGCCGCCTGATGGGACTTCACGGGATTAGCACCATAACGATTAATTTTGATTTGTGACATCATGAATTAAGTTACGTTGCACTGCTTTGTCAAGCCTGTGGCTCAGTACATCCGATTTCGACAAGCATTTATTCGGGATGTTTTCCCTAGCCTTTGACTGTCCCCAGTCTACCTACAAGGCAGCAGGTTTTACGTTGCACTGCTTTGTCAAGCCTGTGGCTCAGTACATCCGATTTCGACAAGCATGTATTCGGGGTGCTTTCCCTAGCCTTTGACTGTCCCCAGTCTACCTACAAGGCAGCAGGTTTGTGTGTCTCTTCGTCTGGTCCCTCTCCCTTGACCTGTCCGACATGGGTGGCCCTACCAGTAGCTGTGCTACCGTCGGCATAGCTCTTGGGGTCATTGGGACGTGCAAGCCCCTCTACCTCGTCACGGAGGACACACAGCAGAGGGGTAACTGATTCAAGAATCGTCAACATAACACTCCCGGCGCTCTCATGGATGCTCAGTCTCTCGTAGCCAATGCAGCAAGATGTAGATGTTGATGGTTCCACTGACACTGGTGGTAAGCACGTCGATGGAAGAAACATCAATATCCAGAGATCGCCGTCGTTGTCAGTTAAACAGTGGTGCCTGGTAGAAGATGCCTTAACTCTCAGAGTCCCCATGTGTTGTCTGTTCACAGCATTAGCCGGCTCAGTGGCATGTGGACGGTGAACGCGTTTCACAAGTCCCCGACATAGCGAGTCGAATGTTTGAAATCTGCCGTAGAAAATGTGGAAGCAGACGGCCTTGCGCTGATGTCGATGGCAGGCGAGTAGATCGTTCAGAAACGCAATGGCAAACAACAGATGTTAATTGATTCACCGCCAAGGGATAATATATCGCCAAATGTGTTATACCATTTGGACAGAAAGACTTATATAGCCAGACTAGAGTCGTGGTGTTATTTGATTTTCTCAACTTTTAAGACTTTTTTGATTTGGTTTTGTTTGGTATCTTTCGTAGTTTTAATGCTCAGTGAACGGAAATTTACATTTTTATATTTGTTCATTAGCTTGTGCACCATGGCTGGTTCAACCCTACTTTTTGTTCTACACTGAATCAGTTTAACATTTCCTAGTAAATAACAAACAGCCAACAATGCTGGGGTTGATTGCGACGTCCTACAAAGGCCAATCAATTAACTTTAACAGCGGTAAATGCTATTGGATGTACACTGCAGCTCAACAGGTTTCACACCCAACATCACGATGACGGTTTACTAAGAATTAAGCACACACACACATCGCTCCAGACAGGAACACAATTTGTGACGGAATTTGGGGTCCCGAAATATAACACGAGAACCACTGACACGGAATAAATTCTCCCAGACTCCCCCGCCCAGAGCCAGCTAGATCTGGCTTCGGACTTCCAGCTCAATTAATGCCCATATAAAATATTGTGCCCTACGGCCGCGAGGCGTCCCTGTGGCCCTGTTATGTCTACACGTTGATTGGCGTAGCCAAGAGTCCAGGGCCAAAGTAGCTAGATCGAAATCAGGTTATTTCATCGCTCCGGCACACCGAATTGCAAAATAGGTAATTGACATTCTCTGAGCTTGGGGACGGGCGCTGGTCGCGTGAATTAATATTTGTGCAGAGCTGGTTACACCATACCTCTACTCCACTGGCGTCTGTGGCAAAGGGAAGGGAACGTGATTCGTAATCTCGCATACTGTGCTCAAAATCATCTGCAGGCGGTTTGGAAGCACACCACCTTGTGTGGCCTTTTAACAATGATATGAGGGTCGGTTGTTCAGGTAGCAATGGCAAACTTCTGTTGTTGTTGTTGTTGTTGTTTTTTTTTTGATCGCTCGATTTGAATTCAAGCGTAGTCCTTCCACGTGCTACTGCTTCTAGTGCACTGGACTCATGGTTACGTGTGGATTAGCTTTCCCTAGTACCCGTGTCCCTCGCCATTCGCGAAACCCACTCCGACTTCTGAGGTACTTGTAATTTACGCTCCCAAGTCAAGGTCGATAAGTCAACATTTTAGTCCAACTGTCCGGTGTAGGGGTTGAACCCGCTGTCTCGATATCAGGACACCGGAAGTTTAAGAGCGAGCGCTCTTATCCATTGGGTCATGCTGACCTCCTTCTGTAGGTCTGAGTGCAAGGAGGAATAGATAGAGGAAAAGACAGAGGAATAGATGGAGGAATAGATAGAGGAATAGATTGAGGAATAGATAGAGGAATACATGCAGGAATAGATAGAGGAATAGATAGAGGAATAGATGGAGGAATAGATGGAGGAATAGATAGAGGAATAGATAGAGGAATAGATAGAGGAATAGATAGAGGGATAGATTGAGGAATAGATAGAGGAATACATGCAGGAATAGATAGAGGAATAGATAGAGGAATAGATGGAGGAATAGATGGAGGAATAGATGCAGGAATAGATAGAGGAATAGATAGAGGAAAAGACAGACGAATAGATGGAGGAATAGATAGAGGAATAGATTGAGGAATAGATAGAGGAATACATGCAGGAATAGATAGAGGAATAGATAGAGGAATAGATGGAGGAATAGATGGAGGAATAGATAGAGGAATAGATAGAGGAATAGATAGAGGAATAGATAGAGGAATAGATAGAGGAATAGATAGAGGAATCGGTGGTCAGTCTTTAACTTTCGTCGCGAACGACGAAATTTATATATAGGGTGTAGTTTTAATGACTGTGCAGTGTTTGAAAATATTGCCGGTCCAAGTTTTGTATTCACCCTCTGTAAAGTTCTTGCAACATAATAAGTAAATACAAAACTTTGACCGGCAATATTTTCAAACACTGCACAGTCATTGAAAATACACCCTGTACATAACTGACATAAAAAAAAAAGCATGTGACATTTCATGAGAGCAAATCCAGCTGCAGCCCATGCAAGGCTAATATCCGATATCTTCTACTTCTTCTTCTGCGTTCATCCGGAGTTTTTTTTTTTCGGACGTGATTGCGTTGTGCCTGTTTACAGCAGAGCTGCGTTCTTGCGCCGTTAGGCCTACTCATCCGACTTCTGCGGGCATTTGTTGACCGGGTTAACCTTCCCGGGTGTTTCTTAGGACGTTTGACTCTCACTGTTGTGGTGTTATCCCCCATCCCAGCTGGCCCATATAGAACAGCCAAAGACATCCTGGTCAGCCCTCAAAGGAAGGCAGGGGCAGACCATGGGCATCCCTTGCCATCCAAGGAGGCTTCCATACTTGCAGAGCCGACACACAGCGCTCTGGTACTGGGCTCACCCAAGGAATCGTCACGTCCTGCACATGGCTGCTTAGCCTCACTTCCGTATATTGGGCCTTCCGTTCACCATAGGCTGTTCTTCCGGAAACCAGAAGTATGCAGTCTGCAGATGACATTCACACAGTGAGCTTTTGATTCGGACTTTCCATGTAATGGATTTGATATCCAAGCAATATTCCATTTCGTGCCACAAGGACACTTTTTCCACCTTTTATGAAGCCCACACAGTGAGCTTTTGATTCGGGCTTCCACGTAATGGATTTGCTATCCAAGGAATATTCCATTTTATGCCTCTGGGACGCTTTTGTTACTATATCCCGTATTAAAAGTGAGGTTATTAGAAGAATGGAACGGCAACAAGGTTGCACTAGAGGTAGTAGCACGTGTGTAGACTATGCTTGAGTTCAAAGCGGATTGAACGCAACAAAGACCTACAGAATGTAACGGTCGAAACACTTGATATACCGCAGTAAGGTCCCGCGGCGGGACTTTGTCTTTCTCTCACTGTTTCCATGTATATACATAACAGTAGCGGCATCGATTGGTGAACAGGAGAATGGTTCGCTTTATGACCACATTAGTTTTAACAGAATGGTTCTGAATATAGCGTCGTAAAACCGGGGTTTAATTGTGGCCTTTTACAACATCCCCTCTTTGACTTCCTGCCACAACAGGGGATGTAACTCAAGTATTACCACGATGGCGGCGGTTTGGGCAGTCGATTGGTCAGCGAGCAGAAATGCTGTGTTTTTTCTATGCATTCAGGGATGGGAGCGAACATGGGTGGATTAAAGGGGTTTCTCTGAGAGGGAAAGAGATCAAAAAGAGTATCATTTCTGCTGTGATCTAGTATATCCACAAACCTTCAGTCTC
Organism: Cepaea hortensis; assembly: GCA_963921405.1. Classification (NCBI taxonomy): domain Eukaryota; kingdom Metazoa; phylum Mollusca; class Gastropoda; order Stylommatophora; family Helicidae; genus Cepaea; species Cepaea hortensis. Next base: position 127,877,010 of record OY992880.1, on the reverse strand, counting down.
ACACTTTAACATGATTTTTTTTTTCCCCGCGTTTCCATCCTGTTTCAGGATATTGCGGTCAACACCAGCATCTTTCAGCTGTATGTTGATTCCTAGGCTAGATTACGCTCATCAGCACGCCACGACTTTCTGAGCGACCGGCTGCATACTCTCATAAGTCACTAGCGTGACTCGAACCACTTCTAATTCTCGTCCGCTCACGTTGACTACGAGAGTATTCGGGATTAACGGAGAAAGCTAACCCCTCGGCCAGGCAGCCGGCAACATGATTGTTTATTTAAAAAAAAAAATACTGCATATCGCTGTATAGCTTTCCCTGTTACCAGTGCCTCTCGCCATCAGGAGAACCCTTCTCCAACTTCAAAGGTACTTGTAATTTACGTCCCCAGGTCAATAACGAAAAGTCAACATTTAAGTCCAACTGACTATGTGTGGTCTGAACCCGCTGCTCAATACCTTTTGTCATGCAAAAGGATGTCTTTTTTTGAAACTTGAATATTTATATTCTTAGCGATTCATGTGATTCTGATAAAGTTGAGTTAAGTTAAGAATCCATATCACAGCACTCGGGACATTCCTATACCTGGTCCGCCCTCGTCTACAACAGCCAGCGAAGAGTTCCAAAACTAATGGTACCAATAGTAGTCTGATTATGTGTCTTTCCTTGAGGTTTTGAATGTCGGTCAGATCCTCTGGTCACTACATGCAGCACCATTCTACCCGTACCATGATGTTCTATCTGTTCTGTTTAATATTCTAAAAGAAACATCTGTGTGTAAAGTAACAGTAGAGAGCCCGTTTACAAGCCTAAAGGCCTACATGGGCGTTAACAAAAAAAAAAAAAGCAAAGGACCTGTTAACACGTCTTAAGGCACATTGAGCATGTGGTGCTGAACCCATGTTTGTATAGGCCACTTGGCACTCTGTGGGTGGGTGATCTGTGTCACTCCGGCCGCCTTAACTTCACAAGACATTTCCTGGTACCGATTTTAGCCTGGGTCGATTTGGAAGTTCAGTTCAGTTTTACAATTCGGATCCGCCTCGATGAGGATCCAACCCATAACTACAGATACTGCAGGCGAGCGAGAGCATCTATTGCTAGCCTCATCTCTATATAGATCAATCAGCAGTCGCTGTGTCCCATCTCATATCATCTTGTTCCTCTTCTGTTATTCATTTTGACCGTCGTTTACAAGATGGGCCTCTTCTTAATGGTTCCGTTTGATCTGTATGTCAATGCTTGTTGTGGTATTCTGTTGGTTAGTTGATAGCTCGCCGTGTGATGTTGTGATATTCTGTTAGTTAGTTGATAGCCGCTGTGTTATGTTGTGGTATTCTGTTAGTTGATAGCTTGCCATGTGATGTTGTGATATTCTGTTAGTTTGTTGATAGCTCGCCGTGTGATGTTGAGGTATTCTGTTAGTTAGTTGATAGCTCGCTGTGTTATGTTGTGATATTCTGTTAGTTAGTTGATAGCTCGCCGTGTGATGTTGTGGTATTCTGTTAGTTAGTTGATAGCTCGCTGTGTTATGTTGTGGTATTCTGTTAGTTAGTTGATAGCTGGCTGTGTTATGTTGTGGTATTCTGTTAGTTAGTTGATAGCTCGCCGTGTTATGTTGTAGTATTCTGTTAGTTAGTTGATAGCTCGCCGTGTTATGTTGTGGTATTCTGTTAGTTAGTTGATAGTTCGCTGTGTTATGTTGTGGTATTCTGTTAGTTGATAGCTCGCCGTGTGATGTTGTGGCATTCTGTTAGTTAGTTGATAGCTCGCCGTGTGATGTTGTGGTATTCTGTTAGTTAGTTGATAGCTCGCTGTGTTATGTTGTGGTATTCAGTTTGTTGATAGCTCGCCGTGTGATGTTGTGGTATTCTGTTAGTTAGTTGATAGCTCGCCGTGTGATGTTGTGGTATTCTGTTAGTTAGTTGATAGCTCGCCCTGTGATGTTGTGGTATTCTGTTAGTTAGTTGATAGCTCGCCGTGTGATGTTGTGGTAATCTGTTAGTTAGTTGATAGCTCGCCGTGTGATGTTGTGGTATTCTGTAAGTTAGTTGATAGCTCGCCGTGTGATGTTGTGGTATTCTGTTAGTTAGTTGATAGCTCGCCGTGTGATGTTGTGGTATTCTGTTAGTTAGTTGACAGATCGCCGTGTGATGTTGTGGTATTCTGTTAGTTAGTTGATAGCTCGCCGTGTGATGTTGTGGTATTCTGTTAGTTAGTTGATAGCTCGCCGTGTGATGTTGTGGTATTCTGTTAGTTAATTGATAGCTCGCTGTGTGATGTTGTGGTATTCTGTTAGTTAGTTGATAGCTCGCCGTGTGATGTTGTGGTATTCTGTTAGTTAGTTGATAGCTCGCCATGTGATGTTGTGATATTCTGTTAGTTAGTTGATAGCTCGCTGTGTGATGTTGTGGTATTCTGTTAGTTAGTTGATAGCTCGCCGTGTGATGTTGTGGTATTCTGTTAGTTAGTTGATAGCTGGCTGTGTTATGTGATCAGCATCACACCGGCAACTTTTACAATCCAGGACATTTGTTCGTACTCATCTCAGTTTGGCTCGACCTGGAACTGAATGTAAAATGTGATTCTCGATGGGAATTCGAACACATGACCGCCAAGCCGGAAGACATGGGGCACCTCGGTGGCTTCTTTATTCATGATTCACAAGCATATTTTGTTTTTCTTCGTTCCTCTCATTCAATGGGAGCACGTCATCGCTAGTTATGCACCTGGAAGTGTGTCCGACTCCAGCATGCATTTGTGTAAGTTTTACTTTCTATAGACATATTCTTTCCTGGAAGTGTGTCCGACTCCAGCATGCATTTGTGTAAGTTTTAATTTCTATATACATACTTTATCCACGGGCTCTACCTATCAGTGGGTAGGTTTACTTTTTGTAACAATTTTGCCAGGCTAGTCCTTCCCCTTACGACCTAATATTTTACGATTTTCCAATTGCAGTGGTATTTTTAACGCTCCAATCTTGTACAACGAATCCCTTGTTATTTCGCCCGTATTCGAGAATACTATGTGTCTGATCTCCCTACCCAAGAGATCAAGAGAACGTGTGATATTATATACTAATGGTTCTTGGAAAGACTCCATGAACCAATCCTGGGATCGAACTCTGTCAGAGTCTTAAACTTGGCTCGTTATCACTAACACATGTGAGACAAGTACAAGTACAACATGATTGGACTTGAGACACAACGACACGAAGTTCAATGGATTTATTCACCGATCACATGCAATACGATCTAGTTTGGCATGTGATAATCAGTACAATACATATATGATACATCAATACACTTACAGACAACCCACAGCTTACAGTCTATCTCACAAGATGTACAAGCACTCGACTTTCGGGCACAGAACTACACAAGCCTTTCTCTCTCTATACGTCCTGTCTGGTCCGAGTACCCCAAGCTGTCTGTCTGTTTCTCGCAACGCGCTTGCCCTCTGTGGATTGGCTTCACGAGGCCTGCGTGCGTCTTGCGTTGTCCTTGCCTGACCGCTGGCTATTGCGTCAGCCAGCAACCCGTGCGGCAGGTAACCAATACTCGCCTGGCGGGCGCAAAGATGTCACTGCATCCCGGTTGGGAACTATTCGCCTGGCGGGCGTAACGATGTTCCTGCATCTCGGTTGGAGACATTCCAGATTCTGACACGCTCCCCCGGGGCTTTTCATGAAAGATGTCATCTTTCATGTATACTCTATATACATAGCGGGTTAATATTTTAACCATGTCAGAATCGTTCCCTCTGTTGTTATATACATTGGTATAGAAATACATAATAATACATATAATGGCATAGAAATACATAAGAAATGCAAGTTGTATTTTAAGACATGTGGTGTTCAATTTTTACCACTTGCCAAGTTACATCCTCTCGATGGATGATTACCTAAGTTGCAATATTGACCCAGTCAGATCGGTAGCAACAGCTTTCCAAGCAACTACCTCGCAACCTCGAAAAAAAAAGTAATAATATGGTCTTTGTAAACAAAAAACATCTGGTAAGACCGTAATACGACCTATTTATAAGCCGTATTCAACGTTGGAGTTCAGACCTCATTTGGCCATGAGCTCTTCCGTCGGTCTACAACGTCGGTAACCCTATACCATGCCCAGTTGATGATTTCTGGGAGTGTTAACAATCTGGCAACACCATGGCTATTTATATACAACACATATTCAAATACATTTCAATTTATCGCCCTTGGTGTAATAATGTAATAACAATTAAATGAAAAGGATATAATTTCAAACAATCTTAAATTTAATAATTTACAATTACTCTTCTATTTCTCAGCGTCATCGCTTGATGCTTTTCCATACTAGCGAAAAAATGTCGATAGTATGAATAAGTTAATCAAGATATGATTCTAAGATTACACTAGTTGAAACACTATTAATACACAATTCGTGTATTCGAAATTGATGATTCTTAAACATTTTAGAAGCGTCATACCTTATTAAGGTTTTGTTTGTCGTCTGCTAATTTTGGACTAAATTTATAAATTATCCGGAAGTACACACGAACAGCTGATGTTGAAAAATTCTATAACACACATGTTCCGGTCTGATGTAGAAATTCGGAATGTAACTGTTCTGATCGTTCATGTGTTTCGCTGGAAAAACTTCTGGATTTCGTTGACTGCAGTGGTGTAAATGACAAAGTTCAGTTCACTGTTTCAGACACGGATTAAAAATATCACTGGAAATGTTCCACTCGCAGATACCACTGATAAATTGGATAGTTCGCTCGCGGTAAGTTAAGAGCGAATGTGGCACTGTTCTTGTTTCGTAGTATATGTACAATTAATATTGTTCGCTTTCTACCACACACTACACAATTATTCAAGACACTTACTACAGTAATAATAAAATAAGAAAACTATATATAATGGGATTAAACCCTATCACATCACATAGTAGACACACAGCTTTTCGTGGAAAAAAATCTTCACTAATGGCTGTGTTGGTCTGAGTGTATTTAACACACTGCACTCAGACATTAGTGCTTACTGGGTCGGTCGGACAACCTGACAAAAGATCGGCAATCGTGTTGGTTCTGCCTGCGATATGTCGAACTTCAAAGCTGTAATCTTGGAGTTTAAGAGACCAGCGCGCTATCATTTGGTTGGTAGGCATTCCTGAAGTAATAAATTTCAACGGACTATTGTCGGACTCAACAATGAAATGACGTCCCAGAAGGAATCTGGAAAATTTAGTTATACCCTCAACTAGAGCAAGGGCTTCCAACTGCGGTGTCGACCAAGCGCGTTCTCTAGGTTTTAATTTTCTAGATAAGTAGTATACAGGGTGTAGGATGTTATCATGTTCCTGTAACAGAACTGCTCCAATGGCTACGGAGCTCGCGTCTGTGCGTAATCTGAAAGGAATAAGAAAATTTGGCAATTTGAGAATGGGATTCTTTAAACTATTCTCGGAGAAATAAGATAACACTTTCTGGAATGCAAATTTTAGGCATTGATTGTTTACAATATTTTCAGGTTGATCTTTCGTTAGTAGGTTAGTAAATTTTTCAGTCAGTTCAGCAAAATCAGGTATGAACTGTCTATAATAATTTAGTAATCCTAACACACTTCTGACTTGCTTTTTCGTAGTCGGAAGTGAGAGTTTCAGTATTTTGGACACGATGTTATCGTCTGTCGTGAAAAAGCCATTAGATATTTTGTACCCCAAGAAGGATATTTCCTGATAGGCTATGTCTACTTTTGTCGGCTTTACCGTCAGTCCGTGCTGTCTGATCCGTTGAAATGTCTGCTGTAATGTCTTTATATGGTCTGTCATTGTCTTTGTGTGAACACAAATGTCGTCCATGTAACAGATAATGTTTGGTATGTCCACTAGTAAAAGTTGTGTCATACGTACGAATGTCGCTGGGGCATTGACCAGCCCAAATGGAGGTTTGCACCATTCGTACAGTCCCCAAGGTGTGGCAAATGCTGTCAGGTGTCTGCTCTGTTCGTCTACCGTTATCTGCCAGTAACCTTTCGTCATGTCTACCTTCGTAAAGAATCTAGAGTCTGTCAGTTCTGTCAGTAGATCCTCAGAGTTGGACATCGGTTCTAGATCTAGAAGCGTTATTTTATTTAATTTCCTATAGTCGATACAGAGTCTTATCGTATTGTCCTTTTTGCGTACCATGACCATTGGAGATGAGAAATGTGATTGGGATCGTCTAATGATGTTGTTTTTCTCTAAACTAATGATTTCCTGATGTAAGTTTTCTTTGTAATGCACTGGAATGGTGTAAGGTCTGCATCTTATGGGTGTGTTTGAAGTAAGTGTGATGTGATGCTGTACTAATTCTGTTTGTCCTGGGTTGTTGGAGAAGATGGTGTTGTACTGTTGTATGAGATGTTTGCAGCTGTCTGTTTCTGCTTGAGTTAAGTTTGGGTTTATTTTGATTTCTTTCAAGCAGTTCGTCGTGTCTACTGCAGGTGTTGGAATTTCGTCACTATCTTCGTCATCTTCATGGTCTATTATTATTGTACAAGCTATTGTATCGTCTTGTTCGTTATCTCTGTTGTAGTATGGTCTTAGCATATTGATGTGGAATATTTTGTGTTTGTCTTTTATTTTAATCTCATAGTCTACAGATGAAATCTGTCTTATAACTTTAAATGGTCCTTGCCAAGACTCAGTCAATAAGTGTCTGTCACTAGGTAAGAGAAGAAGTACGTCCTGTCCAGGTGTCAACGTTATTGTCCTGTTACCTTTGTCTGCATATTGTCTATATGTAGCACCAGATACTTTTAGTGCTTCTTTTGCAATTATACAAGATTTGATGATTCTTTCACGCAATGATGTAACGTATACGTATGATGATATGGGTTTAAGTAAAGGAGTGGCTTCAGTTAACATTTGATGATAGATAGTCAATGGGCCACGTGGTTTGGCACCATAGATAAGTTCAAAAGGAGAGAACCCAGTACTAGAATGTGGCAATTCGCGATAAGCAAAAAGTATAGCAGGCAAATACAAGTCCCAGTTGTTGGGGTGTTCTTGCGTGACTTTAGCAAGCATATGCTTTAAATCACCGTTAAACTTTTCTATGATCCCCGTTGAGTGAGGGTGATATGGAGAATTGAAACATTGCTTCACTCCTAACATTTTGGTGAAAGCTTGAGTAGATGCGGCAATGAACTGACTTCCCCTATCTGATAGGATAGTGTCTGGAAATCCTATCCGTGAAAATATATGGAAGAAAACTTCCATTATATCATTGGCAGTTATGTTCTTTAGCGGAATCGCTTCAGGCCAGCGACTACATAGATCAATGAAGGTAATAATATACTTATTTCCTCTTGTTGTTATCTGATTAAGAGGGCCCACTATGTCGACAGATATTTTCTCAAAAGGTCGACTGGCTAAGTCAGTGATTTGTAATTTTGCCTGTGGGTGTTTACCTTTCTTTACCAGTTTTTGGCAGATGTCACAACTTCTGCAATATTGCTTAATATCATTGCAGAATTTGGGCCAATAAAACTGTGTTAGTAATCTTGATCTGGTCTTAGAGTATGCCATATGCCCTGCAAGAGGTATATCATGGGCAAGATGTAAGGCTTGCTTACGGTATTCAACTGGCAAAACAGTTTGCTCTGTTGTGCTGTCACCTCTGGTATAGTACCTGGTGAGGATGCAATTTTTCAAAGCAAAATGCCATCTTGCATTTTTGGTTACCTTTGGCTTTTGGCCGATCAGATTAAAATATTTAGACAATGAAGGATCAGCTTTTTGGGCTGTTACAAAAGTCTCCTTCATAGTTTTAGGAGGTAGTACGACTGGGCTAATCATTTCTATAGCCTCAGTTTGATTAATTTCATCTTGCACTCTAGCAGTAGATCTAGTTACTACGTTCACACATTCAATGATATCTGATGGTGATGAAACAGTTTGATCAATGATGTCATGAGATCTTAGTGCTACACTAGCTACCATACATTCATTTGGTGACAGAACATTATCAATGATGATACTTGATGGTGATGATGTTAAGTTCTCATCAATGCAAACAGATGTTATATCATGAGGCATATCATTCACCTCTGGTAAATTTCCAATAATAATATCACACACAGGGTTAGTTAATGCTGCGCATTTTACTTTCCCAGTGAGGAAAGGTGTCTGAATATATGCCCATGCTAATGGGTACTTTTCAATATTTCCAGAGAATGTTCTGCATGTTACGTGCCTGCCTGTATAGTCTGTAGGCATTATGAAATTTCTCTTCAGTCCAATAAGTGAACTGCCGGTGTCCCGAAGGACTGTAGCGGGCTTGCCATTCACATATCCCTGATGGATGTTTATTCTGCCTTTGGAGTCTATTACCAAATTAGCTTCTTCATTGGCAATAGGAATGGAGTAACCGCATGTCAAAACGCCATCTTCATAAAAGGTATTACAAACAGTACATTTATTTGCATTAAACATGTCAAAAGGCTGTGCTGAGTTCACAGGGTGTTTCTCTGATTGTTCTTCATCTGATGATGAACTATCAAATAAGGCGGCATTTGCTTTATTGGTCATTTGCCTTCCTTTACAAGCATGACGAAAATGCCCGTACGCCTTACAGAGAAAACATTTACGTGCATTTCTGAAGGCTTTACGCTCCTTATCTTGTCTATTTATGATGTTCTGTAGATATGTAAGATATGCAGGGTTTTTGTCACACATCTCGCCTTGATGGTGTGAAAATGTACAATATCTACAAAGATTGTATTTCTCAGAAGTAGGCTTATATGGTTTTTGCCTATGATAGGGTTCTGATCGAGGTTTTTCATAGTTGGCCGATGCTACAAAGTTTGTATCAATAGCTTCACTAGCAAAACAATGTTTATTGGCTGTATAATAAGCCGAACCACGTCTCTCAATCTGATCTACACTCGTACATTCATTCTCTTGCAAAAATTTCGAAAATGCTGATGGAAGGGATGAGATGACTTTATCCCTGATAATTAGATCTTCTAATTTCTGGTAATCTTTATTTATTTTGGCTGCTGAAGTCCATTTTGCAAATATATCTCGGACTAAGCAGAGGTAGTCAGAGAACGTTTGAGTCGATTTTGGGCTCAACTTGCTGAATTGTTCTCTGTAGCCTGCCTCATCTAGCATAAAATGTGCCATAATCTTTGATTTTAGATAATGGTAACCCCTCTGCTGTGTGTCCACCGTGACGAGGTAGAGGGGCTTGTGCGTCCCAATGACCCCAAGAGCTATGCCGACGGTAGCACAGCTACTGGTAGGGCCACCCATGTCGGACAGGTCAAGGGAGAGGGACCAGACGAAGAGACACACAAACCTGCTGCCTTGTAGGTAGACTGGGGACAGTCAAAGGCTAGGGAAAGCATCCCGAATAAATGCTTGTCGAAATCGGATGTACTGAGCCACAGGCTTGACAAAGCAGTGCAACGTAAAACCTGCTGCCTTGTAGGTAGACTGGGGACAGTCAAAGGCTAGGGAAAGCATCCCGAATAAATGCTTGTCGAAATCGGATGTACTGAGCCACAGGCTTGACAAAGCAGTGCAACGTAACTTAATTCATGATGTCACAAATCAAAATTAATCGATATGGTGCTAATCCCGTGAAGTCCCATCAGGCGGCGATAGTGCCGGGCCCCCTGCCTCGAGGGGGTCCACCCATGACTACTAGTGGTCACCTTCCCCTGTGCTGTGGAGTCAAGGCACAGAGGAGTAGGTTAAGAGCTATTGACCAAATACCCCGGACACTCAACATACTACAGTGGAATGCCGAAGGAGTTTACAAGAAGAAAGACTCCCTAACACAGCGTCTTCATAAAGATAGAATAGATGTGGCATGCATTCAAGAGACACACCTCAACGCCAATCACAAATTCTCAGTCAGAGGATATCAGGCCACACGTTTCGACCGCGAAGGACACAAAGGAGGAGTTCTAATACTTACACGAAATACAATACCTTGCAGCGAAGTATCTGTGATCTCTGAGAACCAAACGGAAATTATAGGTGTTGATATAATGATAAAGGACGTGAAAATAAGAATCTACAATCTGTATAGCCCAGCAGATAAGGACCTTACACTCTCAAACATGGAAATAACTGACACAAACTGCATTATTGTCGGAGACTTTAATAGCCGTTCAGAAAGATGGGGATACCCAGATACTGACAAAAGAGGAGATGAATTGGAGGACTGGGAAATAGACTCAAATCTCCATCTACTCAACAAAGCGGATGACACACCGAGCTTCTACTCCAGAAGATGGCTTACCACTTCGACTCCAGACTTAGCTTTCTGCACAGGAGACATCCTCCACAAAATCGATCGCCATGTGCTGGACCAATTAGCAGGTAGTGACCACAGACCAATCAAGCTTGAAATGAATATGGAGTATGTTCCACAGGAGCAAAAGCCCTTGCCCCGCTGGAATTACAAACGAGCAGATTGGGACAGATTTGCCATACTAACAGACAAATATTGTGAAAACATAAATACACGATATGGCAACATAAAGCAAATGGTGGAAAGTCTAAACAGAGCGATAATACAGGCAGCCACTGAGTCCATTCCTAGAGGAGCGAGGAAAAATTACAAACCATACTGGACTGAAGAACTACAAAGTTTGGAGGACAAAGTTGAAGATGCCAGGAAGACAGCAGAGAGAGAACAAACAATTGAAGCGAACATCTCTCTCAAAGCCATCTCAGCAAAATATAAAAGAACAGTAAATCAAACAACAAGAGATTGTTGGAGGGAAAAAACAGAAAACCTGAATTTTGACAGGGATGGAAACAAACTACGGAAACTAGTGAAAGCCATGAACAATGAAGGACCTAGAAACAAACAAATAACAATTAAACAAGGAAATGCCTTGCTTACAGGAAAAAAGGCTGCAAATGCACTAATGGAACACTATGCAAATGCAAACCACATTGATATTACAACCGAACAGAAGAAAGCAATCAAAGACAAACAGATACATCATAGAAATACAGAGACAGCAGCAGAATATATGATGGCAAATCTAACAATGGAAGAAATGGAACAGGCAATGAATACCCTAAAAAAGAAGAAATCACCAGGAAAGGATGGAATCACAAATGAAATGCTAATAGGACTAGGCACCAAGGCAAAGAAGAAACTACTAGCAGTCCTAAATAACAGCTGGAAGAGAGGAATAGTCCCACAGGCATGGAAGGAAGCTATACTAATACCAGTCCCAAAGAAAGGAAAAGACCTGGAAGAACCAAATGGCTATCGACCTATCAGTCTACTTAGCTGTGTAGGAAAATTAATGGAACGCATTATCAATGGCAGGCTAACATGGCATCTGGAAGAAAACAAACTCTTAACACCACACCAAGCAGGATTCAGAAAGTACAGATCCACTGAAGATCAAATAACCTATATAGCTCAGGAAATAGAGGATGCCTTCCAAGAGAAAAAGCACACACTAGCAGTCTGGATAGATTTAGAAAAAGCATTTGATAAAGTATGGAAGGAAGGACTGAAAGTAAAACTGCAAAAAATGCATGTTTGTGGAAAAATGTATAAATGGATCAGCCACTACATTGAGAACAGAACTGCCAGGACAAAAGTACAAGGACAAACAAGCAAAATGATGCTGTTGGAGCAAGGTGTCCCCCAAGGAGGAGTTCTTTCACCAACATTATTCCTAGCATATATAAATGACATCACAGAAAATTTTCCAGCCAGAGTACACACATCCTCCTTTGCAGATGACCTAGCCATATGGACATCTGAAGAATATATTAGTACAGCTAACAGCAGAATACAGCAAGCCTTATTAGCGCTAGAGGACTGGTCAAAATCATGGCTAGTGAAGATAAGTGAGGAGAAAACGACATGCACAGTGTTCTCCCTCTCAAATAAAACTCAGCAACCTAAGCGGTATTGAATGGAAAAATATTGCGCCATGAAGAAAATCCAAACTATCTAGGAGTCACCTTTGATCGTCGCCTGACATGGAAGACACAGGTTGAGAAAAATCGAACAAGAGCAAGGCAGAGAATGGCAATCATGAAAAAGCTTGCTGGTACAACATGGGGAGCAGATGAGAAAGTTATCAAGAAGTTATATACTGGACGGGTGAGGCCAGTACTGGAATATGGCATTGCAGCTTGGGCAACAGCAGCTAAGTCAAACTTTAACAAAATAAGTAGAGTCCAAAACCAAGGAATGCGAATCATAACTGGAAGCCTGAAGACAACGCCTATTAATGAACTAGAAAAGATCACTTGTTTACAACCAATGCAGGATAGAAGAGATAGCAGAGCCCAGCAACAAGCAGAAAAATTCAGAAGATTGACAGACCACCCTATGTACAACAGATTTAATGGTTTTGGAAAGGGAAGACTGAAGCGTAGCAACTTTGTAGAAACTGCAAAACGAAGGATTAGGGCAGATCCTATACTTAACATATCAACAGTCAAGCCCATACACAATGCACACAAGTTCCCAGCTTGGAGACAGCAGCAACTGCCTGAGATGATAGAAAACATTCCTGGTATTGAGAAAAAGAACACTCAGCATGAAACCGAAAGAAGAGAAATAACCCTAAACTACATAAAAGAACATTACCCAAGCAGGAATTGGACCCATGCATATACAGATGGATCAGCCAAAAATTCAATAGAGAATGGAGGAGGAGGAATTCTCCTAAATTTAAAAAATGGAGTGAAAAAAACACATTCAATGGCAACTGAAAAATTTTCAAGTAACTTCAAAGCGGAGGTAGAGGCTCTGAAAACTGCAGCAGAAATGCTCCTGATGGAGGAAAATAAAGAGAAGCAAATAGCTATCTTCACAGATGCAAAGTCAGCTGTCTCAATACTGAAGAACAATAACAGCACAGAACTAGCTGACCTACGAGCAACACTCCATGGTCTATGCCAGAAATCCAAAAAAGTTGTAATACAGTGGATCCCATCACATTGCAGTATACCTGGAAACGAAGAGGCTGACAGACTGGCAAAAGAGGGCGGACGACTACCACAGCCTGACATAGACATAACCTATAATGAGGCAAAGAGGTTGATAAAAAGCACTTATAGAACCAAATGGGAATCAGAGCATCCAGGCCATCAGAAGGATGATGCATATTACAAACTCGACCGAAGAGAACAAGTAGCAATCTTCAGACTCCGCACAGGACATAACAGGCTGAAATACCACTTGTTCAATAAACTAAAGATAGGAGATACCGATGAATGTAATTGTAGAACTGGAAAAATGACCGCAAAACATTTGCTGCAGGATTGCCCAGCGTATGCAGAACAGAGAAAGATATTTTGGCCCACACCTGCTTCATTTGAGCCTGCTCTATGGAGATATCAACAAGCTCAAGTTGACCGCAGCTTACTTTAACTACATACAGGTTGACATTTAAAGGTGCATGAAGACCCAGAGGCATGAAATGGAATATTGCTTGGATAGCAAATCCATTATGTGGAAAGTCCGAATCAAAAGCCCATTGTGTGGGCTTCATAAAAGGTGGAAAAGTGTCCTAGTGGCATGAAATGGAATATTGCTTAGATAGCAAATCCATTACGTGGAAAGTCTGAATCAAAAGCCCACTGTGTGGGCTTCATAAAAGGTGGAAAAGTGTCCTAGTGGCACGAAATGGAATATTGCTTGGATAGCAAATCCATTACATGGAAAGTCCGAATCGAAAGCTCACTGTGTGGATGTCATCTGCAGACTGCATACTTCTGGTTTCCGGAAGAACAGCCTATGGTGAACGGAAGGCCCAAAATACGGAAGTGAGGCTAAGCAGCCATGTGCAGGACGTGACGATTCCTTGGGTGAGCCCAGTACCAGAGCGCTATGTATCGGCTCTGCAAGTATGGAAGCCTCCTTGGATGGCGGGGAATGCCCATGGTCTGCCCCTGCCTTCCCTTGAGGGCTGACCAGGATCTTTGGCTGTTCTATATGGGCCAGCTGGGATGGGGGATAACACCACAACAGTGAGAGTCAAACGTCCTAAGAAACCCCCGGGAAGGTTAACCCGGTCAACAAATGCCCGCAGAAGTCGGATGTGTCGGCCTAACGGCGCAAGAACGCAGCTCTGCTGTAAACAGGCACAACGCAATCACATCCGAAAAAAAACTCCGGATGATCGCAGAAGAAGAAGAAGATAATGGTAATCTTTCCTGAGGTCTTTGGGGATAGTCTCTATAACCTTCAGAGGTTCCCCTGACAAACTCCTCATGTAAATAATATTCCATTCAGACATTGGGACCTGGTAATGGTCCATTAAGGTTTCAAAATTTTGGGTGAAGGCTGCAATGCAGTCACCTGAGGTATAATTTCTTACAATACCTTGATACTTTTTATACTGGTTTTCTTTCTCCAGTCTCTGAGATTTCTTAGACTCTTTGTCTATGGCAGTATCTGTTTCAAGTTGTTTAATTTTTAGTTGTAACTCAAGCTCTTCTCTTTTACTCTGAGCTGAGATTTCTGCCTTCCTTAATTCATTATCTAACTCAGCTTGCTTTGTTTTTGCAGATAATTCTAGCTCTGCCTGTTTTAATGCTGTTGCTGCCTCTGACTGCTTTAAGGCTGTTTCTGCCTCTACTTGCTTGGCAGCTCTTTCAGTCTCTGCTTGCTTTAATGCTGTTTCTGCCTCTGCCTGTTTGGCAGCCCTTTCAGCTGCTCTCTCTTCGCGTTCGTGCGCTTTCTCTCGCAGGTGTTCAGAATACTTGGCTTCACTCCACTTTGTCAAATCATCACCAGTTAACTTCAACTTTAAACCCATCTCGATGAAGTCGTTTAATGAAGACATGATGGTAATAATAAGTGCAAATGAGTTTTCAGACACACAATTAGTTATAAGTTGTTAGTATAGTGAAACATTTACAATTGTGTTCAACTTACAATTTGTTCCCAAATTTGCATCCGAAAGTATATAGAAAGAAAAATATACTCAAGTGTACTGGATGCGGTGGAGAACGGTTCACACTAGGGCTAGGAACTGTAGGGTCGCTAGTTCAAAACACGAATGACCTCTACGGGCAAGGGTTTCAGATGGCACAGAAAACCTGCTTTGTTTTGGAGGAAATAAATTAGCGTCTATTTGATGTGGTGTGTATGCTTGTCACTAAGTTTTGATTAGGTTTGTATGGCGTTGAGTGTAATTGTAGGTCGTAATGTCGTCAATTAACAATTTTTTTCAAAACACAAGTCACTTTCTTTCCGAAACTTTTTGCTTTCCACAAACAACTTTACAAAGACAATGAAAATATATTTCAACAATCTATAACACTGATGACACATCACTTACATTAAGATGACATTCAGTAAGGACATAGACATCAAGTTTACAAGATGGCGACAAGGTTACAATGGTGACGGTTTCACAATGTCGACAAGGTCAAAATGGCGACAAGCTACACAATCACTGATGTTTTACACGTTTACAAGATCAAACAAATGTATGTACTTTACGTTCACATCTAGCCTCCATATTTAAACAATTTACTATAATAATATATGAGGATGAGCTTTCACGTTCACATTTAAATGCACATTAAAGCTGGACAAAAATCACGTTCACAAATTTAGGTTGAAATCTTAAATAAATTTCAATCGTTCAATGAGGACGAGTTACTCACGTTCATTTAAAGCCGGACGATGCCACCACGTTCACACATGTCAGAGTCTTAAACTTGGCTCGTTATCTCTAACACATGTGAGACAAGTACAAGTACAACATGATTGGACTTGAGACACAACGACACGAAGTTCAATGGATTTATTCACCGATCACATGCAATACGATCTAGTTTGGCATGTGATAATCAGTACAATACATTTATTGATACATCAATACACTTACAGACAACCCACAGCTTACAGTCTATCTCACAAGATGTACAAGCACTCGACTTTCGGGCACAGAACTACACAAGCCTTTCTCTCTCTATACGTCCTGTCTGGTCCGAGTACCCCAAGCTGTCTGTCTGTTTCTCGCAACGCGCTTGCCCTCTGTGGATTGGCTTCACGAGGCCTGCGTGCGTCTTGCGTTGTCCTTGCCTGACCGCTGGCTATTGCGTCAGCCAGCAACCCGTGCGGCAGGTAACCAATACTCGCCTGGCGGGCGCAACGATGTCACTGCATCCCGGTTGGGAACTATTCGCCTGGCGGGCGTAACGATGTTCCTGCATCTCGGTTGGAGACATTCCAGATTCTGACACTCAACACCTTCTGAACCTGAGAGGAACGACATGACCTTTCAACGCGGCTCCCCACAGCTTCTTCATTCATAAGTCTATAGTTATACTAACGTAAATCTGTTACATAGATACGAGGGTAAGTTAATACGTAAGTCACAAATGGCTGTAGAAAAATAACTAAATATGATAACAACTTGAAACCAGTTTATTTTTATACATACATTGTCCCTTTATTTCTCAACATAATTTCCACCAACATTGATGCACGTATCCCATCGTTTTATCAGTCCTCCCAAACTGGCTGCACAGAACTGCGTGCTTTGTTTTCATTTACCGGCCATCCCACATAACTGTGTGACTTACTCATTGACTCGCCCTCCTAACTTTTTCTACCCAGCTATGCACCGCTTTACGGGACAAACATTTGTCAGCATAAACACTGACAACCCAACTTGGTGGGAGACATTTCACGAATGACGCCGATATTGGATGTGAAGTGAAAACGTGGCTTAGAAAACAGAGCATGCAGTTCTATGCAGCCGGTTTGGGAGGACTGATAAAACGATGGGATAAGTGCATCAATGTTGGTGGAAATTATGTTGAGAAAATAAAGAGTTAATGCATGTATAAAAATAAACTGGTTTCAAGTTGTTATCATATTTAGTTATTTTTCTACAGCCATTTGTGACTTACTTATTAACTTACCATCGTAGGTCTTCAACCGACGCGACAATTCGTTTGCTTGAATTTGTCTGTGTTGCTTTTCCCATCTGTTGTTTTCATATACCCTAAATAACTTTTCTTCGTAATGACTTTTTTCGCTATGGAAATCGTTATTTCCCTTCCTTGGGCTTCATCTTAAAACACTCATTTGACAATTCTCTATCTCTGTGAGTAGTCGCTTACTGAACACATCTGTTTAAATGTTGAGCCGCGGCACCCGTAACGTAACTCCCTCAAATTCTCTGGTTACTTCGTAGTAACAATTTTGTTTCCAAATATGTACCTCGACCAAGTTAGCGTAATAATTGAAGTCCCTCAGGCAGGAACATCACCGCGTGCGCGTTTTGGCGCTCACTAGAGGGTGAAAATGTGTGAAATGGTGCGTAACGATGTTCACTTCTGCATTATTGTAACGGTAATTACTTCCGATGCTTAATACCGGTCTCCTTGGTAACCTGCAATTAGCTTCTTTTTTTTTTTGGTTTCGTTTTGAACTTCTAAAGTTGAATCTGTATTTTACGTATAACACATTGAGACCAACAATCTTGTTTCTTCTTTTGAATGTTATAATTAGCTCGAATTGATTTTCCAGAGTGCTACATAGTACCTGCATTTTTTAAGGGTTGTGAACCATTGGCAATAAGCAGACAAGCTGAGAAACATCTAATGATGTGGCAGTGGATATCTGGTTTCTGAGGAAAATGCAAGGAATATCATGGACAGACAGAAAAACCAATGATAAAGTCCCACAATTAAAACTGAACTGATTAGAGAAATCATACGTTGGCAGCCAACATTTTTGTGGCACGTTATAAGAAGAAATAAACTGGAGAACTTGGAGAAAAGAACAAGGGAAAGGCAGAGAAGTAAATACCTGGATTGTTTGGTCACATGGCATCATCGAGTCAAAAGCACAGAACTGATCCACGACTCTGGTGATCGTGTGAGAAAAATGGCCTATCAACAAGGCATATAATGATGATGATGATGATGTTTAGGCAATTTTGCGTGCCCTGACGATAGTATACACATAAGGAAGAACTTTGAAGCAACATATTTGTGGTTCCTGAGACGAATGTTGCGAATTCCTTGGACTGCCGAATTAACTAACAACGATTGCCCGAAAGAGGCTAATGAAACTTGAACATTATATACAGCAATAAGAAAGAGGCAAACAGCTTTCCTTGGTCATATGATGAGAACAGAGACATTGGAGAACATCGTGACAACTGGAAAGATCGAGGTGAAGACAGGCAGAGGCAGACCAAGAGAAATGATGCTGGATGGATTGAGACGGTGGCATGGAGGAATATCATCAGCAAAGTTGATCCAGAACACCAAAGACGGAGATCTGTGGAGAGTCATGAACGCCTACGCCAGCAGGCACGGCACTTGATGATGATGATGATGATGATGTTGATGACGGTGGTGTGGTGGGATCGTCCCCTACACCGGTCAGTTGGACTTGAACGTTGACCACTCATTCAGAAAGCAATGGCAAACTACTGAACATAAAGCTGCCCAGTAAATTTATCTGGGGTTGGAGTTGATCACAACATCCTGCAAAGAGCAAGCAACATTAAAACATCGGCATCCTACAGGTAATGTGGGCAAAATCATGCCCGCGGCCTTGACTTCCCAAGACATATCCGGGTACCTATTTTAGGCTTCCTCGACTGAGGTCTGAGTTTAAATCCCAGCAATGACAGAATTATGTTCCCCACCAGAAAGGCTTTGAGGAAGAGAACTGGCACCCTCACCTCACTATGGTGTGGTTTATAATAAGTAAAAGAATACAATTTAGTATGAGATGTAAAGGTAGCAAACGTCTCTTTCACATACATTAAAGCTCATTGTCTACAGAGAGATAGAGGAAGACAGAGAGAGAGAAAATACTAAGCAATACTGCGACATGGCATGAAAGGGAGTCAATATGAAGTGATCCATGCCGTCAGAAATCGTAATTTTTGCAGAAACTTGATCGGCCACGCCAGCCGACAAGACACTTGGTGATGATGATGATGATGATGATGATGATGATGATGATGATGATGTTGATGATGATGATGATGACGATGATGATGATGATGATGATGATGACGATATTCTTCGATATCTGTAAAAAAAAATTTGTTCATGATTGTATAGATAGGAAGATTGGTAGTGACCTTAATTGGTTATTATGCAATTAGGTTAGAAAGAAGAAAGCTAGGTGGGCGAATAAGTAGGTGGGTAGATAGCTTGTGTAAGTGGGTAGGTAGACATGTAGGTGGGTAGGTAGGTAGGTCGATAGGTCGATAGGTAGGACAATAGATATGAATGTATGCGTTTAGGTAGTTAGGAAGGTAGGTAGTTAGGTAGGTGGGTGGGTGGATAAGTAGGTGGGTAGGCAGGTAGGTAGAACTTTACTTTACGAATGAACCAACTTTATTTTCAAATGGTTACGAATGATTGATTGATTGATTGATTAATTTAGGACCCGACATCACAGCATTCGGGGCATTCCCATAAGCTCTCCGTCCCCATCCTCAGCAGCCAGCGAAGAGTTCCAACACCAATAGTACCAGTAGCAATCTGATTATATGTCCGTCTCGCCTTTCCTCCGAGCGTCGAACGTCGACCAAAACCCCTCGTCACTCCTCGCTGTCTCATTCTTGCCAGACCACGGTGATCCATTTGCTCCTCCTAGGTGTACACGTGCTCCCACAAGGCCGCAACCACGTCTGCCTTGTCATGCAATGGTTACGAATAAATAACAATCTTCTTATATATAAATTAGGATGTATGTATGTAAATATGTATGTCCTTTATACGTTCGCGAACGGTCCATCCGATTGAGATGAAATTTTCTACACGTCTTCCTTTCATTCAAGCGCTGTAAACTGTCGTATTTTTTTTTCTTCTTCCTCCTCCTCTATCCTCCCCCTCCCAAAATACGTACGTAAATATATGATGATGATGATGAAAGAATCCCCGAACAAAACGCTAGGGAAAACGAAGAAAATGACGTGACTACACAGAATCGTCACACGGCAATCATCATCATCATCAAGTGCCGTGCCGGCTGGCGTAAGCGTTCATGGCTCTCCGTAGATCTCGGTCTTTGGTTTTCTGGATCAACTCTGCTGCTGATATATATGCCTCCATGCCACGGCAATATCAATAACAATTCATCTTTTTATGTGTAAGGAAGTTATCTACAGTCGTGTAGAAGGGAAGAGAACAATCAATGGAAGGACCGAAATCACAGAACCTAGACGAGTATGAATTCGGAATGGCGAACTCCCTCCTCCTCTCTTCTCCTCCTGCCTCTACCTCCTCCCCTCCTCCTCCCTCTAACTCCTCCCTCCACCCTCCTCCTCTTCCTCCTCCCTCTACCTCCTCCCACTCCTCCCTCTACCTCCTCCCCCTCCTCCCTCTCCCTCCTCCCTCCTCCTTCTCCCTCTTCCTTCTCCCTCTTCCTCTCCCCTCCTCCATCCTCCTCCCTCCTACTCCCTCCGCCTCCTCCCTCCTCCTCCCTCTACCTCCTTCCTCCTCCTCCCTCTGCCTCCTCCCTCAACCCTCCTCCTCTTCCTCCTCCCTCTAAGACCTCCTCCCCCTCCTCCCTCTCCCTCCTCCTTCTCCCCTCCCTTCTCCCTCCTCCTCCCTCTCCTCCTCCCTTCTCCTCATCCCTCCTACTCCCTTCTCCTCCTCCCGCCTCCCTTTTTCCTCCCTCTACCTCCTCCCTCTACCTCTTCCCTCCTCCTCCTCCTCCTCCTTCCTCCACACCCCTCTTCCTCCTCCTCCCTCCTCATCATTCCTCCTCCTCCTCCCCCTCCTCCATCTCCCTCCTCCTTCTACCTCTTCCTCCCTCCTCCTTCTCCTCCACCTCCTCCCTCCTCCTCTCTCCTCCTCCTCCCTCCTCCTCCCTCTCCCTCCTCCCTTCTCCTCCTCCTCCACCTGCGTTTCTCCTCCTCCATCCTCCTCCCTCCTCCCTCCTCATCCCCTCTTCCTCCTCCTCCTCCCTCCTCCTTCTCCCCTTTCCCCCTCCTTCTCTTAATCCCTCCTCCTCCCTCCTCCTCCCTCCTATTCATCCCTACTTCTCCTTCTCCCTCCTCCTCCTCTCTCCGCCTATCTCTTCCTCCCTCCTCCTCCCTCCTCCACTCTCTCTTCCTCCTCCCTCCTCCTCCCTCTTCCTCCTCCTCCCTCCTCCTACCCTCCTCGCCCTCCTCTTCCTTCCTCCTTCGCCCTCCTCCTCCCTTCTCCTCCCTTCTCCTCCTCCCCCTCCTACCCCTCCCTCCTCCCCTTCATCCCTCCTCCTCCCTCCTCCTTCCTCCTCCCCCTCCTCCTTCCTCCTCCTCCCTCTCCTCTTCCTCCCTCCTCCTCCATTCTCCTCTCCCTCCTCCTCCTCCCTCTACCTCCTCCCTCCTCCTCCCTTCACATTCCTCCTCCTCCCTCTTCCTCCTCATCCCTCCTCATCCTCTCTCCTCCTCCCTCTACCTGCTCCCCTCCTCCTCCCTTCACATTTCTCCTCCTCCCTCTTCCTCCTCCTCCCCCTCATCCTCTTCCCTCCTTCTCCTCCCTCCTCCTTCTCCCTCCTCCTCCTCCTCCGCTTCCTCCCTCCTCCCACTCTCTCCTCCTCCTTCCTCCTCCCTCCTCCTTCTCCTCCCTCCTCCTCTCCCTCTTCTTCTTCCTTCTTCCTCCCTCTTCCTGCTCCCTCCGCCTCCCCCTCCACCTACTCTCTCCTCCTCCTCCCTCCTCCTCCCTCTCCCTCCTCCTCCCTCCTCCTCACTCTCCCTCCTCCTCCCTCTCCTCCTCCTCCTCCCTCCTCCTCCTCCTGCGTTCTCCTCCTCCCTCCTTCTCCCTCTTCCTCCTCCCTCCTCCCCCCTCCTCCTCCACCCTACTCATCCCTCCTCTTCCTAATCCCTCCTCCTCCCTCCTATTCCTCCTGTCTCCTGTCTCCTCCTCCCTCCTCCTCCCTCCTCTTCCCTCCTCCACCTCCCTCTTCCTCCTCCCTCCTCCATTTACCCAAGACAGACAGACAGACAGATAGTCGGGAACGGGATCTTATATGACTACTTATATGATTTAAATGAGATGCTCTCCACCATGGGCTGGGCTGGGTCAGACAGACAGACAGACAGATAGATAGACAGACAGACAGACAGTCGGGAACGGGAACTTATATGACTACTTATATGAATTAAATGAGATGCTCCCCACCAGGAATTGGGCGATGCCGGGCCGGGTCAGACAGACAGACAGATAGATAGTCGGGAACGGGAACTTATATGACTACTTATATGAATTAAATGAGATGCTCCCCATCAGGGTCTGGGCGAAGCCGGGCCGGGTCAGACAGACAGACAGACAGATAGACAGACAGACAGACAGACAGACAGATTGTCGGTAACGGGAACGAGAACTTATATGACTACTTATATGAATTAAATGAGATGCTCCCCACCAGGGTTTGGGCGAAGCCGGGCCGGGTCAGCTAGTCTTATATATAAATTAGGATCTCCGTCTGTCTGTCTGTCTGTCTGTCTGTCTGTATGTATGTATGTATGTTCTTTATACGTTCGCGAACGGCCCATCCGATTGAGATGAAATTTTCTACACGCCTTAATTTCATTCCAGCGCTGCCAACTGTCGTATTTTTTTTTTCTTCTTCCTCCTCCTCCCTCCTCCCATTCCCAAAAAAACGTACGTAAATATATGATGATGATGATGAAAGAATCCCCGAACCAAAACGCTAGGACAAGCGAAGAAAATGACGTGACTACACAGAATCGTCACACGGCAATCATCATCATCATCAAGTGCCGTGCCGGCTGGCGTAGGCGTTCAACTCTGCTGCTGATATATATGCCTCCATGCCACGGCAATATCAATAACAATTCATCTTTTTATGTGTAAGGAAAGTTATCTACAATCGTGTAGAAGGGAAGAACAATCAATGGAAGGACCGAAATCACAGAACCTAGACGAGTATGAATTCGGAATGGCGAACTCCCTCCTCCTCTCTTCTCCTCCTGCCTCTACCTCCTCCCCTCCTCCTCCCTCTAACTCCTCCCTCCACCCTCCTCCTCTTCCTCCTCCCTCTACCTCCTCCCACTCCTCCCTCTACCTCCTCCCACTCCTCCCTCTACCTCCTCCCCCTCCTCCCTCTCCCTCCTCCCTCTCCCTCCTCCCTCCTCCTTCTCCCTCTTCCTTCTCCCTCTTCCTCTCCCCTCCTCCTCCATCCTCCTCCCTCCTACTCCCTCCGCTTCCTCCCTACTCATCCCTCTACCTCCTCCCTCCTCCTCCCTCAACCTCCTCCCTCCACCCTCCTCCTCTTCCTCCTCCCTCTACCTCCTCCCCCTCCTCCCTCTCCCTCCTACTTCTCCCCCTCCCTTCTCCCTCCTCCTCCCTCTCCTCCTCCCTTATACTCATTTCTCCTACTCCCTTCTCCTCCTCCCTCCTCCTCCTCTCTCCTCCTCCCTCCTCCCTTTTCCTCCCTCTACCTCCTCCCTCTACCTCCTCCCTCCTCCTCCCTCCTCCTTCTTCCTCCACATCCCTCTTCCTCCTCCTCCCTCCTCATCATTCCTCCTCCTCCTCCTCCCCCCTCCTCCTTCTCCCTCCTCCTTCTACCTCTTCCTCCCTCCTCCTTCTCCCTCCACCTCCTCCCTCCTCCTCTCTCCTTCTCCTCCCTCCTCCTCCCTCTCCCTCCTCCCTTCTCCTCCTCCCCCACCTGCGTTCTCCTCCTCCTTCTCCCTCCCCCTCCTGCTCCCTCCTCCCCTCCTCCTCCTCCTTCACCTCCTCCCTCCTCCTCCACCTTCACCCTCCTCCCTCCTCCTCCCTCCTCCTCCTCCTCCTCCTCCCCTCCTCCTCCCTCCTCCTCCCTCTTCCTCCTCCTCCTCCCTCCTCCTCCCTCCTCCTTCTCCCCTTTCCCCCTCCTTCTCTTAATCCCTCCTCCTCCCTCCTCCTCCTATTCATCCCTACTCCTCCACCTCCCTCCTCCTCCTCTCTCCGCCTATCTCTTCCTCCCTCCTCCTCCCAACTCCACTCTCTTCCTCCTCCCTCCTCCTCCCTCTTCCTCCTCCTCCCTCCTCCTACCTCCTCGCCCTCCTCTTCCTTCCTCCTTCGCCCTCCTCCTCCCTTCTCCTCCCTTCTCCTCCTACCCCTCCCTCCTCCCCCTCATCCCTCCTCCTTCTTCCTCCCTCCTCCTCCCCCTCCTCCCCCTCCTCCTCCTCCCTCTCCTCCTCATCCCTCCTCCTCCATTCTCCTCCTCCCTCCTCCTGCTCCCTCTACCTCCTCCCTCCTCCCTTCACATTCCTCCTCCTCCCTCCTCCTCCTCATCCCTCCTCTTCCTCCTCCCTCCTCCTCCCTCTTCCTCCTCCCTCCTCCTCCCTTCACATTCCTCCTCCTCCCTCTTCCTCCCTCCGCCTCCTCCCTCCTCCCACTCTCTCCTCCTCCCTCCTCCTTCTCCTCCCTTTCCTTCTCCCTCTTCCTCCCTCTTCCTGCTCCCTCCGCCTACTCCCTCCACCTACTCTCTCCTCCTCCTCCCTCCTCCTCCCTCTCCCTCCTCCTCCCTCTCCTCCTCTTCCTCCCTCCTCCTCCTCCTGCGTTCTCCTCCTCCCTCCTTCTCCCTCTTCCTCCTCCCTCCTCCTCCCCCTCCTCCTCCACCCTACTCCTCCCTCCTCTTTCTAATCCCTCCTCCTCCCTCCTATTCCTCCTGTCTCCTGTCTCCTCCTCCCTCCTCTTCCCTCCTCCACCTCCCTCTTCCTCCTCCCTCCTCCATTTACCCAAGACAGACAGACAGACAGATAGTCGGGAACGGGATCTTATATGACTACTTATATGATTTAAATGAGATGCTCTCCACCATGGGCTGGGCCGGGTCAGACAGACAGACAGACAGACAGATAGATAGACAGACAGACAGACAGACAGTCGGGAACGGGAACTTATATGACTACTTATATGAATTAAATGAGATGCTCCCCACCAGGAGTTGGGCGATGCCGGGCCGGATCAGACAGACAGACAGATAGATAGTCGGGAACGGGAACTTATATGACTACTTATATGAATTAAATGAGATGCTCCCCATCAGGGTCTGGGCGAAGCCGGGCCGGGTCAGACAGACAGACAGACAGATAGACAGACAGACAGACAGACAGACAGACAGATTGTCGGTAACGGGAACGAGAACTTATATGACTACTTATATGAATTAAATGAGATGCTCCCCACCAGTGTCTGGGCGAAGCCGGGCCGGGTCAGCTAGTCTTTTATATAAAAGGCAATCTCCGTCTGTATGTATGTATGTCCTTTATGCGTTCGCGAACGGTCCATCCGATTGAGATGAAATTTTCTACACGCCTTCCTCTCATTCCCGCTCTGCCAACTGTGATATTTTTTTAGTGTGAAATCGGCTGCTTACTTAATATTATTTAATTTTTTATTTTTCATTATAATTTCTATATAGCAAGGGGACTTAACTCTAGAAAAGTTATTTCAAGGGGCATAACTTTTAATAACTTTTCTGTATATCTTATAGTCATATTGTTGCATCGTTTTCAAAGATTTATAAACTCTTTGTCTATAGTTATATACAGGCATATGAGTTATAATAAATAATGATACAATTTTTAAGGCATTTTCAAAGTTTTCATAAAAATAATGCATAATGCATAACATTGTAACTCATCTTTTTATGCTTAAGAAATTATCTACAGTCATGTAGGTGATTAGAAACAGTTTTCATTAAAAATAATGGATGGTGTGTGGAAGGACATTCTTTTAAGTTACTTTTTTTTTGTTGTATGAATTTAATGAGACGCTACCCGCCAGGAGCTGGGCGAAGCCACGCCGGGTCAGATAGATAGACAGACCCACCTTTTCGCTGCAGTTATCTACAGGCATATGCGTTATAATCCTCCTCCTCCTCCTCTCCCCTCCTCCTCCTTCTACCCTCTTCCTCTTCCCCTCTCCCACCTCCCTCTCCCTCCTCCATCCTCCTCGTCCCTCTTTCTCCTCCTCGTCCCTCCTCGTCCCTCTTCCTCCTCCTACCTCCTCGCCCTCCTCCCTCCTCCTAATCACTCCTCTTCCTTCCTCCTCCCTTCTCCTCCTACTCCCTCCTCCTCCCTCCTCCTCCTCCTACGTCCTCCCCCTCATCCATCCTCCTCCTTCTCCTCCCTCTTCCTCCCTCATCCCCCTCCTCCTCTCTCCACCTCCCTCCTCCACCTCCCTCTTCCACCTCCTCCCTCCTCATCCTCCCTCCTCCTCCTTCTCCTCCCTCCTCCTTCTCCCTCCGCCTCCTCCCTCCTCCTCCTCTCTCCTCCTCCTCCCTCTCCTCCACCTCTTCACTCCTCCTCTGCCCCCTCCTCCTCCTGCGTTCTTCTCCTCCCTCCTTCTCCCTCTTCCTCCTCCTTCCTCCTCCCTCTTCCTCCTCCCTCCTCCCTCCTCCTCCCTCTTCCTCCTCCTCCTGCCTCCACCACCTCTCTCCTCCTCCTTCCTCCTCCTTTCTCCTCCTTCCTCCTCCCTCCTCCTCCCTTCTCCTACCTCCTCCTCCTCTCTCCTCCTCCTAATCCCTCCTCCTCCCTCCTATTCCTCCCTACTCCTCCTCCTCCTTCCTCCTCCCTCATCTTCCCTCCTCCTCCTCTCTGCCTATCTCTTCCTCCCTCCTACTCCTCCCTCCTCCTCCCTCCTCCACCTCCCTCTTCCCCCTCCCAGCTCCTACTCCTCCTTTTTCTTCTTCTGCTGCTGCTGCTGCCGCCGCTCCATTTACCCAAGTTAATTGTTGGGGAAGATGTAAAGATCTTTCAAGTGCTCTTTCTAATAAGACTTTTTGTAAGTTGGTCTTCGTTTATCTAAGGTTGTTCTAACTGCAACCAATAAATGATTAGACATACAGACAGACAGACAGACAGAGAGGGACAGACAGACAGACAGACAGACAGACAGACAGACAGACAGACAGACAGACAGACAGTCGGGAACGGGAACTTATATGACTACTTATATGAATTAAATGAGATGCTCCCCATCAGGGGCTGGGCGAAGCCGGGCCGGATCAGACAGACAGACAGACAGACAGGCAGATAGACAGACAGACAGACAGACAGTCAGACAGATAGATAGATAGTCGGGAACGGGAACGGGAGCTTATGACTACTTATATGAATTAAATGAGATGCTCCACACCAGGAGCTGGGCGAAGCGGGGCCGGGTCAGACAGACAGACAGACAGACAGACAGACAGGCGGGAACGGGAACTTATATGACTACTTATATGAATTAAATGAGATGTTCCCCACCAGGGACTGGGCGAAGCCGGGCCGGGTCAGCTAGTAAATAAATAAAGTAAATAGGTAGGTTGATAGGTAGTGGTTAGGTAGGTAGATGGGTGGGAAGATATGTGGATAAGTAGGTAGATGATTAGGCAGATAGATAGGTGGATAAGTGGGTAGGCATAAAGGTGGATAAGTAAGTATGTAGTAGTGCGGTAGGTAAATTGTGCGGTAGGTAGATAGTACGGTATGTAAGTAGTGTGGCTTAAAGTCGTTTAAAAGTCGACAGAGTCGACTTCATTGCACCGGGTTTTATCTCAAATGGCTCGGTCAGCGCGGAAAGCGTCGCACCAAGCACGAACTCCGTAACTCTAGCGACGACTCACAGAGTCTCCGAAAAATTTAACTCGTGAACCGAAGGACGCGGCCCGGAATCGAACCCACAACCTTGGGAGCCCAAGTCAAACGGCTTGACTACTTCGCCACGAAGACTCCCGTGGCAGGTAGGTAAGTAGGCAGGTAGTTAACTAGGAAGGCAGTCAGGCAGACGTTTACATACATATCAGATACCCAGTGCCACAATGCAGTTCATCGAATCGATTCTGTGTGTTGGTTTCGAACCCTTTAACAATGCCACACAACAACAAAGATCAACAATCTAGCCGAAGTACCAGTCCTACTACCCTCCGTAAATCAAGAACAGTTCCAATGAATTAGCGAAAACAAAGATTTAACATCTCGTGACCGAACATGACAGCCAGCAAAAATATTGCTTGCGCCCGGGGACAAGAACGACAAATGTGATTACAGATGTGCGTAAATCAAAGAAATTCAATTACATCTCAGAGATCTTTCATCGGGTCGAAAATATCAGGTCCTATCTGTGGGGGAGATCGTTCTGGTCATGTCCACACAGCACTCCAAGCTCCACACAAGCTGTGTGCTGACCCAGCCGTGGATCTGAGATAATAAGTCAGGGAGAACCTGCGGGATGTTGGAGCCAGTGTGTTCTTCTGTGTCCATGTGTGCTGTAGTTGTGGAAATGATACACGCCTAAAGTCTATCGCGTTTCTAGAGATTATTTAGTCCCCCGTGTTTAGACTAGAGAAGTTAAATAAATTAGTTTAATTAAAAGCTTGTCAATGAATATTTTATGTTTCCATGAGGTTTCCATTCGGATACATATTTGTCGATATGTGTGAAAACGTTTTGTACACATAATTTTTATTCTTCTCCAAGTGCCTAGAGCTCATCATTACTTCAAAATTGTGCATTTTAAGTGAAAACATAAATGAATTTAATGCCATAGGAGATACTGTAGTCTTCTTCGTCTTCGATCACAAAACACAATCTGTGAGTCGTCGGGAGAGCTACAAAATAAAGATTTTACATCGATATCTATCTTGATAGATATTTGTCACCTTCATCATCAAACTTGGAACGTAAATTACAAGTACCGCAGAAGTCGGAGTGGGATCGCCTGATGGCGAGGGACACTGGTAATAGGGAAAGCTAATCCACACGCAAAAAGCAGTCTAGTGCACTTGGAGCAGTCGCACGTCTATGGACTACGCTTAAGTTCAAAGTGAGATAACGCAAATACGTAAGTCATTAGTTATTAGTCGCGGTTCCAACTTCACGGCAACGTTTCTGTACCAGTGAATACCACACAAAATGCTCCTCACTGGGCTACGTTGACAAACCAACAGCCAACACAGGTACTCTGTGCATAATGCCGCCGCCAGGATGCCATCACAAAAGTCCGCCACGAAAAATACAGTTCATCGTCGATGGAAGCGGCAGTCACTAGAAAACCATCAGTCACATATTACTGCATAATGCAATCCAGTCAGGTCAGCGACAGGTCGGCCGCCATAATACTGAACATGCAGTTCACGCTACACACAATCGCAGACTGATGTTAAAGCATTCCACACGAAATTCACAGCTCACGGTGTCGTGCCACGCACTCAACTCAGTAGCAGGGCGACGGAACCATGCACTACCAGTCCAACATGAAGAAAATACGAATGCAAACCGTAGTCACAAGCATAAACACTACAGAGGCCTTAACCGTTAAACTGCATATCCTCCATGTTGGGGACCAGAAGTAAAATACAAACAAAACAAAACATAATGATCGAAGTATTTCAGCCTTTTGGTTGCTGGTGAAATTTCCTAATCATTCCTATTGTATGGATGTCTGTCTTTGATCGTTATCTTTAATTCCATAAATGTCTACACTGATATGTCTGTGAATACCCGTTTTAGATATTTTTAGCCAGGATTCTGCCCTTTAGTTTTGTTAAGTGGCTGTGTGAAACTACGTCACTGCATGTTTGGGCATTCGAATACATGCTCATCTCACCAATGAGGCAACCGTCACAAAATATTTCAGCTGACTGTTATGGGGAGTTGGTTATATCTCCCCTCTTGAACCCGAAGGCGGCATCCACGAGCTTGACTAGCCTTCATTCCCATTTTGTGTAGTCAGGCTATCGCCAGTCTCATCCGAATCCGCCAGCCGAGTCCGTACTGCAAGGATGATACCAGCCTTGTCCATGCTTCTTCCTGTTTGCATTGTTACATTCTTTGCCAGATGGTCCTCGCGCTCATTACCTTTTACTCCGGCATGTCCGGCTTGGTACACCCAGGTGAGTGATGTGAAGCGCGACTTCCCAATGCTTTCTATTCATTCGCAGCTGAGACTGCCGGTTGGGATTTTCTGTAGCACGTTCATGGAATCTGAGAGAATTATCGCGGATGTGACTACCTGTTATGCTGCCCATGTACGAGCTCTAGGGATGGTAATGGAGAGGGAGGGGGAGGGGGAAGAAAGATTAGGGTTGGGGGTGGGGGAAGATGATTTTGGTAGTCAGGTTTGATGTAGTTGCCAGGGACGCGTTTCAATGACCCATCAGTGTGTATGGTAATGTCTTCTGGGCGTGAATGTTTTACCAGCTCCTTATCTCAGTGACGACCGATGCAGGCAGCTGACCTCTGCAGTATCTCCCTTGGGAAATGACAACCTGAGAGTGTTTCAGCATGTCAACGGACGCATCTGGCGGATCTCCTCCGTGTTTGTGAGCGTCCAAGTCACAGATCGGCGTGATTATCTCTTCAGACTCGCCCACTCAGGGCCGACTTGTTTTGAGGCGCGTTATCTTTCTGTTGTCGACAGCGCTGTGCATAGGGTGTATGTCATGTCCTTTGGTCCTCACTTTTGTGTTTCCAGAACCGTAGGAAGTGAGCAAGCCAGGGCTTTACTTTTTGATTATTGTAAGAAACCTTGTTTGTTCTATTTTCCAGAACTTGTCCAGATGGTAATATTTCATTCCAGCCAGTTTTTGTCATGACTTCGTGACATCACATCTAGTTCTGGTCAAGTTTCAGTAACGTTGCATTAGTTCTTGTCACGTTTAATAAACACGACATCCCCAAAGCCTTTGTCTCTCTCACATTGTCTGTTGAAGCATTTCTCTCTCTTTTTTTTCTCCCTCTCGCACACTCTCTCAGCCTCTCTCTCCTTCTCTCGCGGCCTCTATCTATCTCTCCGTTTCTGTGGCTATCACTGTTGGTCTCTGTGTCGTTCTTTCTCACAGTCTCGCTCTCTCTATCTCCCTCTCTCCCTGTCTGTCTTTCACCGCAGTCTCTCTCCCTGTTCGTCTTTCTCGCAAGTCTCTGTCTATCTCTATATATCTATTTTTCTTGCACTGTCTCTCTGTCTTCCTTAGTGTCTATATTTCTAGTACACACACACACACACACACACACTCTCTCTCTCTCTCTCTCTCTCTCTCTCTCTCTCTCTCTCTCTCTCTGTGTGTCTTTCTCTCACTGTACGTCTCTCTCCCGCTGACTGCCTGTGTATCTATTTCTCTTGATACATGCGTTTCTCTCTCGCTGTCTGCTTCGTTCAATGTATCTGTCGCTCTCGCTGTCTTTCCCTGCTGTACTTCTCGCGCTATATGTGTTTTCTCTTTCTCTCACTCTTGACCTGAGTCTCTCTCTCTCTCTCTCTCTCTCTCTCTCTCTCTCTCTCTCTCTTTCTCTCTCTTTCTCAACCCTCTCTCTTGTTGTCTGTCTCTCTCACTGTGTCTGTCTCTCTCAATGCCAGTCTCTTTTACATTGTATGTCTTTCTCCCGCAGTCTGCATGTATCTGCCTCTCTTGCCCTCGATGTCTGCCTCTCTTTTTCGTTGTCTGCCACACACACCCACACACTGTCTGTCTTTCATAGCGAATCAAAGGCGCCACCAACCTATTTGTTTTCCTACCTACATGCCTGCCTTTCATTCCATCTGTCTGCCTACCTTTTTTTCTTTTACTTGTCTGTCTATCTGTCTGTCTGTCTGTCCCTCCATATATCCCTCCTCTCTTTGTGTCTCTCTCACTGTCTGTCTAACTCGCATTCAATATCCGTCCTATAACTCGCCTCATAAACCACTACAGCACGTCCCACTCACAACTCTATATTCTAAAACACCCCGGGAAACCCAACGAAAACCCCCACATCACGTTGTAACAAACCCCAGACATCATCATCTTGTTTGGATTGTCTGTAACTCAAATCAAACTTTCGACATTTTTATTCCCCTTTGTACTGTATTTTTACCTCCCTTATTCCGAATCTTTGATGAGAATAAATGAACAACCCGTTCGCCCTAACCTAGGCAGGATCTCCCCCTTTTTTGTTTTATTTTGCAAAGATAGATAAATCCTTGCAATAACTGAAACAGACGCCACATATACTCTTGGCGCCGAAGGGCAATTTTTGGCCGTTCCATTTCTCCCTAGGGCTCGCCCTCTGCATTGATGAAATTTGTATTATAGCACGAATGCCCTGTCCGAAGATGCCAAGGGAGAGAACTGACAGTGGTTTTGCCAAAGAGATAAAGCGTTCCAAAAGGGTTGTTCATTTTCGGCGACGTCGTCTATTCTCGTGATGGATGTTGTGAATTTACATGCAAATCCCAAGTCCCATTATTACCAAGGAGACTTCTCCATCTTGGGATTACGGGAGGTCATCTATAACAGGTTGAAGATAGGCCGGTATTCTGAGGGCTCACGGCGGATTTTCTGATGTAGTGTTCTGGAAGAGAGAAAGTCACTCATCTCTGGGCAGTCGTCTTTACTTGTCGGTTCAAACGGCGCCATGGGTAGGGCGGCAGATCGAGGGTGTGCTGGAATGGGTTGTAGGTTTGAGGATAAGGTTTGTGGGAGAATTAACTCTTTGTGGTCCGCGTGGAGCTTCCTTTAAATTAGCAGCTGTCTGGTTCATCAGGGGTTACAGTAAATATTGTTTCCTTTTAACAGAAAGTGGTAATTTATGGTGTTTCAAGTAACTATAAAAAGGTAATACATTCTGTTTCGAGTACCTTTTTTTTTCCATATCTCTTACAGGACGCTGCTGTCAACATCAACGTTTTTCAGCTGCTGTTGATATACTAGGCAAGATTATGCTCAGTAGTTTGCCATTGCTTTCTGAGCGACCGGCTCACATACACAGTAAATTACCAACGCGGCGAGAACCGCTACCGATTCTCGCACAGGTTACGTTACTCACGATAATATACGGGATAACGGAGAAAGACGTTCATGTAGCTTCAAGTAGCTACGAGCTCGTAGAAATAGGTAATTCAAAATGTATCGAATAACTAGAAATGGTTATTCATTCTGTTTAAATAACCAGAAAGAGGTAATTTTTTTATGTATGAGATAACTAGAAAAAGATAATTCATTCTGTTCCAAGTAATTAGAAAGAGGTAGTTCGTTCGTAACTAGAAATAAGTCATTCATTCTATTTCAAACAACACGAAAAATGTAATTCATTCTGTATCGAGTAGCTAGAAAGAGTTCATTTGTTCGTTTTAAGTAAGTAGAAATAGATACTTCATTCGTTTCAAGCAACTAAAATGAGGTAATTCATTCCGTTTCGAGTAACTAGAAACATGAAGTTAACTGTGTATCACGTAACTATTTGTTCTACAGAGAGCAATAAGATCCTCGCCTCTGTTTAACATAATGAGAGTTACGGGGTTTCCAACAAATCTGACACGCGCAATAAAATCACTATGTCGTGATTATAACGCACGTTCTTAAACATCCGGTTTGCTGATGCCGAGGTAAGAGGTTCAACCCCTAGACCGGACAGTTGTGTACTTC
Organism: Cepaea hortensis; assembly: GCA_963921405.1. NCBI lineage: Eukaryota > Metazoa > Mollusca > Gastropoda > Stylommatophora > Helicidae > Cepaea > Cepaea hortensis. The sequence continues at coordinate 127,843,658 of OY992880.1, read as the reverse complement.
TCATCCTTGACTTGGAAACGTAAATTACAAATGCCTCTGAAGTCGGAGTGGGTTCGCTTGATGACGAGGGACACTGTTAACAGGGAAAGCTAATCCACATGCCAAATGCAGTGCTGTGCTACTGGAAGTAGTGTGTATGAACTACGCTTGAGGTCAAAGCGAGTGAGCGCAAAAAACACGAATAGCAAGCAGCTGTCAGAGTAGCTGGTTATACACCAAATACGAATAGCAAGCAGCTGTCAGAGTAGCTGGTTATACACCAAACACGAATAGCAAGCAGCTGTCAGAGTAGCTGGTTATACACCAAACACGAATAGCAAGCAGCTGTCAGAGTAGCTGGTTATACACCAAACAGATCTCAGGTGCTACATCCCTCTCTCTCTCTCTCTCTCTCTCTCTCTCTCTCTCTCTCTCTCTCTCTCTTTCTCTCTCTCTCTCTCTTTCTCTCTCTCTCTCCCTCTCTTCCCCCACCCCATCCCCTTTTCACTGCCTTGTCAGCATAAAACGACAAAATATAACGTGAAACGTCAAACATAATATGTCCAGAGACAATTTTGACCCATTCATACTTGGTGCAAATCCAATTCCAGAACTTAGATATACAGATAACACGGTCCTCCTCTCAAAATCGGTAAGGCATTAGAAGATTTGATCATGTCTCTTAATAGACACTGGGGATCTCAAAATATACATCATCAGGTGCTCTGCCAGCTGTTCATCTCTCTCCATAGATCTCGGTCTTTGGTGTTTTAGATCGATTCTCTAGATGGTATTCTTCCATGCCACCGTCTCAGTCCATCCAGCATAACTGTTCTGGTTCTTCCTCTTCCCCTTTTCCAATTGATATTTTAAGTTGTGACGATGTTCGCTAACGCATCTATTCTCACCACATGACCAAAGACAGCTGTTTATGGAATCTCAAGCATTCTTGGGAAGATAATGTGGTTTTCTCTTAACTTCCACAGCCACATGTTTTTTTTCCTTTTTTTTGGGTGTGTTTTACCTCTACCTTTGACTGCAATTTCCGACTGTTAAGACAAGTGAATGCCTTGCTCTGCTCAGCTGCAGAGTTGTCTGTTTATTCCAGTTGATAGTCGGTCATATATATGTATTTGTAAATAAAGATAAATGCAATAAACCCGCTTGACACTGGGCATTTTATAGACCCCCCCCCCCCTACACACACAATCACCCCCACCCACACACACACACACACACACCTGTGGTCATGGATTGTATCCAGATTTTTAAATTGACCGAGACTCCCAAAGTCACCCAGTCAAAAATGGGCACCAGAAACAACCTTGCGAAGTAAAGGCGGCCTTCGCCACACTGACCACACATCCCACCGAGCACCGATTGGTCTATACAACTATAAATCTATCACAATATATAGCCAACTTCCCTTACGGCGGGTAAACTGGTCCATTATTGGCCTGACTCGTGGACAGTCGGTAGCCAGCACCCACGTGGCACTGACAGAGTTAACCGACTCGATATAAACATTATTTGCTGGGTGGATTCGGCTTCAGTTGATAGCATGGAGCGGAGATGGGTCCGACACTAGGGCGTTTACCTACCAGCCCAGTAGTCATGAGTTTGAATCCTCCTCGAGGCGAGGATCGTTTAAAACTGTCCTGGTTTGTCAGGTCGATCCGCGCCTGAAGTGGGTGACAGGAAATGATCGGGGAAGTAAAGGCGACAGGTGTGGTTTTGACCACATGGCCTGTAACGTGTCTATTAATCTAAGGTAATATTGGCATGTCCATTAGTCTATGGTAATATGGGACTAGTCTATTAGTCTATGGCAATACTGGACTAGTCTATTAGTCTATGGTAATATGGGACTAGTCTATTAGTCTATGGTAATATGGGACTAGTCTATTAGTCTATGGTAATATGGGACTAGTCTATTAGTCTATGGTAATATGGGACTAGTCTATTAGTCTATGGTAATATGGGACTAGTCTATTAGTCTATGGTAATATGGGACTAGTCTATTAGTCTATGGTAATATGGGACTAGTCTATTTGTCTATGGTAATATGGGACTAGTCTATTAGTCTATGGTAATATGGGACTAGTCTATTAGTCTATGGTAATATGGGACTAGTCTAATAGTCTATGGTAATATTGGAATAACACCATATACCCAATACGCGAGAACGCAATCCTTGCTGTGCTTGTGTAGCAGAACGTTGCATGCCCACTTCGAACGTTTGCATCTCTGGAGCTAGGACCATTCCTCACGATAGCTTTAGAAGTATTGGGGAAAGGGGAGAGAATCTTCAGGATGCCCGCATCAGAATTAATATTAAATATACATCGATAACTGGGTGACTGGCCCTGACACTTGGAGCCCGTAATGACAGCTGCGTGGCCGAGCGGTCACCTGATGGGAATGAAAACTTTGGGGCTTTATTGAGAGCTGGCCGGATATAGGCGGTTTGAGAGTTGGGTGGGGGTGGGGAGGGATGGCGTGAGCAAGGGGAAGGTGTGAATTAGCAATCAATAACAGGGTACGTAGGTAGAGAGACGGGCGGGCGGGCAGACAGAGAGACAGCCGAGCATGTAGACAGACATACAGAGAGATAGACAGACAGACCGACACATAAACAGACAGGGAGGACGGGATGGATGGGTGGTTGGATGGATGGATGGAAGGATGGGGTAATGGGTGGATTGGTGAAAGAACGGATGGATGGATTTAAGGAGGGATATAATGATGGATGGATGAATGGATGGGTGGTTGGTTGGATAGAAGGATGAATGGATCGGTGGTTGGTTGGATAGAAGGATGGGTGGATGAATGGATGGATGGATGGACGGGAGGATGAAGGAAAGGATGGGTGTATAGAAGAAATGATAGACAGAAAGATATACAGAGAAACAGATGGATTGATGGGTGGCTATATGAAATGATAGACAGAAAGATATAAGGAAAAACAGATGGATGGATCGATTGGTGGATGGATGGATGTATTGATGGTTGAATGGATGGATTGATGGATGGATTAATGGACGGGTGGGTGGATTTAAGGAGTAATGAAAGGATTGATAGACAGATAAAGTGATAGACAGAAAGATATACAGAAAAAGAGATGGATGGAAGGATGGAGAAATGGATGGATGGATGAAAGAACGGATGTATGAATTTAAGGAGGGATGTAATGATGGATGGATGCATTGATGGATGCATGGATGAAATGATAGAGTGAAAGATAAACAGAAAAACAGATGGACGCATGGATTGATGAAGGAATGGGCTGGACGTGTGGATGGGTGGATTGATTTATTGATGGACGGGTAGATGGATTTAAAGAGGGATAAAATGATGGATAGATAAATGAAATCATGGACATAAAGATATACAGAAACACTGATGGATGGATGGATGGATGGATGAATAGATGGAAGAATGCATGGAAGGATGAATGGAAGGATGAATGGATGGATGGATTAATGGACGGGTGGATGGGTTAAAGAAGTGATTTCTTCTTCTTTCGTTCGCTTGAAATATGTCTATATCTGCAATGTCGTCTCTTGCATGAATTGAACTGTTTTTTTTTCAGTTCACACAGTGGTCCATAGAGTTTATCTTCCACTGTCGTCTCTCTAGGCCAGAAGGTTTGCCTAGATATGTTATATTTTGGGCAGTCTTGGAGTATGTGCTCTGCTGTCTGCGACGCCAATCCACATGTGCACATGACTGTTTCACCAATCTTGAATTTTGTATACATGTGGTTGCGTAATCTATTGTGTCCTGTTCTGAGGCGCAGAATAATGACTTGTTCTGGTCTGTCCATAATGTGGTAGTCATCTTGAGCAGGTTTTGGTGGCTTTCTGACTGATTTGATCATTCTTTTCTTTTGGTGGTATGTAACGGGCACATCAGGCTGTTCCTCTTTGGCTCCTTCCTTAGCCAATTGATCAGCTCTGTCGTTTCCGGGTACTCCACAGTGGGATGGTATCCACTGTATGGTGACTTTATGCTGACTGCTAAGTTCAGAAAGTAGTGTCTTTAGTACTGGCAATTTCCCAGAGAGGAGCGCCTCGAGTACTGATTTTGCATCTGTTAGTAGCACCACAGGTTGAGTACCATTGCTGTTATTTAGTAATTTCTCTGTTGCTATCTTGATTGCCTCAATTTCGGCATCATAGTTATGGCAGTACTTTCCTGTCGGTACTCTGGCTGTGTCCCTAGTATTATTTGTGTATTCTATGTACACTCCCGCTCCTCCATTTCGAACAGCATTTTGTGCTGACCCATCTGTGTAGACACGGATCCAGAGGTCCTGTGGGTATTCTTCATCAAGGAAGCTGAGAGTGGCTGTTCTATGCTGCACACTGTTCTGTTCTTCCTTGTCAAATATTCCTCTCACTTTTGTCTGGATTTGTAACGATAGTCTATGCTCATCTTTCCATGGAGTTCGCTCTGGAATAGTTGTTAGGGGGATACCAACTGTGGGCAGATCAGTGGTTTCTCTGCAGAGTCGTTTGGCCTGGTGGATAAAACTACTTCTTTTCAACCGCCCCATAGCTAGGTTTTCAAATCTGTTCTTCATAGGGTGGCCTGGCAAGCTGAGGAACTTTTCTGCTTGTATTAGCGTTTTCGTATCTCTGCGCTCACTCAGTGCCTGTGTCCTCCCCATCTTCTCCATTTCCACTATAGGGGTTGATCTCATCCCTCCTGTGGTGACTCTAAGTGCTTGATTTTGCACCTTGTCCAGCTCTTGTAGTGTGGTATTTGATGCTGAACACCACGCAGTTGACCCATATTCCAGGTGTGGTCGTATGCTCTGTTGGTAAACTTTGCTAAGTATTTTCGTACTGGCTCCCCATGTGGTTCCACTTAGCTTTCTCAGGATGGCTATTTTCCTTCTGGCTTTTGCTACTGCTTTGTTGATGTGCTTTCTCCATGTCAGCTTGCCATCAAATGTTACTCCAAGGTATGTTGGTTCTTTATCTTCTCTTAGGGGTGTTCCATTTATCTGGATGATCCCTGCCTTTTGTTTTGGAGAGAGGGTAAATAGGGTGGTGCTGCACTTGTCAGTGTTTATGCTGACACACCATCTATTTGCCCATGCAGCAAATGTATCTACAGCTCTTTGTAGCAATCTGGTGGCCACTGATGCATATTCATTTGTGCTCCATAGAACCAGGTCATCGGCGTACATTGCCGCTTTAATTCCATGCGGTAGGTGAGCAACAAGATCATTGATGAAGATTAGAAAAAGTGTGGGGGACAAGACTCCGCCCTGGGGGACACCGTGACGCAGTAGTACTTTCTTGCTCTTGAGTCCGTCTATCTGTACTCGGGCTCTTCTGTTGTGCAAGTATGCTTTCACCCATTTGTACATTCTTCCATTGACTTTGCAGTTTCTCAGTTTCTTCATCAGACCTTCTTTCCAGACTTTGTCAAAGGCTTTCTTCAGATCTATCCATGCCGCAAGCACCAGCTTCTTCTCTTGGAATGCATCCTCAATTTCTTGAGAGAGGTAGGTTGTCTGATCTTCCGTAGAGTAGCACTGCCTAAAGCCAGCCTGCTGTGGCACAAGGATGTTTTTACTTTCAATGTACCACTGCAGTCTGTGATTGATGATGCGCTCCAGTGTTTTGCAGAGACAGCTGGTGAGGCTAATTGGTCTGTAGCTAGAGGCAATGGAACCATCTTTCCCTGATTTTAGGAGGGGTATCATGATTGCTTCTCTCCAGGCTTGTGGAACACTGCCTAAGGTCCAGCTGTTATTGAAGATCTGCAACAGCTTTGTTTTGGCCTCTGTTCCTAGGTTCCTGATCATTTCATTGGAGATACCATCAGCTCCTGGTGACTTTCTCATTTTCAGTTTTGATATGGCTAGCTCCAGTTCGCTGATTGTGATGGGTGCCTCCAGAATCTCATGTACTATTTCCTTCTGTCCTGTATGTTGTCGTTTCTCTCGAATCTCTTGTTGTTTCTCTGGACTAATTTTGATATTGCTATCTTGTGCGAACGAGTCCGCAAAATGGTCAGCTGCTTGCTTTCTTGTTAAGATTTTTCCATCTTTATGTAGTGCAATTTTTGAGTTTCTCCCTAAAGAAGTGATGAAAGGATGGATCGATAGATGAAATGATAAATAGAAAAACTTACAGACTAAAAGACACATGTACATACGGATGTATGTGTGCAATTTCATACACAATACACACACACACACACACACACACACACACACACACACACACACACACACACACACACACACACACACCACATACAAACATGTTGTTGTTGTTTTTGTTGTTTGTCCATCAAGAATGATGAAGACCATTCATTTCATCCAGTGGGGTTGAGATGAAGAATGACTTGCGCCATGAATTGGATTAAAGTGAGGACAAGTTGCGCAATTCATCGACCTCACTCTCTTGCCTGAGTCCACCTGAGTCCAGTGGCAAGACAAGTCAAGACGACTGGAGATGAATACAGGTGCAGTGGATGACCAGGGCGCTCTACATGCCTTGCCGTGCTCATTACGTTCCACAACGCTTTGTAGGTAAACGCCGTCTTGCCCGTTGAATCATCAGTGATTTAATCCGCGCAGTCTGCCGAATTATGTCCTCACATGCTGGGTAGGCATACCCTAGTTCACACATACATACATACAGACGTAAATTAGTAAATTCCCTGTTACATCCAGTGAGAAGCACTGGGCACATGGTGCTAAAGTATATGTATATAAACATATGGTGCTAACGTACATGTATATAAACAAGTCGGCAGTCCACGGGGTGCTGTGGTCACTATCCCGCTCGACGTATGGACCTCCCACAGACAAAAAGAAATCTTATAAGTCGAGAGAATCGACTTTCTTGCGCCGGGTTTTACCCCATATGGCTCGGTCTCTTTTCGCAGGGCGACCTGCCGAAAGCGCCGCACAAAGCACGAACTCCGTAGCTCCAGCGACGACCCCCAGGAGTCTCCGAGAAAAATACACTCGAGAACTACAAGATTTAGCCCCGAATCGAACCCACCGCCTTCGGAGCGCGAGAAAGACGGCTTGACCACTTCGGCACGGAGACTTCATCCCCAAGACATTTTCTGGCATACATGTAAGGCTTGATCTGCCACGTAGGTCATGTCTGTTTCAGAATCCCGCCTTGTTGCATATTCGAACACATGGCCACGTAGTCGACTGGCTGGAGTCTAGCCACTACATTACTACGACTGCCCGCTTAGATGGACAAGCAGCAAATACCAGAATAATGCCGACGTGAAATTGACATGATGACCGCATGAAAGTCACATCCGTCAGAATTAAACAAATAACTCCCCGACTAAGGCATCTCTCCTGCCAATGACACATCTTTCAATGTCCCGACACACCATCGGTGAGGTACCTTAGCGTGAAGACAACCCTCGCTCGACGTGACATAAGATAAGAGGGTACCCTGTTTTCTCCAACCGTCGGGTGGCCATAGAAATGACAATTCAGCCGGGATACAAAGCTTGATCGATGGCCTGTCCCCGAACTATGGTCATTTTTTTTTTCTCCCTCTACTTCTCTCAAGTCTCCTATTTGTCTACTTGATTTTCTCTTGTAGTAATATTTGTTTAACGGTACCGTGTTAGATCTCTATTACTGGGTGATTGGCGTTGGGGTGTGCGCTGACTCGGCTGGTGTCTGGACATTGATTGTTGAGTGTATGTGCTTCCGCGTGAATACTTGCCATCCTGGCAGATGATAAGATGTTAATGACACAGGTGGGGATTGATGGTTGGTCACGCTCTTGTAGCGGGTCGTTTGCAGGACGTCGCAAACATTACGACCTGGCCTAAAGCCTCTCGATTGATTGCCAGTTCACTCATCTATTTCCACGGCCAATGTGTCTTTAATGTCACATGTTCACTTCATGCTTGTCGATCCCTGTCTCTGCTTTCAGAAACGTTACCTTTCACCACTGTTCATGGCAAGCTACTGAGACATTTCATATAGTTTAATTAACTAAAGATAGGCGATATTGGGGAATGTAACTGTGGAACTGGTAAAATGACAGCAGAACATCTCTTGCAGGAGTGTCCAACATATGCAGAACAGAGGAGAGTATTCTGACTTACACCCGCTCCATTTGAGGATACACTTTAGGAGGATGTAAACAAACTTGAGTTGATTGCCGCTTTCTTTGCATGCGGAAGTCTCCGTGGCTAAGTGGTTAAGCCGTCTGACTCGGGCTCCGAAGGCTGTGGGTTCGATTCCGGGCCGCGTCCTTCAGTTCACGCGTGCATTTTTTCCCCGGAGACTCCTGGGGGGTCGTCACTGGAGGTACAGAGTTCGTGCTTTGTGCGACGGTTACGAGACTGGGCCATATGGGATAAAAGCTCGGTGCAATGAAGTCGACCCTGTCTACATTTAAGCGACTTTCATTGTATTAACGTCTGGAAGAAGAAGAAGAAGGACAGATTTCTGCAATGGCCAGGTGTCGTAGAATGTCAATATTTTCTTATTCTTAATCCACGATATTCTAAACTTATTTTTACAACATTTGAGTTCAGTAGCCCCCGATTGTCTTCTTGCCTTTTGCCTAATTTTCCATGATTCATATCCGTATGTTGCCACAGGAAAATCATCATCGTCATCATCATCATCATCATCATCATCATCATCATCATCATCATCATCATCATCATCATCATCATCATCATCATCATCATCATCATCTCATCATCATCATCATCATCATCATCATCATCATCATCATCACCATCATCATGTGCCATGCTGATAAGCGTGGGCGGTCGTGTTTCACCATCTCACTCGATCACCAGACTCGTGGATCAGCTCCGTGTTCTTGTCTCGACTATGCCACGTGGCCAAGCCATCCAGGTATTTACTTATCTGAGTTCCCCTTGTTCTGCTCCCCTCAATCTTGCCAATTGTCACCAATTTCTCAAGTCTGCAAAGTACGAGTAATTAACATTAATTGTTTCTTTTCGAACCCCTTGGGCTTATGTCTTGGCCCCTGTTCGATTTGAATGAGGGGAGTGTGTTATAACTTGAAGGATTTGCAGATCTGTGTTGACTTGAAGGATTTCGAATTTGTGTTGACTTGAAGGATTGAGGATTTGTGTTGACTTGAAGGATTGAGGATTTGTGTTGACTTGAAGGATTGTGGATTTGTATTGGCATGAAGGATTTGGAGACTTGTATTGACTTGAAGGATTGGGGATTTATGTTGACTTGAAGGATAGGGAAATAGTGTTGACTTGAAGGATAGGGAAATAGTGTTGACTTGAAGGATAGGGAAATAGTGTTGACTTGAAGGATAGGGAAATAGTGTTGACTTGAAGGATAGGGAAATAGTGTTGACTTGAAAGAATGGAACTTGTGTTGACGTGAAGGATTGGGGATTTGTGTTGACTTGAAGGATGGAGATTTGTGTTGACTTAAAGGATTGCGCATTTGAGTTGACTTGAAGGATTGAGAATTTGTGTTGACTTAAAGGATTGCGCATTTGAGTTGACTTGAAGGATTGAACATTTGTGTTGACTTGAAGGATTTTGGATTTGTCATGGTATGGTTCTATCCCGGCAGGTGCTACCCCAACTATGTTCGGCTGCTCATCTAGCGGGGATATGCCAGAATTTGATGCTGAATGTTCGTGATCATCATGAGGAATTACTTGGATTCTCTTGCAATTTTATAGTGTACATAATTTAAGTCCTCGGCATGCTTAATTACAAAAGAGAAGATGGTTGAAGATCCATTTGTTGACCTGAGGTGCGTATGCTCAGGAAATCCACAAGCGGATTTGAGAAGAGGACTTGGTCAGTGTGTGTTCTGACTCTGTACATAAGTGCCGTTGTATTCCATCATCATCATCATATCGTCTGTAAAGTGGCGTAGACTTTCAATTCCCTTCACAGATTCCCATTGTTGGTGTACCTGTTCCAAAAAATATTAACAAAGCACATATAAGGAAAGTACAATGATAATATTTCACTCTAGGAGACATAATTAAGGGCTACATCAAATTACCAATTAATTAGGTCAACTCTCCCAAACTTACTACATGCCTGGCGAGTGGTGACTAAATGAAATTGATCAACTCCCCATTTTCATGACATGCTAAGCGAGTTTTGATTGACTCAAACCGGCCAAGGCACCCATTGTCACGGCATTTTTGGTAAGCGTTGACTAAATCAATTTGACCAACGGTCCTTCTTCCTCTTCTTCTGCGTTCATCCGGATTTTTTTTTTCCGGATGTGACTGCGTTGTGCCTGATTACAGCAGAGCTGCGTTCTTGCGCCGTTAGGCCGACACACCCGACTTCTGCGGGCATGTGTTGACCGGGTTAACCTTCCCGGGGACCAACGGTCCTATTTTCACCGGCTAATGGTGATTAAAACAAACCGAAGAACGCTCCTATCCTCACATATCCGGTTAATGGTGATTGAATTAAATACTTTGACTATAACTCATGTCCTTGCAACATCTCCGGTTAATAGTGACTGAATCAAATTATTTGACCATAACTCATATCCTCAAAACATCTCCAGTAAGTTTTGACTGAATCAAATCGACCATAACTCCTGTTCTTACGACATAAACGGCAAGTGTTGACCTAATCAAACTGACCAATATTTCCATTCCCAAATCATGTCCAGCGAGTATTGATCGAATCATTTTGATGTCCGTGTTACATCTCTCCTTGAACCCTTCTGAAACATCCACATTGCTCACTGCCCATTCTGTTTACGATATTTTCACGAAAAATCACGGTTCCGTCAGCTCAATTTATTAATCTGTTTGTTTACTAAGTCTCCATGATCTGCAACCATACGTTTCAATGGGCTCTATCCATCACAGACGAACTGTTTTTCCAACCCCGAACGACAATGATTTGTTTCACCTGATGTTTTGCAAAGAGCTGTTTCTCCTTGATGTAAATTACTCTTTACTTCTACCATACATCTTCCATCAGGTATAATCTACACACTGAGGTTTTTTATTCTTCGGGCGTGTTTCAAATCACACCGATTGGTTTTAATTGAAAATTTGGGCTTATTTTGCTTCTTTGATGTTACAATTACCGCAACAGAATTCGGCATTTCTTCATAATTCCCATCCCTATCGCATTATTAATTTACTATGTATTCCCCCAAGATAAGATGGTTAACTGTCGATTACCTTGTATCCCTTCTGTGTTCCATCTGTGTGTAATTGTATGCCTGCCTTGTGATTGATTCACCAACAGGACCGAGCGCTGAACGTGGTTATATGCTGGTGAGCATGTACAACTTTTTGGGCCGCGGTAGGACCGTGGCTAGACGCTCGTGGCCATGTACAACTGTTGGGAGCCGTGGTAGGGCCGTGTCTAGACGCTCGTAGTCATGTACAACTGGTGGGAGCCGTGGTAGGGCAGTGGCTAGACGCTCGTAGTCATGTACAACTTTTGATAGCAGTGGTAGGGCAGTGTCTAGACGCTCGTAGTCATGTACAACTTTTGATAGCCGCGGTAAGACAGTATCTAAACGCTCGTAGTCATGTACAACTGTTGGGGAGCCGTGGTAGGGCAGTTTCTAGACGCTCGTAGTCATGTACAACTGTTGAGGAGCCGTGGTAGGGCAGTTTCTAGACGCTCGTAGTCATGTACAACTATTGTGAGCCGCGGTAGGGCAGTGTCTAGACGCTCGTAGTTATGTACAACTGTTGGGAGCCGTGGTAGGGCAGTGGCTAGACGCTCGTGGTCACGGGTTTGGTCCGCATCGGGGCGAACTCGAATGTTTACAATTTAGCTGGACTCCCAGGTCAGTCAAGTCTAATACAGGAATATCTTGGGAAGTAAAGTCGGCCAGTGGGATACTGACCACACCACCCGGTCAGTGCCGATGGGTCTATAAAATATAGGTCTAGCACCATTTACCTGATGCGCCTACAGGTGTGTACAAGTGTCCATGACTTGACTGACGTACATTGAGGTGTGTACAACTTAACAAGGGTCCATGACTTGATTGACGTACAGCTGGAGGTTTACAGGGTGTGTACAAGGTGCATACACGTTTACATGACTTGATCGACGTACAGCTGGACGTGCGTACAAGGTGTGTACAAGGTGTGTAAAAGGCGTGTACACGGGTCCACGACTTAACTGACGTACAACTGGTGGTGCGTACGTGGTGTATACAAGGTGTGTTCAAAGGTCCATGACTTGACTGACGTACAACTGGAAGTGTGTTCAAGGGTCCATGACTTGACTGACGTACAACTGGAGGTATGTACAAGTGTCCATGACTTGACTGACGTACAAGGAGGTGTGTACAGGGGTCCATGACTTGACTGACGTACAGGTGGAGAATGTGAAATTCCAAAGAATATTTGAAACATCTTCATCTCCACCGAGGTATTTATCTCTTTGGTTTCCTCTTCCTTTTTTCAATCTAGTTTGTCAGTTGTCGCTAGGTTTTCAAGTTTATGTCTCTTCAAAACGTGCTCTGCCAGCCTTGACTGTTTACATCTAGTGTTTCTAATAAATTTACCGTTTCCAAAGAATATTTGAAACATCATCATTTTGTGCCAGTCAGATATTCATTTTGTTGTCTTTCCTTGCTCTTATTTTTGATCCGGTTTGTCAGCTGTCGACAAGTGTTCAATTTTTATTTTGGTGTTCACTCACTTTGAACTCAAGCGTAGTTCATACATGTGCTACTACTTCTGGTGCATTGAACTGATATTTGCTTGTGGATTAGCTTTCCCTATTACAAGTGTCCTTCGCCATTAGGTGAATCCACTCCGACTTCTGAGATACTTGTAATGTACGTCTCTAAGTCAAGAGCAAGAAATCTACATTTAGTCCAACTGACCGGTGTAGGGGTTGAACCCGCTGCCTCGGCAACAGCACATCTCCGCTGACCACTGTGTTCAAGTTTGATTTCTCTTAAAACTCCACACATCTTGACTGTCTAAATCTAGTCTTTCTAACCAAAGATTCACAGTCCTTGACTCAGGGCACTAAATTACAAGTACCTCAGACACCGGAGAGGGTTCGCCTGATGGCGAGAAACTCTAGTAAACAGGAAAGCTAAACCCTTAAGCAAAATCTCTGCAGTGCACTCACTATAAGTAGCTAATAGTAGTAGTCGTAGCATGTGTGGAATACGGCCGAGTTAAAAGAGGACGATTGCATAATAATAATAATAATAATAATAATAATAATAATAATAATAATAATAATAATAATAATAATAATAATGGCTATAAGTAACATTTTAGATGAAAAAGGTTATAGCAACAAATTGTTGGGACACGAGGAGTTACAATATTAACTAGGATTGAGCAGTTTCATATAGCTGTGTGGGACAAGATATACTAACAGCTGGGTGGGACAAGATATACTAACAGCTGTGTGGGATAGGAGACATTAATGATAAGATATAATAATATCTGTGTGTGACATGAAAAGTTACATTAATAACTAGGATATAATAACTAGAGTGGGACAAGAGAAGTTACATTAATGACTAGGATATAATACCTAGAGCGGGACAAGAGAAGTTATATTAATGACTAGGATATAATACCCAGAGAGGGACAAGAGAATTTCATTAATGACTACGATATAATACCTAGAGTGGGACAAGAGAAGTTATATTAATGACTAGGATATAATACCTAGAGTGGGACAAGAGAAGTTACATTAATGACTAGGATATAATACGTAGAGTGGGACAAGAGAAGTTACATTAATAACTAGGATAGAATACCTAGAGTGGGACAAGAGAAGTTACATTAATGACTAGGATATAATACCTAGAGTGGGACAAGAGAAGTTACATTAATGACTAAGATAGAATACCTAGAGTGGGACAAGAGAAGTTACATTAATGACTAGGATAAAATACCTAGAGTGGGACAAGAGAAGTTATATTAATGACTAGGATATAATACCTAGAGTGGGACAAGAGAAGTTACACTAATGACTAGGATATAATACCTAGAGTGGGACAAGAGAATTTATATTAATGACTAGGATATAGTACCTAGATTGGGGCAAGAGAAGTTACAATAATGACTAGGATATAATACCTAGAGTGGGACAAGAGAAGTTATATTAATGACTAGGATATAATACCTAGAGTGGGACAAGAGAAGTTATATTAATGACTAGGATATCTTCTTCTTCTTCTTCGTTCATCCGGAGTATTTTTTCGGACGTGATTGCGTTGTGCCTGTTTACAGCAGAGCTGCGTTCTTGCGCCGTTAGGCCGACACATCCGACTTCTGCGGGCATTTGTTGACCGGGTTAACCTTCCCGGGGGTTTCTTAGGACGTTTGGCTCTCACTGTTGTGGTGTTATCCCCCATCCCAGCTGGCCCATATAGAACAGCCAAAGACATCCTGGTCAGCCCTCAAGGGAAGACAGGGGCAGACCATGGGCATTCCCCGCCATCCAAGGAGGCTTCCATACTTGCAGAGCCGACACACAGCGCTCTGGTACTGGGCTCACCCAAGGAATCGTCACGTCCTGCACATGGCTGCTTAGCCTCACTTCCGTATATTGGGCCTTCCGTTCACCATAGGCTGTTCTTCCGGAAACCAGAAGTATGCAGTCTGCAGATGACATCCACATAGTGAGCTTTCGATTCGGACTTTCCACATAATGGATTTGCTATCCAAGCAATATTCCATTTCGTGCCACTAGGACACTTTTTCCACCTTTTATGAAGCCCACACAGTGAGCTTTTGGTTCGGACTTTCCACGTAATGGATTTGCTATCCAAGCAATATTCCATTTCATGCCTCTGGGGCGCTTTTGTAACCGACATACCTGTGGTATGAAGTGCGGCAGTCTAAATACTTCTTCATGCACCTTTAAATGTCAACCTGAATGTAGTTAAAGTAAGCTGCAGTCAACTTGAGCTTGTTGATATCTCATAGAGCTTGTCCTCAAATGAAGCAGGTGTGGGCCAAAATATCTTTCTCTGTTCTGCATATATTGGGCACTCCTGCAGCAAATGTTTAGCTGTCATTTTACCAGTTCCACAATTGCATTCATCGGTATCTCCTATCTTTAGTTTATTGAACAAGTGGTATTTCAGCCTGTTATGTCCTGTGCGGAGTCTGAAGATTGCTACTTGTTCTCTTCGGTCGAGTTTGTAATATGCATCATCCTTCTGGTGACCTGGATGCTCTGATTCCCATTTGGTTCTATAGGTGCTTTTTATCAACCTTTTTGCCTCGTTATAGGTTATGTCTATGTCAGGCTGTGGTAGTCGTCCGCCCTCTTTTGCCAGTCTGTCAGCCTCTTCATTTCCAGGTATACTGCAATGTGATGGGATCCACTGTATTACAACTTTTTTGGATTTCTGGCATAGACCATGGAGTGCTGCTCTTAGGTCAGCTATTTCTGTACTATTATTGCTCTTCAGTATTGAGACAGCTGACTTTGCATCTGTGAAGATAGCTATTTGCTTCTCTTTATTTTCCTCCATCAAGAGCATTTCTGCTGCAGTTTTCAGAGCTTCTACCTCCGCTTTGAAGTTACTTGAAAACTTTCCAGTTGCCATTGAATGTGTTTTTTTCACTCCATTTTTTAAATTTAGGAGAATTCCTCCTCCTCCATTCTCTATTGAATTTTTGGCTGATCCATCTGTATATGCATGGGTCCAATTGCTGCTTGGGTAATGTTCTTTTATGTAGGGTTATTTCTCTTCTTTCGGTTTCATGCTGAGTGTTCTTTTTCTCAATACCAGGAATGTTTTCTATCATCTCAGGCAGTTGCTGCTGTCTCCAAGCTGGGAACTTGTGTGCATTGTAAATGGGTTTGACTGTTGATATGTTAAGTATAGGATCTGCCCTAATCTTTCGTTTTGCAGTTTCTACAAAGTTGCTACGCTTCAGTCTTCCCTTTCCAAAACCACTAAACCTTTTATACATAGGGTGGTCTGTCAATCTTCTAAATGTTTCTGCTTGTTGCTGGGCTCTGCTATCTCTTCTATCCTGCATTGGTTGTAAACAAGTGATCTTTTTTAGTTCATTAATAGGCGTTGTCTTCAGGCTTCCAGTTATGATTCGCATTCCTTGATGTTGGACTCTACTTATTTTGTTAAAGTTTGACTTAGCTGCTGTTGCCCAAGCTGCAATGCCATATTCCAGTACTGGCCTCACCCGTCCAGTATATAACTTCTTGAGAACTTTCTCATCTGCTCCCCACGTTGTACCAGCAAGCTTTTTCATGATTGCCATTCTCTGCCTTGCTCTTGTTCGATTGTTCTCAACCTGTGTCTTCCATGTCAGGCGACGATCAAAGGTGACTCCTAGATAGTTTGGATTTTCTTCATGGCGCAATATTTTTCCATTCAATACCAGCTTAGGTTGCTGAGTTTTATTTGAGAGGGAGAACACTGTGCATGTTGTTTTCTCCTCACTTATCTTCACTAGCCATGATTTTGACCAGTCCTCTAGCGCTAATAAGGCTTGCTGTATTCTGCTGTTAGCTGTACTAATATATTCTTCAGATGTCCATATGGCTAGGTCATCTGCAAAGGAGGATGTGTGTACTCTGGCTGGAAAATTTTCCGTGATGTCATTTATATATGCTAGGAATAATGTTGGTGAAAGAACTCCTCCTTGGGGGACACCTTGCTCCAACAGCATCATTTTGCTTGTTTGTCCTTGTACTTTTGTCCTGGCAGTTCTGTTCTCAAGGTAGTGGCTGATCCATTTATACATTTTTCCACAAACACGCATTTTTTGCAGTTTTACTTTCAGTCCTTCCTTCCATACTTTATCAAATGCTTTTTCTAAATCTATCCAGACTGCTAGTGTGTGCTTTTTCTCTTGGAAGGCATCCTCTATTTCCTGAGCTATATAGGTTATTTGATCTTCATTGGATCTGTACTTTCTGAATCCTGCTTGGTGTGGTGTTAAGAGTTTGTTTTCTTCCAGATGCCATGCTAGCCTGCCATTGATAATGCGTTCCATTAATTTTCCTACACAGCTAAGTAGACTGATAGGTCGATAGCCATTTGGTTCTTCCAGGTCTTTTCCTTTCTTTGGGACTGGTATTAGTATAGCTTCCTTCCATGCCTGTGGGACCATTCCTCTCTTCCAGCTGTTATTTAGGACTGCTAGTAGTTTCTTCTTTGCCTTGGTGCCTAGTCCTATTAGCATTTCATTTGTGATTCCATCCTTTCCTGGTGATTTCTTCTTTTTTAGGGTATTCATTGCCTGTTCCATTTCTTCCATTGTTAGATTTGCCATCATATATTCTGCTGCTGTCTCTGTATTTCTATGATTTATCTGTTTGTCTTTGATTGCTTTCTTCTGTTCGGTTGTAATATCAATGTGGTTTGCATTTGCATAGTGTTCCATTAGTGCATTTGCAGCCTGTTTTCCTGTAAGCAAGGCATTTCCTTGTTTAATTGATATTTGTTTGTTTCTAGGTCCTTCATTGTTCATGGCTTTCACTAGTTTCCATAGCTTGTTTCCATCCCTGTCAAAATTCAGGTTTTCTGTTTTTTCCCTCCAACAATCTCTTGTTGTTTGATTTACTGTTCTTTTATATTTTGCTGAGATGGCTTTGAGAGAGATGTTCGCTTCAATTGTTTGTTCTCTCTCTGCTGTCTTCCTGGCATCTTCAACTTTGTCCTCCAAACTTTGTAGTTCTTCAGTCCAGTATGGTTTGTAATTTTTCCTCGCTCCTCTTGGAATAGACTCAGTGGCTGCCTGTATTATCGCTCTGTTTAGACTTTCCACCATTTGCTTCATGTTGCCATATCGTGTATTTATGTTTTCACAATATTTGTCTGTTAGTATGGCAAATCTGTCCCAATCTGCTCGTTTGTAATTCCAGCGGGGCAAGGGCTTTTGCTCCTGTGGAACATACTCCATATTCATTACATGCTTGATTGGTCTGTGGTCACTACCTGCTAATTGGTCCAGCACATGGCGATCGATTTTGTGGAGGATGTCTCCTGTGCAGAAAGCTAAGTCTGGAGTAGAAGTGGTAAGCCATCTTCTGGAGTAGAAGCTCGGTGTGTCATCCGCTTTGTTGAGTAGATGGAGATTTGAGTCTATTTCCCAGTCCTCCAATTCATCTCCTCTTTTGTCAGTATCTGGGTATCCCCATCTATCTGAACGGCTATTAAAGTCTCCGACAATAATGCAGTTTGTGTCAGTTATTTTCATGTTTGAGAGTGTAAGGTCCTTATCTGCTGGGCTATACAGATTGTAGATTCTTATTTTCACGTCCTTTATCATTATATCAACACCTATAATTTCCGTTTGGTTGTCAGAGATCACAGATACTTCGCTGCAAGGTATTGTATTTCGTGTAAGTATTATAACTCCTCCTTCGTGTCCTTCGCGGTCGAAACGTGTGGCCTGATATCCTCTGACTGAGAATTTGCGATTGGCGTTGAGGTGTGTCTCTTGAATGCATGCCACATCTATTTTATCTTTATGAAGACGCTGTGTTAGGGACTCTTTCTTCTTGTAAACTCCTTCGGCATTCCACTGTAGTATGTTGAGTGTCCGGGGTATTTGGTCAATAGCTCTTAACCTACTCCTCTGTGCCTTGACTCCACAGCACAGGGGAAGGTGACCACCAGTAGTCATGGGTGGACCCCCTCGAGGCAGGGGCCCGGCACTATCGCCGCCTGATGGGACTTCGCGGGATTAGCACCATAACGATTAATTTTGATTTGTGACATCATGAATTAAGTTACGTTGCACTGCTTTGTCAAGCCTGTGGCTCAGTACATCCGATTTCGACAAGTATTTATTCGGGATGCTTTCCCTAGCCTTTGACTGTCCCCAGTCTACCTACAAGGCAGCAGGTTTTACGTTGCACTGCTTTGTCAAGCCTGTGGCTCAGTACATCCGATTTCGACAAGCATTTATTCGGGGTGCTTTCCCTAGCCTTTGACTGTCCCCAGTCTACCTACAAGGCAGCAGGTTTGTGTGTCTCTTCGTCTGGTCCCTCTCCCTTGACCTGTCCGACATGGGTGACCCTACCAGTAGCTGTGCTACCGTCGGCATGGCTCTTGGGGTCATTGGGACGCTCAAGCCCCTCTACCTCGTCACGGTGGACACACAGCAGAGGGGTGACTAGGATATAATACCTAGAGTGGGACAAGAGAAGTTATATTAATGACTAGGATATAATACCTAGAGTGGGACAAGAGAAGTTACATTAATGACTAGGATATAATACCTAGTGTGGGACAAGAGAAGTTATATTAATGACTAGGATATAGTACCTAGATTGGGGCAAGAGAAGTTACAATAATGACTAGGATATAATACCTAGAGTGGGACAAGAGAAGTTATATTAATGACTAGGATATAATACCTAGAGTGGGACAAGAGAAGTTATATTAATGACTAGGATATCTTCTTCTTCTTCTTCGTTCATCCGGAGTATTTTTTCGGACGTGATTGCGTTGTGCCTGTTTACAGCAGAGCTGCGTTCTTGCGCCGTTAGGCCGACACATCCGACTTCTGCGGGCATTTGTTGACCGGGTTAACCTTCCCGGGGGTTTCTTAGGACGTTTGGCTCTCACTGTTGTGGTGTTATCCCCCATCCCAGCTGGCCCATATAGAACAGCCAAAGACATCCTGGTCAGCCCTCAAGGGAAGACAGGGGCAGACCATGGGCATTCCCCGCCATCCAAGGAGGCTTCCATACTTGCAGAGCCGACACACAGCGCTCTGGTACTGGGCTCACCCAAGGAATCGTCACGTCCTGCACATGGCTGCTTAGCCTCACTTCCGTATATTGGGCCTTCCGTTCACCATAGGCTGTTCTTCCGGAAACCAGAAGTATGCAGTCTGCAGATGACATCCACATAGTGAGCTTTCGATTCGGACTTTCCACATAATGGATTTGCTATCCAAGCAATATTCCATTTCGTGCCACTAGGACACTTTTTCCACCTTTTATGAAGCCCACACAGTGAGCTTTTGGTTCGGACTTTCCACGTAATGGATTTGCTATCCAAGCAATATTCCATTTCATGCCTCTGGGGCGCTTTTGTAACCGACATACCTGTGGTATGAAGTGCGGCAGTCTAAATACTTCTTCATGCACCTTTAAATGTCAACCTGAATGTAGTTAAAGTAAGCTGCAGTCAACTTGAGCTTGTTGATATCTCCATAGAGCTTGTCCTCAAATGAAGCAGGTGTGGGCCAAAATATCTTTCTCTGTTCTGCATATATTGGGCACTCCTGCAGCAAATGTTTAGCTGTCATTTTACCAGTTCCACAATTGCATTCATCGGTATCTCCTATCTTTAGTTTATTGAACAAGTGGTATTTCAGCCTGTTATGTCCTGTGCGGAGTCTGAAGATTGCTACTTGTTCTCTTCGGTCGAGTTTGTAATATGCATCATCCTTCTGGTGACCTGGATGCTCTGATTCCCATTTGGTTCTATAGGTGCTTTTTATCAACCTTTTTGCCTCGTTATAGGTTATGTCTATGTCAGGCTGTGGTAGTCGTCCGCCCTCTTTTGCCAGTCTGTCAGCCTCTTCATTTCCAGGTATACTGCAATGTGATGGGATCCACTGTATTACAACTTTTTTGGATTTCTGGCATAGACCATGGAGTGCTGCTCTTAGGTCAGCTATTTCTGTACTATTATTGCTCTTCAGTATTGAGACAGCTGACTTTGCATCTGTGAAGATAGCTATTTGCTTCTCTTTATTTTCCTCCATCAAGAGCATTTCTGCTGCAGTTTTCAGAGCTTCTACCTCCGCTTTGAAGTTACTTGAAAACTTTCCAGTTGCCATTGAATGTGTTTTTTTCACTCCATTTTTTAAATTTAGGAGAATTCCTCCTCCTCCATTCTCTGTTGAATTTTTGGCTGATCCATCTGTATATGCATGGGTCCAATTGCTGCTTGGGTAATGTTCTTTTATGTAGGGTTATTTCTCTTCTTTCGGTTTCATGCTGAGTGTTCTTTTTCTCAATACCAGGAATGTTTTCTATCATCTCAGGCAGTTGCTGCTGTCTCCAAGCTGGGAACTTGTGTGCATTGTAAATGGGTTTGACTGTTGATATGTTAAGTATAGGATCTGCCCTAATCTTTCGTTTTGCAGTTTCTACAAAGTTGCTACGCTTCAGTCTTCCCTTTCCAAAACCACTAAACCTTTTATACATAGGGTGGTCTGTCAATCTTCTAAATGTTTCTGCTTGTTGCTGGGCTCTGCTATCTCTTCTATCCTTCATTGGTTGTAAACAAGTGATCTTTTCTAGTTCATTAATAGGCGTTGTCTTCAGGCTTCCAGTTATGATTCGCATTCCTTGATGTTGGACTCTACTTATTTTGTTAAAGGTTGACTTAGCTGCTGTTGCCCAAGCTGCAATGCCATATTCCAGTACTGGCCTCACCCGTCCAGTATATAACTTCTTGAGAACTTTCTCATCTGCTCCCCACGTTGTACCAGCAAGCTTTTTCATGATTGCCATTCTCTGCCTTGCTCTTGTTCGATTGTTCTCAACCTGTGTCTTCCATGTCAGGCGACGATCAAAGGTGACTCCTAGATAGTTTGGATTTTCTTCATGGCGCAATATTTTTCCATTCAATACCAGCTTAGGTTGCTGAGTTTTATTTGAGAGGGAGAACACTGTGCATGTTGTTTTCTCCTCACTTATCTTCACTAGCCATGATTTTGACCAGTCCTCTAGCGCTAATAAGGCTTGCTGTATTCTGCTGTTAGCTGTACTAATATATTCTTCAGATGTCCATATGGCTAGGTCATCTGCAAAGGAGGATGTGTGTACTCTGGCTGGAAAATTTTCCGTGATGTCATTTATATATGCTAGGAATAATGTTGGTGAAAGAACTCCTCCTTGGGGGACACCTTGCTCCAACAGCATCATTTTGCTTGTTTGTCCTTGTACTTTTGTCCTGGCAGTTCTGTTCTCAAGGTAGTGGCTGATCCATTTATACATTTTTCCACAAACACGCATTTTTTGCAGTTTTACTTTCAGTCCTTCCTTCCATACTTTATCAAATGCTTTTTCTAAATCTATCCAGACTGCTAGTGTGTGCTTTTTCTCTTGGAAGGCATCCTCTATTTCCTGAGCTATATAGGTTATTTGATCTTCAGTGGATCTGTACTTTCTGAATCCTGCTTGGTGTGGTGTTAAGAGTTTGTTTTCTTCCAGATGCCATGCTAGCCTGCCATTGATAATGCGTTCCATTAATTTTCCTACACAGCTAAGTAGACTGATAGGTCGATAGCCATTTGGTTCTTCCAGGTCTTTTCCTTTCTTTGGGACTGGTATTAGTATAGCTTCCTTCCATGCCTGTGGGACCATTCCTCTCTTCCAGCTGTTATTTAGGACTGCTAGTAGTTTCTTCTTTGCCTTGGTGCCTAGTCCTATTAGCATTTCATTTGTGATTCCATCCTTTCCTGGTGATTTCTTCTTTTTTAGGGTATTCATTGCCTGTTCCATTTCTTCCATTGTTAGATTTGCCATCATATATTCTGCTGCTGTCTCTGTATTTCTATGATTTATCTGTTTGTCTTTGATTGCTTTCTTCTGTTCGGTTGTAATATCAATGTGGTTTGCATTTGCATAGTGTTCCATTAGTGCATTTGCAGCCTGTTTTCCTGTAAGCAAGGCATTTCCTTGTTTAATTGATATTTGTTTGTTTCTAGGTCCTTCATTGTTCATGGCTTTCACTAGTTTCCATAGCTTGTTTCCATCCCTGTCAAAATTCAGGTTTTCTGTTTTTTCCCTCCAACAATCTCTTGTTGTTTGATTTACTGTTCTTTTATATTTTGCTGAGATGGCTTTGAGAGAGATGTTCGCTTCAATTGTTTGTTCTCTCTCTGCTGTCTTCCTGGCATCTTCAACTTTGTCCTCCAAACTTTGTAGTTCTTCAGTCCAGTATGGTTTGTAATTTTTCCTCGCTCCTCTTGGAATAGACTCAGTGGCTGCCTGTATTATCGCTCTGTTTAGACTTTCCACCATTTGCTTCATGTTGCCATATCGTGTATTTATGTTTTCACAATATTTGTCTGTTAGTATGGCAAATCTGTCCCAATCTGCTCGTTTGTAATTCCAGCGGGGCAAGGGCTTTTGCTCCTGTGGAACATACTCCATATTCATTACATGCTTGATTGGTCTGTGGTCACTACCTGCTAATTGGTCCAGCACATGGCGATCGATTTTGTGGAGGATGTCTCCTGTGCAGAAAGCTAAGTCTGGAGTAGAAGTGGTAAGCCATCTTCTGGAGTAGAAGCTCGGTGTGTCATCCGCTTTGTTGAGTAGATGGAGATTTGAGTCTATTTCCCAGTCCTCCAATTCATCTCCTCTTTTGTCAGTATCTGGGTATCCCCATCTATCTGAACGGCTATTAAAGTCTCCGACAATAATGCAGTTTGTGTCAGTTATTTTCATGTTTGAGAGTGTAAGGTCCTTATCTGCTGGGCTATACAGATTGTAGATTCTTATTTTCACGTCCTTTATCATTATATCAACACCTATAATTTCCGTTTGGTTGTCAGAGATCACAGATACTTCGCTGCAAGGTATTGTATTTCGTGTAAGTATTATAACTCCTCCTTCGTGTCCTTCGCGGTCGAAACGTGTGGCCTGATATCCTCTGACTGAGAATTTGCGATTGGCGTTGAGGTGTGTCTCTTGAATGCATGCCACATCTATTTTATCTTTATGAAGACGCTGTGTTAGGGACTCTTTCTTCTTGTAAACTCCTTCGGCATTCCACTGTAGTATGTTGAGTGTCCGGGGTATTTGGTCAATAGCTCTTAACCTACTCCTCTGTGCCTTGACTCCACAGCACAGGGGAAGGTGACCACCAGTAGTCATGGGTGGACCCCCTCGAGGCAGGGGCCCGGCACTATCGCCGCCTGATGGGACTTCGCGGGATTAGCACCATAACGATTAATTTTGATTTGTGACATCATGAATTAAGTTACGTTGCACTGCTTTGTCAAGCCTGTGGCTCAGTACATCCGATTTCGACAAGTATTTATTCGGGATGCTTTCCCTAGCCTTTGACTGTCCCCAGTCTACCTACAAGGCAGCAGGTTTTACGTTGCACTGCTTTGTCAAGCCTGTGGCTCAGTACATCCGATTTCGACAAGCATTTATTCGGGGTGCTTTCCCTAGCCTTTGACTGTCCCCAGTCTACCTACAAGGCAGCAGGTTTGTGTGTCTCTTCGTCTGGTCCCTCTCCCTTGACCTGTCCGACATGGGTGACCCTACCAGTAGCTGTGCTACCGTCGGCATGGCTCTTGGGGTCATTGGGACGCTCAAGCCCCTCTACCTCGTCACGGTGGACACACAGCAGAGGGGTGACTAGGATATAATACCTAGAGTGGGACAAGAGAAGTTATATTAATGACTAGGATATAATACCTAGAGTGGGACAAGAGAAGTTACATTAATGACTAG
This sequence comes from Cepaea hortensis, assembly GCA_963921405.1. NCBI lineage: Eukaryota > Metazoa > Mollusca > Gastropoda > Stylommatophora > Helicidae > Cepaea > Cepaea hortensis. The sequence continues at coordinate 127,819,253 of OY992880.1, read as the reverse complement.
GATATAATACCTAGTGTGGGACAAGAGAAGTTATATTAATGACTAGGATATAGTACCTAGATTGGGGCAAGAGAAGTTACAATAATGACTAGGATATAATACCTAGAGTGGGACAAGAGAAGTTATATTAATGACTAGGATATAATACCTAGAGTGGGACAAGAGAAGTTATATTAATGACTAGGATATCTTCTTCTTCTTCTTCGTTCATCCGGAGTATTTTTTCGGACGTGATTGCGTTGTGCCTGTTTACAGCAGAGCTGCGTTCTTGCGCCGTTAGGCCGACACATCCGACTTCTGCGGGCATTTGTTGACCGGGTTAACCTTCCCGGGGGTTTCTTAGGACGTTTGGCTCTCACTGTTGTGGTGTTATCCCCCATCCCAGCTGGCCCATATAGAACAGCCAAAGACATCCTGGTCAGCCCTCAAGGGAAGACAGGGGCAGACCATGGGCATTCCCCGCCATCCAAGGAGGCTTCCATACTTGCAGAGCCGACACACAGCGCTCTGGTACTGGGCTCACCCAAGGAATCGTCACGTCCTGCACATGGCTGCTTAGCCTCACTTCCGTATATTGGGCCTTCCGTTCACCATAGGCTGTTCTTCCGGAAACCAGAAGTATGCAGTCTGCAGATGACATCCACATAGTGAGCTTTCGATTCGGACTTTCCACATAATGGATTTGCTATCCAAGCAATATTCCATTTCGTGCCACTAGGACACTTTTTCCACCTTTTATGAAGCCCACACAGTGAGCTTTTGGTTCGGACTTTCCACGTAATGGATTTGCTATCCAAGCAATATTCCATTTCATGCCTCTGGGGCGCTTTTGTAACCGACATACCTGTGGTATGAAGTGCGGCAGTCTAAATACTTCTTCATGCACCTTTAAATGTCAACCTGAATGTAGTTAAAGTAAGCTGCAGTCAACTTGAGCTTGTTGATATCTCCATAGAGCTTGTCCTCAAATGAAGCAGGTGTGGGCCAAAATATCTTTCTCTGTTCTGCATATATTGGGCACTCCTGCAGCAAATGTTTAGCTGTCATTTTACCAGTTCCACAATTGCATTCATCGGTATCTCCTATCTTTAGTTTATTGAACAAGTGGTATTTCAGCCTGTTATGTCCTGTGCGGAGTCTGAAGATTGCTACTTGTTCTCTTCGGTCGAGTTTGTAATATGCATCATCCTTCTGGTGACCTGGATGCTCTGATTCCCATTTGGTTCTATAGGTGCTTTTTATCAACCTTTTTGCCTCGTTATAGGTTATGTCTATGTCAGGCTGTGGTAGTCGTCCGCCCTCTTTTGCCAGTCTGTCAGCCTCTTCATTTCCAGGTATACTGCAATGTGATGGGATCCACTGTATTACAACTTTTTTGGATTTCTGGCATAGACCATGGAGTGCTGCTCTTAGGTCAGCTATTTCTGTACTATTATTGCTCTTCAGTATTGAGACAGCGGACTTTGCATCTGTGAAGATAGCTATTTGCTTCTCTTTATTTTCCTCCATCAAGAGCATTTCTGCTGCAGTTTTCAGAGCTTCTACCTCCGCTTTGAAGTTACTTGAAAACTTTCCAGTTGCCATTGAATGTGTTTTTTTCACTCCATTTTTTAAATTTAGGAGAATTCCTCCTCCTCCATTCTCTATTGAATTTTTGGCTGATCCATCTGTATATGCATGGGTCCAATTGCTGCTTGGGTAATGTTCTTTTATGTAGGGTTATTTCTCTTCTTTCGGTTTCATGCTGAGTGTTCTTTTTCTCAATACCAGGAATGTTTTCTATCATCTCAGGCAGTTGCTGCTGTCTCCAAGCTGGGAACTTGTGTGCATTGTAAATGGGTTTGACTGTTGATATGTTAAGTATAGGATCTGCCCTAATCTTTCGTTTTGCAGTTTCTACAAAGTTGCTACGCTTCAGTCTTCCCTTTCCAAAACCACTAAACCTTTTATACATAGGGTGGTCTGTCAATCTTCTAAATGTTTCTGCTTGTTGCTGGGCTCTGCTATCTCTTCTATCCTGCATTGGTTGTAAACAAGTGATCTTTTCTAGTTCATTAATAGGCGTTGTCTTCAGGCTTCCAGTTATGATTCGCATTCCTTGATGTTGGACTCTACTTATTTTGTTAAAGTTTGACTTAGCTGCTGTTGCCCAAGCTGCAATGCCATATTCCAGTACTGGCCTCACCCGTCCAGTATATAACTTCTTGAGAACTTTCTCATCTGCTCCCCACGTTGTACCAGCAAGCTTTTTCATGATTGCCATTCTCTGCCTTGCTCTTGTTCGATTGTTCTCAACCTGTGTCTTCCATGTCAGGCGACGATCAAAGGTGACTCCTAGATAGTTTGGATTTTCTTCATGGCGCAATATTTTTCCATTCAATACCAGCTTAGGTTGCTGAGTTTTATTTGAGAGGGAGAACACTGTGCATGTTGTTTTCTCCTCACTTATCTTCACTAGCCATGATTTTGACCAGTCCTCTAGCGCTAATAAGGCTTGCTGTATTCTGCTGTTAGCTGTACTAATATATTCTTCAGATGTCCATATGGCTAGGTCATCTGCAAAGGAGGATGTGTGTACTCTGGCTGGAAAATTTTCCGTGATGTCATTTATATATGCTAGGAATAATGTTGGTGAAAGAACTCCTCCTTGGGGGACACCTTGCTCCAACAGCGTCATTTTGCTTGTTTGTCCTTGTACTTTTGTCCTGGCAGTTCTGTTCTCAAGGTAGTGGCTGATCCATTTATACATTTTTCCACAAACACGCATTTTTTGCAGTTTTACTTTCAGTCCTTCCTTCCATACTTTATCAAATGCTTTTTCTAAATCTATCCAGACTGCTAGTGTGTGCTTTTTCTCTTGGAAGGCATCCTCTATTTCCTGAGCTATATAGGTTATTTGATCTTCAGTGGATCTGTACTTTCTGAATCCTGCTTGGTGTGGTGTTAAGAGTTTGTTTTCTTCCAGATGCCATGCTAGCCTGCCATTGATAATGCGTTCCATTAATTTTCCTACACAGCTAAGTAGACTGATAGGTCGATAGCCATTTGGTTCTTCCAGGTCTTTTCCTTTCTTTGGGACTGGTATTAGTATAGCTTCCTTCCATGCCTGTGGGACCATTCCTCTCTTCCAGCTGTTATTTAGGACTGCTAGTAGTTTCTTCTTTGCCTTGGTGCCTAGTCCTATTAGCATTTCATTTGTGATTCCATCCTTTCCTGGTGATTTCTTCTTTTTTAGGGTATTCATTGCCTGTTCCATTTCTTCCATTGTTAGATTTGCCATCATATATTCTGCTGCTGTCTCTGTATTTCTATGATTTATCTGTTTGTCTTTGATTGCTTTCTTCTGTTCGGTTGTAATATCAATGTGGTTTGCATTTGCATAGTGTTCCATTAGTGCATTTGCAGCCTGTTTTCCTGTAAGCAAGGCATTTCCTTGTTTAATTGATATTTGTTTGTTTCTAGGTCCTTCATTGTTCATGGCTTTCACTAGTTTCCATAGCTTGTTTCCATCCCTGTCAAAATTCAGGTTTTCTGTTTTTTCCCTCCAACAATCTCTTGTTGTTTGATTTACTGTTCTTTTATATTTTGCTGAGATGGCTTTGAGAGAGATGTTCGCTTCAATTGTTTGTTCTCTCTCTGCTGTCTTCCTGGCATCTTCAACTTTGTCCTCCAAACTTTGTAGTTCTTCAGTCCAGTATGGTTTGTAATTTTTCCTCGCTCCTCTTGGAATAGACTCAGTGGCTGCCTGTATTATCGCTCTGTTTAGACTTTCCACCATTTGCTTCATGTTGCCATATCGTGTATTTATGTTTTCACAATATTTGTCTGTTAGTATGGCAAATCTGTCCCAATCTGCTCGTTTGTAATTCCAGCGGGGCAAGGGCTTTTGCTCCTGTGGAACATACTCCATATTCATTACATGCTTGATTGGTCTGTGGTCACTACCTGCTAATTGGTCCAGCACATGGCGATCGATTTTGTGGAGGATGTCTCCTGTGCAGAAAGCTAAGTCTTGAGTAGAAGTGGTAAGCCATCTTCTGGAGTAGAAGCTCGGTGTGTCATCCGCTTTGTTGAGTAGATGGAGATTTGAGTCTATTTCCCAGTCCTCCAATTCATCTCCTCTTTTGTCAGTATCTGGGTATCCCCATCTATCTGAACGGCTATTAAAGTCTCCGACAATAATGCAGTTTGTGTCAGTTATTTTCATGTTTGAGAGTGTAAGGTCCTTATCTGCTGGGCTATACAGATTGTAGATTCTTATTTTCACGTCCTTTATCATTATATCAACACCTATAATTTCCGTTTGGTTGTCAGAGATCACAGATACTTCGCTGCAAGGTATTGTATTTCGTGTAAGTATTATAACTCCTCCTTTGTGTCCTTCGCGGTCGAAACGTGTGGCCTGATATCCTCTGACTGAGAATTTGCGATTGGCGTTGAGGTGTGTCTCTTGAATGCATGCCACATCTATTTTATCTTTATGAAGACGCTGTGTTAGGGACTCTTTCTTCTTGTAAACTCCTTCGGCATTCCACTGTAGTATGTTGAGTGTCCGGGGTATTTGGTCAATAGCTCTTAACCTACTCCTCTGTGCCTTGACTCCACAGCACAGGGGAAGGTGACCACCAGTAGTCATGGGTGGACCCCCTCGAGGCAGGGGCCCGGCACTATCGCCGCCTGATGGGACTTCGCGGGATTAGCACCATAACGATTAATTTTGATTTGTGACATCATGAATTAAGTTACGTTGCACTGCTTTGTCAAGCCTGTGGCTCAGTACATCCGATTTCGACAAGTATTTATTCGGGATGCTTTCCCTAGCCTTTGACTGTCCCCAGTCTACCTACAAGGCAGCAGGTTTTACGTTGCACTGCTTTGTCAAGCCTGTGGCTCAGTACATCCGATTTCGACAAGCATTTATTCGGGGTGCTTTCCCTAGCCTTTGACTGTCCCCAGTCTACCTACAAGGCAGCAGGTTTGTGTGTCTCTTCGTCTGGTCCCTCTCCCTTGACCTGTCCGACATGGGTGACCCTACCAGTAGCTGTGCTACCGTCGGCATGGCTCGTGGGGTCATTGGGACGCTCAAGCCCCTCTACCTCGTCACGGTGGACACACAGCAGAGGGGTGACTAGGATATAATACCTAGAGTGGGACAAGAGAAGTTATATTAATGACTAGGATATAATACCTAGAGTGGGACAAGAGAAGTTACATTAATGACTAGGATATAATACCTAGTGTGGGACAAGAGAAGTTATATTAATGACTAGGATATAGTACCTAGATTGGGGCAAGAGAAGTTACAATAATGACTAGGATATAATACCTAGAGTGGGACAAGAGAAGTTATATTAATGACTAGGATATAATACTTAGAGTGGGACAAGAGAAGTTATATTAATGACAGGATATAATACCTAGAGTGGGACAAGAGAAGTTATATTAATGACTAGGATATAATACCTAGAGTGGGACAAGAGAAGTTATATTAATGACTAGGATATAATACCTAGAGTGGGACAAGAGAAGTTACATTAATGACTAGGATATAATACCTAGTGTGGGACAAGATAAGTTATATTAATGACTAGGATATAATACCTGGAGTGGGACAAGAGAAGCTACATTAATGACTATTATATAATACCTAGTGTGGGACAAGAGAAGTTACATTAATGACTAGGATATAATACCTAGAGTGGGACAAGAGAAGTTATATTACTGACTAGGATATAATAACTAGAGGGGGACAAGATAAGTTATATTAATGACTAGGATATAATATCTAGAGTGGGACAAGAGAAGTTACATTAATGACTAGGATATAATACCTAGAGTGAGACAAGAGAAGTTACATTAATGACTAGGATAAAATACGTAGAGTGGGACAAGAGAAGTTACATTAATGACTAGGATATAATACCTAGAGTGAGACAAGAGAAGTTACATTAATGACTAGGATATAATACCTAGTAAGGGACAGGAGAATTTCAGTTACATAAATAGAATACAACAACATATGTGTGGGACAGGAGAAGTTTAGTTACAGAAATAGAATACAGAAACATATGTGTTTGACAGTGCCACTTAGTGGTCTTGGGTTCGAATCCGCATCGGCAAGAATCTTTAAAATTGACTGGGGCTCCCAGTTGGTCCCTTCCTAAAATGGCTCCCAGCTGGACCCAGCCTAAAATGACTCCCAGGTGGACCCAGTCTAAAATGACTCACAGTTGGACCCAGTCTAAAAGTACTCCCAGGTGGACTTAGTCTAAAATGACTCACAGTTGAACCCAATCTAAAATGACTGACAGTTGGACCCAGTCTAAAATGACTCCCAGGTGGACCAAGTCTAAAATGACTCACAGTTGGACCCAGTCTAAAATGACTCCCAGGTGGACCTAGTCTAAAATGACTCTCAGGTGGACCCAGTCTAAAATGACTCCCAGGTGGACCCAGTCTAAAATGACTCAGTTGGACCCAGTCTAAAATGACTCCCAGGTGAACCCAGTCTAAAATGACTCACAGTTGGACCCAGTTTAAAATGACACCCAGGTGGACTCAGTAGTAGTGTAGAAGGAGGAAAGCACGCGAATTTTTGAGGTGGAATTCGATTTCCACCTCAAAGGGCGATAACTCCGGGTTTTTTAATTTCCACCTCAAAGGGCGATAACTCCGGCTTTTTTAAATTTCCTCCGCAAAGGGCGATAACTCTCCGGATATTTTTTTAAAAAGTCAAGGGTGATAACTCGTTTTTTAATAGGCGTGTGTCCGAGTAGGTGTGGTCTAGTGAAGTTAGGTATGTGTACAACATAAAAAATACAACATTCAAAATAACAAACGAGTCAAGTAAGGTATATGTTTTTTTTATTAAATCATATATATAGACAATACAATGCATATTAAATAAGTAATGGCATAGTCGAGATATTATCACTGTCAACCTTTCTTTTTATATACAGATAGGACAGAGATGCACGATGTTGCTGATATGTATATACAGAAGAGTCTTGGGTCTTGAACCCTATATTGGTCCCCCCACTAGGTGTTTGGGTAGTGAGTACTTCTAAAAATGTGTCCTTGTTTAAATGGGTGTTGTGGTTTTTGGTCAGACCTTTGGTACTGATTTTATCATAATCTCCGACACAAATATACGTCTTACTACATAACGAGACCATCCCCTCCCCTTCATATTCTAGTTTAAAAAGCCCGGGGGTTCTCTTTTCATAGGCTTTGATAGCCACACAGTCCTGACAGGTAGTACTAGGGGTAATTCTATGAACAGGGCAGGTTTCAGACGGGAACCACTGATTATAGACTCTGTCATATTCTTCTCGTAGGTGTGGTCTAACTATTTCATCGAGTGAGTCGGCGCTAAGGGCCAAATATAGAGAGTCAGTGTCCATTTCACAAAGCTGAAAGTCGTCTTTAGAGATAAATTTGTCTAGAAAGTCATAATAAAAAGCTAACATGCGCAGCTTGGCATACTGATAAACGAAGAAACCTATTTGTAGAGGTAGATCCCAGACTGTTTTCTTCTTTAGTGTTTCTACTTCGAATAGATCAGGTGTAATACCAGTCATGGTTTTGAACCTAGGGTTATTGAGTACTTTGGTCGTGTCTTTTCCGTGACAGTAGGAGACATCGGTATGTTTGGCTTTATTGGTTAATGTTTTGCCGTAAGCAGCGTTACCTAACAATTTCATCGTGTCTGCTGTAATACTCTCAGCTGGATTTTTGTCCCCTTGGCGACGGGCATTAGAAACTGTTTCCCCAAATTGTTTAAAACAACTAACTGGTCGATACTCTATTGTCTGGTAGATGTGTGTAACCACCAACCCATGGGCTAGATACCACTTTAAAAGAGGGGTGGCTAATAATATTTTCTTCCCGAAATAACTACTAATCAATGTCCGTCGTGGGGTACTCAGTAGTTTATTTTTTATGGCGTAGTCTTTCATAAACTCCCCAATATCGTCCCTCGACACTTCTGTGTTCTTAAAAATAGGGGGCATTTCGGCAAAGGACTCTTGTAAATCAGTCGGGGTCTCTATATCGCACTCCACCAACCCGAAAAATGTATCACTTTTTACAGCCTCAATGATCTGGTTTTCACTCAACCCCAAGGAAGGTGTGTGGGTTCCCGTAAGAAACGATTTAATCAACTCAATTATTGACAGATTTGTCTGTTGTACTCTGTTTTATTAAACTTATCAACATGGTAAAATGTACCACATTTGGCGCCCACCGACATGGCACACGATGACTGAAGAATTACTGCCCTACACAAAAATCCCATCTAATTTATTTAAAATTAATAACTAAGCTGGTAGTGTTTTGTTATGTTTTCGTTACAATCTTGAGTGAGAAGTCTTATCGACAAACACCGTTAAATTTATACAAGAGACAATATCACAATCATAGACATATTTCAAGCGAACGAAAGAAGATTCGACACATGATAATGATAGACCCAGACCGGTTACTGGCATGAAACACAGTGTATTCTTTTTTCGGCGTTACAAAGTGTCTATCTTCTTATCTGTGGTGCGTAACCGAAAGAGATACCAAAAAGAAAAATAGTAGACAACGGTATATTGATGAACAGCGATTTAACGCTTGCCAACGAATTTAAAAAAAAATTAAAAAAAATTCACACTTTGAGGATCGAACCACTTCGACCCGAACACGATCCAAGTGCGCTATCAACTAAGCTATTAATTCTGGTAACACTGATCTTACAAAGCAAAGATACAACAGCAACCTTGCATCTGTGATGTCGGAGATGGTAAAAATAAGAATTAAAGCGATAGACAAAACATATTTCTAGAACAACCATTTATAAATATATTAGACAAAAAATTACTCCCTAAATTATGTTTAAACACCAATAAAGTATGGTTTTCAGTTGTATAAAAAGTAACATACTTTATATGTAAAACTGTGCTATGACTACTTGGGGAAAAATCAGATTTAGACAAAATGATTCAAATATAAGAAAAATGAACCTTGCAATATTTAATAATATCAAGTTTTAAGTATTTTAAGAGGCAATATAGCATAATAACCCATTCTTATATATTTAAAAAAAATTATTTATGTATGCACAATCGGAACAAGTACGCCTCGTATGACGCCTTAAATGTGTAATAAAATAACTTTTGATAGGTCAAAAGTATTAAGAGTTATAGTCAAATGAAAGATTATGATGTCGTTAATTTCAAAAAACAATTTTGATGGTGTTTTACGAAATATATCAAGAGATATTGATATTATAAACTCAGCATGTTGCACATTTGTTGGTAATTTCGTTCCGTTGCGAATTTTGTCCGGGGCGGCTTGTTGGCAAGCTTTCTCGGATGGTCGTGCTTGTTAACAAAACACCGGTAACACTGCTGTGTGTTTATTCGCCAGCCCAGACGAACTGAGGCTCGCCTTGTAAGTGTTTACTAACACGATAATTAGATTTAATTTTGATAGAATCAGAATAAATCTAAATTTCTCCATGTTTTGAGTGAACGAATGGTTATATTTTTTCTTTTCGCCCTGTACAAAAGTCACACTTGTTTATTTCTTTCGCGTGGGCACCACGCCGAACATAGCTGTCTTTAGTGTTCTGAAATCAACTTGGCTGACACTATCATCATCAAATGGTGTAGGCATTCATGACGCTGTCTTTGGTGTTCTGAAATCAACTTGGCTGACACTATCATCATCAAATGGTGTGGGCATTCATGCTGTTGTCTTTGGTGTTCTGAAATCAACTTTGCTGACACTATCATCATCAAATGGTGTGGGCATTCATGCTGTTGTCTTTGGTGTTCTGAAAGCAACTTTGCTGACACTATCATCATCAAATGATGTAGGCATTCATGACGCTGTCTTTGGTGTTCTGAAAGCAACTTTGCTGACACTATCATAATCAAATGATGTAGGCATTCATGACGCTGTCTTTGGTGTTCTGAAATCAACTTGGCTGACACTATCATCATCAAATGATGTAGGCATTCATGACGATGTCTTTGGTGTTCTGAAATCAACTTGGCTGACACTATCATCATCAAATGGTGTAGGCATTCATGACTCTGTCTTTGGTGTTCTGAAATCAACCTTGGCTGACACTATCATCATCAAATGGTGTAGGCATTCATGCCACTGTCTTTGGTGTTCTGAAATCAACTTGGCTGACACTATCATCATCAAATAATGTAGGCATTCATGCCGCTGTCTTTGGTGTTCTGAAATCCACTTTGTTGACATACCACTACCATAATTTCTAATCTCGGTATGTTACTGAGATAACAGTTGTCATGATGTTCATGCGTCTCTTATATGACTAAAAAAAAGTTGTTTCTTTTCTAGTTGTCACTCTGGCAGGAAATTCACCTTACAAACCAGCTGCTTCTAATTTTTTTTGTTACAACATTCACTCCCACACACCAAAACTATTTACCACTCTCTGACATTACTTTTTCATTTTCTAAAATTTATCTTGTTCTGTTCATTAATCTCTTGTACATCATCCGGCTGATAATTACCACTAGGTAATTTATCTAATTGGTTAAGAATGTTTCTATGTCACATTTGGTGTCACCACTGTTGGTATCCCTGGTTACACTTTTTCTCCGTAAGTAACGTGACCACTGTGAGAATCAGCACTGGTTCATACTTATGATGTGAGCCGATCGTTCAGAAACCAAACTACTGATCGTAAACTTGTCTAGAAATCAGCTGAAAGCTGTTGACAGCGATGTCCTGTAAAACAAAACATTTACTTTCTTTTGATACCATTATTAATATTTTCTTGCTAGAGCACTCCATATTACTACAATGTCCAACAATTATAGATCTGCTGCATTATCTATCCCCCAAAACTGTATCATTATATCTTCCGATTAGTATTTGTGACCTCTGTCTGGTTTCTCATATAAATTCCCCAAGGCACGCGAGCAGGGGGAAAAGAGAGAGGCCACAAGGTCTGTTTTCACTTGCTCTCTTTTCATTTTTACTTGTTACTCCTTTTCAAAGGAATGTAAAATAACACATGAAGCAATACACAAGGCTTTTAACACACAAAAACAGTTGTGAATGTTATCACGTTGATAAGGCAATAGTGTACGGCAAATTATATATGGTTGAAAATCTACAAACGGCTGGGGGAAGAAAAATCATAGACAACAGATCTGTCATATGGATTGATAATGAAATAGGTAAATATCACCCAATTAAAAGGGGTGTGAAACAGGGATGTTTTTTTCCCCTGTACACCAGAAATATATGAAAAGATCGTTGCGGGACATCAATACATAGGCAGTCTTGATTGTAGACAATGAACAGGGCCTGCAACAATTAGTACATGCAGTTGTCGTGAACAACTAGGATTAGAACTAAAAAGACACAGATTATTAGGAAAAAGGAAACACCACAAGTAAATAGGAAAACAAGTACAATTATCTCGAACAGTTCTGATGGGCAATGGTTTGAAGAGATTACAAGATTCGTCACAGAAAATGTAGCCTTTAGCAAGATGAACAACATACTGACCAAAAAGATAGCATTTGAAACGAAAAAGAAAAGTGTTGAAGTGCTTCATAGTGTTACTTTTGTATCGATGTGTGGAACAAGCTGAAAAACATCTGATGGAAATGTGGAGAAAAGATACCACGGGCAGAAAATAATCTACAAGAAACAAAATGAAAATCGTAAATAGATTATAGAAATTGGACATAGAAAATATTTGTTGGGTATTTTATGAGAAATAAACATGGTAACAAATGGCAAGATCGAGAGGAACAGACCGATAAGTAAATACCTGGAAGGCTTGGTCACTGGGGTATGGTCGAGACCAGATCCACGACTCTAGTGATCGAGTGAAATGGTAGAACATGACCGCTTAGTGACATGATGGATGAATAGATGTGTAACCACATGATAATCAAAATGATGTCATCAGAATAAATCTAAAATTCACCATATTCTGAGCACAAAGATTGAAAAGTCCTAGCGACATGCTGTATGGATAGATGTGTAACCACATGATAATCAGATTGATGTCATCAGAATAAATCTAAAATTCACCATATTTTGAGCACAAGGATTGAAAAGTAAGAATGTAATGTGATTGGGGAACTTTCGGGCCGTGTTTTCATGTTTGTTGTTTCATTTATCTGTTAATGGTTTGTGTTAGTGATTGCGCCTATGACTGAAAGTATGTCTGTATGTCTATCTATATGTCTGGCTGTCTGTATGTCTGGCTGTCTGTGTGTATCTGGTTATTTGTCGTTGGGTTTCTGTTTCTCTATGTGGCTATACTGGTATCTATGAGTGGGTGTCCGCCTATATGTGTGTTGTTGTTGTTGTTGTTGTTTTTGTTGTTGTTGTTGTTGGTGCTGGTGGTCACTCTAAGACCTCTAATGTTAGCACAACGATCAGACAGCCTATAAAGAACTCACAATGAGAGTGTGTATGACTGATTGTGCGTGTGATATTCTGAGAGATTGGAGTAAAATTTACTTGGTATGGTAGTCCCGATTACAGGGTATCCTTCTTTCTTCTATGGAGCACTTTTGTGAAGTATAGACGAATCATGGTTATGTGAAGCCATGGAAGCATGTGGATGAAGTGTAACAGCATATTGTTGTTGGTTATGGTCTGGACCGATAGATCATCAGTATGGTCACAGATTAAAATAGGCACTGTCCAGAAGGAAAGTAATGTGCTTTCGGCAAAGCTTGCCAAGAACCCCATAACAACCAGGTGGTGGAAACTTTCGAATATCTTGATTACCAACAATGGTGACACAATGAAAGAAATTAATCGACTGTCAGTTGCTCTTCAAAGACCAAAACAAATTAATAGAGTGGGACAGATAGAACTACAGAAAATTAGGTTTTTAAGAGTATTCAACTTACACCTGTGAGACACTTTCTAAACACGCTATAAATCCACTTGAATATAAATGTAATAGATGGGTTCTAAGAATATCTTGGGTCAAAAGAACAAACTCATCCATACTTCAAGAATATTGAAGATGGTTTTTTAAAGACAAGCAAAGAAAATTGGTATATTTGGTCACTTGAAACGTCATTAAAGTTTGGAGAGAACAATAATGGGGCGGTGTATGTCTTGGAAGGCCCAAAGAAGATGATCTCCAGAGGGGTGCATTGGACATCTTGTTTGTGATCAAGAATGTTTTCGGCGGGTTGTTATGGGAACGAGGCGCTGCAAAGGCTATGTTACTGAATGGTAGTAGTAAGGCATGTATGAATACATCTGACTTTCTGGATCAACCAGGAACCTATAATACTTTCTTATATAGACTTCCCGCAACAAGCCTTAAGACAATTAATTTTCAAAGTTCACACATTAGAATACTTCTGGTTTCATTTAAAACAAACTTTAATTACTAAAATAGTTTGGTTTCTGTATAAAGTGAAAATAGTGCCACGTGTTGGAAGGTCTTTGATACATCAGAAGCCGACTTGGGACTTTTCGATATATAGCTATTACAAATCAAAGGTATATTTTAATGGTGGTTAGTGATGTCTAAATGGGTTAAATATAATCATACCATTGACGATGTGTTAGAGATGTATGACTCTTCATCGGTCTGTGTAACAGTGTTGGTCATATTTAAAGTGGGTTACACCAGGTCAAAGGTGGTGCTTCGGGTTGGAAACATACATCTGGAAGACGTGGACATAAATGACCAAAGTGGGCTTCCGGTCACATGACCTACAGGAGATGCCATTTGTGTTAATTTCTTATCTGTTCTCTGATTGGTTGATTCAAAATATCCCTAAGTCAGAACGTTGGTCACTACAGGAGATATGACCTTTGTGATTTGGTGTTATCTGTTCTCTGATTGGTTGATTCAAAATGTCAGGCATTCAGATTGTTGGTCACTACAGGAGATATGACCTATGTGATTTTGATGTTATCTGTTCTCTGATTGGTTGATTCAAAATGTCAGGCAGTCAGATTGATGGTCACTACAGGGGATATACCCTTTGTGAATTGGTGTTATCTGTTCTCTGATTGGTTGATTCATAATGACCCTCAGACCAATACAGGTGAAATGCTATTTGTGATTTGATGTTATCTGTTTTTCTGATTGGTTGATTCATAATATCAGGCAGATAGAACGTTGGTTACCACAGAAGATATGACATTTGTGCTTTGATGTTATCTGTTTTCTGATTGGTTGATTCTTATTGACAGACCGTCGTTCATTTCAGATATACACCTCTCTCAGGCAGACAGTATCAAAACCAGTGACGAAACGAAGGCCAAGTCTTTTCTCAATTCGCAGTCAACGAAGAAGGATGTTTTCATTCAACGGATATTAAATTCAATATACTTTAACAAGCGTGTCTTCTGATACAGAAACGTATGAAACTGGTTGGCGTTTGTTCATCACTATTGTACAAGGAGTTCTTATCTGCCCAAGGACACATTATTATCCGCCCACAATTAGACAATAAGTCGTCTGTGATATCCGCAAATACATGGTTAATCAGTTGCCATATTGTCTACACCAGAGCAAACAACAGAGTATGTTTACGAATCAACACATCTAAAAAATGTTGTCATCTTACAAACTGTGTTGTATACCTGGATAACAGAAACAATTACTTCGGTCATTTTTTAAAACTATTTGGTGTATCGAGAATGTCAGCTACACAGAAGCACACGTGTACTCTTTGTAATAAAAACTTCACACGACCTGATGCTTTATTACATCATGTTGCGACTACTCATTCTACACAACAGTTCAATTGCGATTTATGTGATCGTATGTATACGAGATACGATAATTTACGGAGACACATAAAGACTGACCATGAAACAGTATTCAGCGATGTCTCGACCACTCAACCATCATCTAACCACATGTCTGCTAATAATCAACAATCCACAAGGCGCAAGAGGAGAAGAGATCTGACTACAGACGAACAATCTACTGGTAAACGACAGAAAATACCTGAACAATCAACATGTGCCTTGTCGTCTGGTGCGATAGGTCGTGGATTGGTGACTAACAATGACCAATCAGCGACCAGTATCTTGTCGGGTAGTATGGGTGATCATGTTTCACCTACTCACCTATCATCATCTAGTCACTTGGGGACTGACGCAGAACCAACAACAACAGGTGCCCTGTCGGATGACGGGGGCGATAACCTGTCGCCTACTAATAATACTCAGCTATCATCTAGTGCCTTACCGGGTGACGCATCAACACCAAGTATCTTGTCAACAGATGTTCAGCTATCCTCAGATACCACACCAAGTGACGGACTATCAACAGATACCTTATCATCTGATCAACTACGTGCCATGGCTGCAGAAGACCAGCCAGGAACCTCTGATGTTAACACAACTACTGAATATCTATCATTACAGAAATTACCCCCCGGTGTTAGGGTTGTATATACTGACCATTGGGACACGATTAGATCACACATACGACACGGTCGCTATCTGTGTGAATGGACATTTTTTAATAGACCAGATAGTGATATGACGACAGATTGGGGTACTCGTTTATTTCCGCTTTTTAATGTTCAAAATTCTCGATTTAAAATAATCCCCAGTTTGCACATAGTCTTGAGACATCGAGAGACACAAGCCCTACGGTTCTACCATGCCAGTCCGAATAACTCTTCATTGTTCGATATACCGTTCTTAGTGAACAATAGATCTGATTTCGAGGCCTTTGTGACCAAGCTAAACGCTGTTGACTTGGTCAATTCAGCGACACTAACCCGACCAGATACAAAATATTATGTCGAATCAATTCCCAGTATAACTTTTTATGTTTACAAGTTGATAGAATTCCCTGTTGGTTGTTGTTTAGAATCAATCCCCGACTTTATCAAACACAACAATTTTATTAATACTCTTCAAAACGACTCACGTGGTAAGCCGTACACAGACAACTTGTGTATATTTCGCTGTATATCTGTGTTTAAATCAGGGCGAAGGGGTGTTAGGGATGGTAGAAAACACACACGAACACTTTTCAAAGAATGGGTACTTTATAAAGCATTAAAATCCCACAAACATTTCACAGGGGTCAATTTAGTTGATTTACCTGCCCTTGAAGAATGTTTCAAAATACAAATAAATGTGTTTAGTTTTACAGAGGAGGAACTTTTGGTTCCGAAAATTAAAAGCACTAGTACACATCCAGATATATTGAATCTTCTTCTACATGAAAACCATTTCATGTATATTGTTGATATTAATAGGGCAGCTCGGTGTTTTTCCTGTGGGAAATGCGGCAAGCTGTTTAAAGTGTACTGGCGACTGACACCCCACGAACTTACGTGTAAAGGCATAGCTACCATTGAAACCTATAAAGGTGGGATTTATCACCCCCCTGAATCCATCTTGGAATTACTATGTGAACATGGGTTTGACGTAGACGTAAACTTTATTTTCCCCTATAGAGCATGCTACGACATGGAATCTTTCTTCTCCGTTGCAAATTTACCGGCTAACTCAAAGTCGACGACATTCATTGCTAGACACGTCCCTCTCTCGTGTGCAGTCGCCTCTAATGTCCCTGGGTTCGACACCCCTAAATGTTTCATCACCACAGGTGATCCACAGTTCCTCGTAAATAAAATGATGGACTATCTCCATGACATAGCTGATAGGTCTTATGAGCTGTTACTGAAAAAGTTCGAGCCAGTCTTTGCAAAATTAGGTGACCACCCAAAATTAAGCGAAAGGCTCGACTCCTTTCTGAAAGGACTCCCTCTGTTTGGGTTGAATAGCGGAAAATATGACATTAACCTCCTGAAACCTTATTTGATACAATATTTCCTTGATCGGGAGGCTAACCCATTCAAGTTTATAGTCAAAAGAAATAATAATTTCATGTGTATAGCGACAGAAAGACTGAAATTCCTTGATGTCTCCAAGTTTCTGGTCCCGGGTGTAAGTTACTCTCAATATCTGGCCTCTTTTGGTATTGAAGAGACAAAAGGCTTTTTTTCCCTACGAGTATCTGACCGACCTGGGCAAGTTAAATGAGACAGCCCTACCACCATATACAGTCTTTTTCTCAAAGCTTAAAAACCGTAACATTTCCGAGGTAGAATACACAGTTTGTCAGAAAGCATGGACCGACAATAAGATGACTACTTTGAGGGATTTTTTAATTTGGTACAACATCAAAGACGTATCCCCCTTTCTAAAAGCCTTGGACAAACAAGTAGCCTTTTATGCCGAGATAAAAATAGACACGTGTAAGCAGGCCATCTCAGTCCCCGGTATTACTTTACAGTACCTATTCAACACCATGAATAAAGATGTTTCTTTTGTTTTGTGTTCGAAGAAGGAGGAGAAGGTACACAAGTTATTACGAGACAATATAGTGGGTGGGCCGAGTATCCTTTTTCATCGTTACCACGAGGCCAATCAGACCCATATCAGGGGTAATAAGCCGGTAAAAGGTATTAAAGGGTTTGATGCGGATGCCTTATACCTTTGGTCTCTTATGAAAGATATGCCAACAGATTTCCCCACATATCGAAGCAGCGAGGATGGTTTTAGAGCACATAGATTACATAAATACACACGTCAGAGTCGAGAGTGGTTAACTTGGGTGTCACATAATGAAAATATAGATTTAAAAACCCAATTCAATAGTCATGAGATGCAACTCGGCGATCGACATATTAGAGTAGATGGGTGGGATAAAAAGAATAATACAGCTTACCAATTCCATGGGTGTTTGTTCCATGGGCACCCCTCTTGCCGTCTAACTGCTGGGAAAACTATTAACCCCGTCAATAAGAAACCACTAGTAGAACTGCACCAGAATACGTGTGACATTCACGCGTATCTAGAAAAAACTGTCGGGGTGACAGTTAAGGTTATTTGGGAATGTGAGTGGCAGAGATTAAAGAGATCAAACACACAAATAAAGTGTTTCTTGCGGGAAACATTTCCACCGTCACAACTTCCTTGGGGTTCTTTGAGTGAAAACCAGATCATTGAGGCTGTAAAAAGTGATACATTTTTCGGGTTGGTGGAGTGCGATATAGAGACCCCGACTGATTTACAAGAGTCCTTTGCCGAAATGCCCCCTATTTTTAAGAACACAGAAGTGTCGAGGGACGATATTGGGGAGTTTATGAAAGACTACGCCATAAAAAATAAACTACTGAGTACCCCACGACGGACATTGATTAGTAGTTATTTCGGGAAGAAAATATTATTAGCCACCCCTCTTTTAAAGTGGTATCTAGACCACGGGTTGGTGGTTACACACATCTACCAGACAATAGAGTATCGACCAGTTAGTTGTTTTAAACAATTTGGGGAAACAGTTTCTAATGCCCGTCGCCAAGGGGACAAAAATCCAGCTGAGAGTATTACAGCAGACACGATGAAATTGTTAGGTAACGCTGCTTACGGCAAAACATTAACCAATAAAGCCAAACATACCGATGTCTCCTACTGTCACGGAAAAGACACGACCAAAGTACTCAATAACACTAGGTTCAAAACCATGACTGGTATTACACCTGATCTATTCGAAGTAGAAACACTAAAGAAGAAAACAGTCTGGGATCTACCTCTACAAATAGGTTTCTTCGTTTATCAGTATGCCAAGCTGCGCATGTTAGCTTTTTATTATGACTTTCTAGACAAATTTATCTCTAAAGACGACTTTCAGCTTTGTGAAATGGACACTGACTCTCTATATTTGGCCCTTAGCGCCGACTCACTCGATGAAATAGTTAGACCACACCTACGAGAAGAATATGACAGAGTCTATAATCAGTGGTTCCCGTCTGAAACCTGCCCTGTTCATAGAATTACCCCTAGTACTACCTGTCAGGACTGTGTGGCTATCAAAGCCTATGAAAAGAGAACCCCCGGGCTTTTAAAACTAGAATATGAAGGGGAGGGGATGGTCTCGTTATGTAGTAAGACGTATATTTGTGTCGGAGATTATGATAAAATCAGTACCAAAGGTCTGACCAAAAACCACAACACCCATTTAAACAAGGACACATTTTTAGAAGTACTCACTACCCAAACACCTAGTGGGGGGACCAATATAGGGTTCAAGACCCAAGACTCTTCTGTATATACATATCAGCAACATCGTGCATCTCTGTCCTATCTGTATATAAAAAGAAAGGTTGACAGTGATAATATCTCGACTATGCCATTACTTATTTAATATGCATTGTATTGTCTATATATATGATTTAATAAAAAAAACATATACCTTACTTGACTCGTTTGTTATTTTGAATGTTGTATTTTTTTATGTTGTACACATACCTAACGTCACTAGACCACACCTACTCGGACACACGCCTATTAAAAAACGAGTTATCACCCTTGACTTTTTAAAAAAATATCCGGAGAGTTATCGCCCTTTGCGGAGGAAATTTAAAAAAACCGGAGTTATCGCCCTTTGAGGTGGAAATTAAAAAACCCGGAGTTATCGCCCTTTGAGGTGGAAATCGATTTCCACCTCAAAAATTCGCGTGCTTTCCTCGTTCTACACTACTCTCAGTCTAACATGACTCCCAGGTGGACCCAGTCTAAAATAGCTCCCAGGTGGACTCAGTCTAAAAATGCTCCCAGGTGGACCCAGTCTAAAGTGACTCCCAGGTGGACCCAGTCTAAAATAGCTCCCAGGTGGACTCAGTCTAAAATGACTCACAGTTGGACCCAGTCTAAAATGACTCACAGCTGGACCAGCCTAAAATAGCTCCCAGGTGGACTCAGTCTAAAATAGCTCCCAGGTGGACTCAGTCTAAAATAACTCCCAGGTTGACCCAGTCTAAAGTAACTCCCAGGTGGACCCAGTCTAAAATAGCTCCCAGGTGGACTCAGTCTAAAATAGCTCCCAGGTGGACTCAGTCTAAAATAGCTTTCAGGTGGACTCTAAAATAGCTCCCAGGTGGACTCAGTCTAAAATGGCTCCCAGATGGATCCAGTCTAAAATGGCTCCCAGGAAATATCTTGAGAAGTAAAGGCAACAAGTGGGACACTGACCCCATCACCCACCGAGTGATGTCTATACAGACATGGATCTAGCACCATGTGTCCCACTTAAAGCGTATAACAGGATCCTTTACGTGACTTAATGGGCCGATAGCCCGGCGTGCTAAAACCAGGGCTATGTTTTATTTAAATAGAAAGAAAGATTTCTTTCAACAACTTAAAAGCATCCCCCACTAAAAACACAAAACTGTCATTATGCAAGAACACAATGGGGCGCGCTCAATCAGCTAAAATGGTAAACAGAATGTGCAAATCATTGGATACCATAAAAGACATGATTCAGACAGCCAACTTGGTAATGAACGCGATTGTAAAAGAACCAGACAGAAGGGGAAAACGCTGGCACAAGTGACGCAAAGTATTCTTTTATTCATGACAAACATTCATACCCCAAGTTCTCTATGCCAGTTAACACATAATGACGGTTGTAAACAAAAGTTGGACGACCAAACTCAAACACATTAACGTCAAACCGTTTCCCCAGGTTTGGCAATAAAAACGGCCTTTATCTTTTAAAACTGTCACCATGCGACGCCCTGTCCATTAATTCTTCATTCTTGAAAATCAAATTTGTTCTAGACGCCATGTTGCAGGCAGAGGGCGAAGGGGATGGGGGGAATGCATTACGCATGGGACTCATTTGCAGGCACGCTGGTCTGTGAGCTTCTGGGTGTGATCGTTGCAACATTGTAAAATGTGCTCACGAAATCCAAGAGGGAGGGAGGAAGGGATTCTTTAGGTGTTAATGTGTGTGGGTGTGTGATTTTCCGTGTGTGTTAATGGCTTTTTTTTTTTTTTTGCAATTTCGTTTACGTATGCATTGCTGTCTTCTGCTCCACTTCTTCAGAGACGTATATGGGGTAGATGAAAATTGAGAGAATCGTATAAAAATATTAGACAGGAGGACAATCTTTTTCCTTCAGTTCTTAGTACATGAGAGAAATAAATTAGCATCTATTGGTTGGCTTTCAAATTAGGGTACGGGGTGAAATAGACATGAGATGACGAAGAAAGACAACACGTGGACATGAGATGACGAAGGTAGATAACACATAGATATGAGATGGCAAAGGTAGACAACTCGTAGACATGAGATGACAAAGGTAGATAACACGTAGACATGAGAGGACAAAGGTAGACAACACTTACACTTGAGCTGACAAAGATAGTCAACACGTAGACATGAGATGACAAGTGTGTGAACTACGCTTGAGTTCAAAGCGAGCAAACGCAGACAAAAAAATGTCGCTCTGCATATTTTCTTGACGGCTGGTGCTCTAACGGCTGGTGCTCTAACGGCTGGTATATGCATGCATCCATCCATCCATAAATCCATCCATACACACGTACGTACGCACGCACGCACGCATGCATGCACCCACGCATGCACGCATACAGGCAGACAGACAGACAGACAGACATGCAGACAGACATGCAGACATGCAGACATGCAAACATGCATGCGTGCATGCATACATACGTTTCTGAGAATCCACGGGTCCATATTGCATGCAAACTTGCATACATACAAAACTTGTTGAGCCTCCAGAGTTCCTGGTTGCGTACATAATCTTGTGTCTAAATCTGGGCCTTTCTGTTTTTGCATACATCACCGACATTTCTCTTGAGCCTAAGGCATTATGACTGCCTGGCTAAGGCAGTCGCTACAAACTGTGAAGATTAGTGTTTTCTTTTTGCCACCGTTGGAAAAAAATCCATCATCTAACCGAGGAATTGATCCCGGGTCTCTCGAACATAAGCCTAATGTTCCTGCTTCTCATCCAGACGCCCCCTCACAAAGCAACTGTATGCAAATTAGATGATAAATAAGAGCTTAAATATGTCGGAATAGTAATATAATCATGGAAATATTAGTTGATGGAACGAACTGGAGAGTCGTGATCGCCAACTTCTGCTCTAGAACATGCACATGAACAAGAAGATGAAGCATAGTTGAATACCGCGAACTATAAAGAAACATGATCGCCCATGTAAGTAGACAGGACACTTGATAATGACTTGATAGCATCTATTCACTGTTTGCCAGGATTTTGAAACCGAGTAACCATATCAATTTACTTGTAAATTTTTCAGTGTATTTATTTCTTGCATTAAATGGCTGATAGACAGAGTGCTAAATGTGAAACGTCAGAGATTCCCACAGCCGGAAGCAGAAAATTACGGTTCCACACATTGGCCTAATTTGTGGCCCTCCAAAGATGGCCGCCCTCATGTCACGGTGACACTTCAGCGGGCATGTTACTTACGCTTAGACAACTCGTGGGCACTCCATTATGGAGACCATCAGAGCACGGCCTGGCAGAGGTGACCTCTGATGCCCCACAATCTAGATAAAGAAGGGAGCAGGCTCGGGAGGGAAACTGACATTGATTCAGAACACGCGCGGGACATGTCAGCGTACAAGGTTTGAAGACAGCTAGCAGATAGTAGTGGCGTTAGTTGTCATGGCCGTCAGGGGGAGATAACTGTCGCGTAGCTCATTCTGTGCGGAGCAAATCGTTATATTGCGTTCATGGTTTTGAATTCAAGCGTAGTCTAGCTGCAATTACCCGGAATGGGGGATCTATTACCATGTTGCTTGGACAACAATTTTTTTTATTGCATATCCTATTTATCTGATAACACCAGCATTTCAATGCTGCTGTTGATGTCTTGGCAAACATACGTTAAGCAGTTTGCCATTTCTATCCGAACCACCGGCTCCAAGTCGTTAAAACCCAGCGCAACGCGATCTGCTTCCAAATCGGTCACCGCTGTTTTTGTAACGCGGGTAAGCGGGCTTACAAATCGCGTCCGTAATCTCTTTGCCATGGAGACCACCTGGACAACAATACCCGTCAAATTAATATCTTCACTCACACATATCCGGTCATATGGTTATTAATCTGAAGCTGGCGAAGGAACCTAATATAACTTCTCGGAGGTTGAACGGGAAATTCCATAATAGAATGGAATCGAACAGGGGAATGCACTGGATTGATTTTGCGTGTCTATCAATCACACCCTCTCCAACATCCGAGGTACTTGTAATGTACGTCCGAAAGTTAAGGACGAGAAGTCAACATTTTAGTCCAACTGACCGGTGTATGGGTTGAACCGGCTACCTCGCCATCAGCACAGGGACAGTTTCGACCACGCCGACCTCACCATTCGTCATGTTATGATAAATTAGTCCTTCTTCTCTCCCGTTCACTTTCAGACGTCAATGGGAATTAAGTCACACAAAGCAGCATTCAACTTAAGCTGGTTGATTTCCTCATAGAGTATGTCCTCAAATTGAGCGAATGTAGGCGAAAATACTGTTCTCTAGTCTACATATGTTGGACACTCCTGCATCAAATATTTGGCTGCCATTTTACCAGTTACACTCATCAGTTTCTCCCGTCTTTTGTTGATTAAAGATATGGTATTTCAGTCTGTCGTGGCTTGTCTGTAGTCAGAAAATTGTAACTTGTTGCTTCCGGTTGAGTTAGTAGTATGCATCATCTTTCTGCTGACTTGGATGCTCTGATTTACTCTTGGTTCTATAATTGCTTCTCATAACACTCTTATCATCATCATAGGCTATGTCTGTTTCGGGCTGAGGTAATCTTCCATCTTCCTGTGTTAATCGATTTGATTTTTGAATTTCCAGGTATGTTGCAATGAGAAGGAATCCACTGTATTACAACATTTTTTAATTTTTTTTAAAAACATTTTTGGATTGCTAGCAAAGTTCACGTAGTGCCGCCCTCGGGTCTGCTACTTATGTATTGTTTCTGCCCTTCAGCATTGAAACAACTGACTTCGCATGCGGCAAGATAGTTATTTG
Organism: Cepaea hortensis; assembly: GCA_963921405.1. Lineage (NCBI taxonomy): Eukaryota > Metazoa > Mollusca > Gastropoda > Stylommatophora > Helicidae > Cepaea > Cepaea hortensis. The sequence goes on along the minus strand of OY992880.1, from coordinate 127,795,381 downwards.
TTTCTCTTTATTTTTCTCTCTCTTTCTCAACAACATTTCTGCGTCAGTTTTTAAGGCCTCTGTCTCTGCTCTGAAATTACTAGAGAACTTATCAGTAGCTACTGTCTGTGTCTTCTTTGTTCCATATTTTAGAATGATGAGAATCCCTACATTACAATTTCCTGTTGAGTTTTTCTCGAATCCGTCTATCTATTCATGAGTCCAAGTGCTGCTTTGGTAATGTTCTTTTATGTTGTTTATTGTTGTTTTTCTTCTTTCTAATTCGTTCTGAATGTTCTTTTTCTCAATACCAGGAATGTTTGCTATCATCTCAGACAGGCGCTGTTAATTAATTCATATACTGCCAGACATGATAATATTCTTGCTCATTCATTCATTTACTCTTTACAAAACGAAATAGTTTAGTCTTCCTCCTCCTTCATCATCATCATCGCATTATCATCATAATCATAAACATGATGATGATAATAATAATAATAATAATAATAATAATAATAATAATAATAATAATAATAATAATAATAATAATAATAATATCTACTATCTACTATCTGGATTCTCCAATGCTTGTTCTGAATTTGGTTTAACAATTAACAAAAAGAAGACACAGATTATGTCACAAGGTGCACATGGTGTACCATCAATCTTTATTGACAACGCAGAACTGGAGATAGTAGACCATTTTACATATCTAGGATCAGAGGTAAATAGCAAATTATCCCTCGATCAGGAAATCAACATCCGGATTGGCAAGGCAGCAACAACAATGAACATGTTAGCAAAAAGAGTCTGGGAGAACAGGAAGCTTACTGCCAAAACAAAAGTCCTCGTCTACCAAGCCTGTGTCCTTAGTACTCTTCTTTATGGCAGTGAAACCTGGACAACTTACTCACGCCAAGAGAAACGTTTAAACAGCTTTCATATGCGGTGTCTGCGAAGAATACTTGGTATTAAGTGGCAAGACAAAATCACAAATACTGAAGTATTGGAAAGATCAGGTTGTGTGACGGTGTATTCCATGCTCAGTCTTCGTAGACTTAGATAGATAGGACACGTTAGGAGGATGGATGATGGTAGAATACCAAAGGACATCTTTTTTGGTGAATTACAGACGGGTAGGAGATCTCTGGGTCGGCCTCTACTACGATACAAAGATGTGTGTAAGCGGGACATGATTGATACAGGCATTGATAATGCACAATGGGAGCACGTCGCCGCTGAACGTGTTGCATGGAGGGCAACTATCAGAAATGGAATAAAGACAAAGGAGAAAATGATTGCAGATAAAGCACACACAGAGCGTGAGAGACGTAAGATGGTGCAAAATGGTGGAAATGACCATGTTTTCACATGCACCTACTGTGGGCAAACATTTGCAGCAAGAATTGGCCTTACCAGCCACACTCGCCACCGCCATGGATCGTAGTTATTGCCATATGACAGTTATTAAGCCTTTTTGAAGCACAATGTACCAAACTATCGTCTGTCAAGACGGAAAGGTGCCAATGATGCAATGAATAATAAAAATAATAATAATAATCTTCATCATCATCTTCATCATCTTCTTCATCATCACAAACATCATCATCATCATTATCCTTATTATCTTCTTTTTTTGGTCGCTCACTCCCTTTGAACTCAAGCATACACTATACACACTACTTCTCCTAGCACGTGACTGAATTGTGCGCGCGGATAGCTTCCCCTATTACTAGTGAACCTCACCATCAGGCGAACCCACTTTGACTTCTGAGGTAATTGTAATTTATGTCCCCAGGTCAAGGACGAGAAATCAACATTTTAATCCAACTGTCCGGTGCAGGTGTTGAACCCCTTACATCGGCATCAGCACACCGGATGTTTAAGAACGAGGGCTCTTATCTATTCGGCCATGCTTACCTCCCTATCATCTTTTTATTTTGGTCTTCTTCATCACCATCAACAACGTCATCATCATCATCATGATCATCATCATGATCATCATCATGATCATCATCATGATCATCATCATCATCATCATCATCATCATGATCATCATCATCATCATCATCATCATCATCATCATCATCATCATCATCATCATCATCATCATCAACAACATTATTATCAAGAACATCATCATCAACAACAACAACATCATCATTATCATCAACTACATCATCAACATCATCATCTCATCAACACCACCATCATCATCATCATCATCAACATCATCATCATCATCAACATCATCATATTCATCATCATCATCATCATCAATAACATCATCACCATCAACTTCATCATCATCAACAACATCACCATCATGAACTTCTTCTTAATCATCAACATGATCCGCCACCTCCTCCTCCTCAAACCTCTGCATGAATCATTCCAATGCAAGTAGTATTCAGTGTCAGTTTCTCGGCACCCCAAGAGGTATATGTTGTAATGAAGTTACCTGATGCCCTGTTTGTTTACGTTCATTACTGTGAGTTGTCCATGATTTACACACATAGGTTATTTCGACAATCTGTGGTCATTGTCACACACGGGGAGATGCGAAGAGCGAATCTTGCATCTTTGTTATTGATAATATCCCAGCTCGCTATTTCCTATTCTCAATTAAACACTTAGATGAATTCATTTTGTCGTCAAAGCTGATAATTACCATATGATTTTCAAGTAATAGGGTGATCTTTGTTCATTTTGTCACAGGTGTCGACTGGCTGACTGGCACTTTGCTGTCTTGACAGACGATAGTTTGTTACACTGTAATTTTAAGAAAGGGGTACGGCACTATATAACACAAAGCCTGGGCGGAATTGTTGAGGCCATGTTTTGCCCATGCAGCATAATCCCTCTCCCTCTGCCTAGTTTACACCAGAGGATAGGTAACACCAATATATCTTAAACAAGACAAGCTACAGAAGCTGCCAGATCAGCAAAGTAATGCTCTAACTGTCCCCTTGTCGAGCTTTGGTCTGCCCTGCTATAACATCTAGTCTTTAGGTTGCATTTCCTGGCAATAAGATAAAGTATGTACCCCCCCCCCAATTGCGCTCCTCCGCCCGAAGCCGTTGGCATAATATGGGGTATCGGGTTTGGACCCATGTGTCTGCCCTGTAATAAATACATATGTCACAACCAGATACTTCATAGCGTTTCGTTGTCATTATCATCTCTATCTTGTCCCTCATCTGACGAACAGCAATCAAAATGCCTATGGCCTTATCTAAAGTCCATTTTTTTTTTTTTTTTTTCCCGCGTTTCCATCCTGTTTCAGGATATTGCGGTCAACACCAGCATCTTTCAGCTGTATGTTGATTCCTAGGCTAGATTACGCTCATCAGCACGCCACGACTTTCTGAGCGACCGGCTCCATACTCTCATAAGTCACTTTTGCGATTCGAACCACTGCTAATTATCGTCGCGTCACGTGACGAGAGTATTCGGGGTTAGCGGAGAAAGCTGCTAACCCCTCGGCCACGAAGCCGGTTATCTAAGGTCCATAACAAGAAATATTTATGTTATTCAATTTTGTTTGTGTCCTTGACGGTATATCATTGGTTATCTCACATTAAACTTTGATCTCTCTCTCTCTCTCTCTCTCTCTCTCTCTCTCTCTCTCTCTCTCTCTCTCTCTCTCTCTCTCTCTCTCTCTCTCTCTCTCTCTCTCTCTCGTGACTCAAATCCACGCGGCTTTGTAAGCCGAGTCATTGAACTAACAAGGGAGAAAATCCGCGACAACGTCGAACTGAGTTTTAAACAAGAACAACAACAAAATACCCTTGCTGAATATTCATTGTAATACTCTGAATTAACAACAGCCAGATTCAACAGCTGTCCAAGTGACAGACAGGCACTAAAACCAGGTATCTTATTTCACAAGAGACATTCGTAACTGTCTTGGGTAGTGTTAAAAATGCGCTAATTATTTTCTCCATTTTCCACAAACATTCTATTACCTCGCTTTCTGGGTTTTTTCTTCTTCTAAAGTGTTGGGCAGAAGAATGAAATTGAATATTTAATGAGAAATGCTTGAGAAACATGGGCTGTTGCAAGAGGGATATCATTGGCATGTCTTTCTTTTCCTTGAGTCCCGTTTGTTGTTCACAAAGAAGATTGTTGTTTAGTCTTTGTTGGCTGATGTGGCCGTGTTCTGTTCTACAACTTTGAACGTTTTCACAGACAGTCAGCATTAGTTCAAGCTGTAGTGCATGACACATCTACAGGCAGATGGATAGATAAACAGATCTATTTAAGACAAATAGACAGACATAATGACAGACAGACGCATATATATATTTAAAACTATGTTTTCTCGCAATGAATTTGAACAATGAAGGGACAGACCATAGATTGCAGGATTTTTGTCTGGCACATTTCGCTGCACATTAAATGTTAAAGCTGGCATAGGTAATTGCCATTCATTTACAACAGCCAACATTGTGGAAATGAAAAGATATGATAGCTTGTTTAAAATTACATTGGTAGACAGGTCAACCTAACACATGTGAATGTGTGTGTTGAATATTTCAGCTCGAAGGGTTTATCTCATTGCTTTAGTTTATGTTGTGCGAATTCTCAGTATGTACTTGACGAGAGCCGTCTCCCTGGTCAAGATGTTAGCGACTTTCTCTGTAATCCCGTATACTCTCGTGAGTAACGTGACGACGGCGAGAATCGGTAGCGGTTCTCGCCGCGTTGGTAACTTACGGGGTATGTGAGCAGGTCGCTCAGAAGGCAACGGCAAACTACTGAACGTAATCTTGCCAAGAAATCAACAATCAGCTGAAAGATGCTGATGTTGATAGCGATGTCCTGTAAAGGATATGCAGTCATTTTACATGACGAGATGCAGATATTTTCGATAACCAACAGAATATGTGATTCTCGGAAAGGACACATTTTTTTCCTCGCCAATGCAAGAAATGTTCGTGCACTCTGGAGATTCTCCTTATGTGACTCATGGGCAGGGTTGCCAGATACGTGGGCACTAAAAGAAGGACATAATAAGACCCCCCCTCCCCCCCCCCCCCCCCCCCCCAAAAAAAAAAATAGGACAAAGGAGGAATTATTAAATGTTTCATTTGAATCGCTCCAGATTAAACCCACAATCAGTACAATTTTATTACAATAGCTGCTAATAAGTGTATCTTACTCTTAGTGAATCGACCAGGAAACAATTATGTTAAAAAAAACAAATATAAATTCAATGGAGGCCTTTTTCAAAATGCTAAAAATATAACATTATTTAAACAGCCGATTGTACAATTATTACCTCAGAATCTTTATTAATTACTCAACATATTTCTCGGAGGAGCCAACTTTTCATAGAAGATCCTCGTTACCAATCACATAAGCATTAAACTGTTCACAGGTAAGATCTGCAGACACCATTCCATTTTCATAAACATAGACGGCAAAAATTACAAATAATAATTTTTAAAAAAAATTTGAATGACGAAGACACAAACCATATATAGTACGATTTCTCGTCAGGTAATTACTGCAGATGTCACACAATTTTAATTTGCGTCTTTGCTACCGGAAATAACATTAACATTATTATTAAGCAATGGGTTTTTAATAAAGAAGTAGAAGTAAATATCAAAAAGAGTAATGAGCCAGATACAGATAACAGTTAGAATTACTATAATTGGCTAGTTCGCAGAAATACATAGACTTTGTACATTTTAACTATGTAAATATACGGTGCCGGTCTCTCTGGCTGTGGGGTTATAACACTTTCTCTCTGTAATCCCGTTTATCACGCAGAGTCTCGCAGCGGAGCGAGAACTGAGGTGGTTCGACCCCCGCTCGTGACTTGCGGATACTGAGCCGGCCGCTCAGAAAGCAATGGCAAACTACTGAGCGTAATCTTGCGAAGAGATCAACAGACAGCTGAAAGATGCTGCTGTTGACAGATAAGTCCTGTAAAAGGATACGCAAAAAAAAAAAAAAAAAAAAAAAAAAAAAAAAAATATACGGTAGAGTGTAGATACATTGTAAGTTGTAACAACAATACATAAAAAAATTATAACATAAAATATAAGAAAAGCCTGACACTTTAAACTTTAAAGGATTTTAGCTTCGTCTGAAGCGTATGAAGAAAGGAAAAACAGCTGGGCCAGATGAAATCACAATAGAAGAATTAGAAGTATTGGGAGAATTTGGAGTAGATATATTAACCAAAATGTTGAATGATATTTACAGCAGTGGATATTTACCCAGTGATATGCTGAAATCTGTATTTATAGCTATACCAAAAAGACCAGGAGCAATTGATTGTGAAGATTTTCGTACAATTAACCTTATAAACCATATCACTAAGCTTCTACTCAGAATCATAATGAGAAGAACCAAAAAGAAAATAAAAATGGAAATTAGTGAAGAACAGTATGGATTTGTGGAAGGAAAGGGCACAAACAATGCAATTTATACATTACGGACACTAATAGAAAGGTCAATAGAGAAACAGAGAGACATATATTTGTGCTTCATAGATTATACTAAGGCATTTGATAAAGAAAACATGATGAACTGATTAAAATGTTGGAAGATATCAACACGGATGGAAAAGATTTAAGAATAATAAAGAATATTTACTGGAACCAAGTAGCAGCAATTAAAATGGGAAATAAAGAGGGTAGTTACGAACAGATAAAGCTAGGAGTACGACAAGGGTGTGTCTTGCCACCAGATCTTTTCTCCCTGTATAGCGAAGTAATAATGAGAGAGATCAAAGAGATGCCAGGAATACTAGTTGGAGGTTATAATATAAATAATATACGCTATGCAGATGACACAGTATTGATGGCGGATAATTCAACAGACCTACAACAATTATTAGACGTTGTAGTAACAGAGAGTGCAAGGAAAGGACTCTCCTTGAATATCAAGAAAACAGTAACAATGGTAATATCAAAGAAAATGGTGACACCAAAATGTGACATAGAAATAGAAGGGAAAATCCTTAACCAAGTTGATAATTTTAGATACCTAGGGGCATTTATAACATCAGATGGAAGATGTACAACAGAGATTAGGAGCAGAATAGGGCAGGCAAAAGCCGCATTTCAGAAAATGAAGAGTATCTTATGCAATAAGTCACTGTCACTGAATGTAAGAAAGAAAGTTCTGAAATGCTATGTAGAACCAGTTTTGCTGTATGGCAGTGAATCTTGGAATGTAAATGAACAAATTAAGAAGAAATTAGAAGCAACAGAGATGTGGTTCCTGAGACGAATGTTGCGAATTCCTTGGACTGCCAGAGTAACTAACGACGACTGCCTGAAACAGGCTAATGAAACTAGAACATTATATACAACAATAAGATAGAGACAAACAGCTTTCCTCGGTCATGTGAACGAACAAAACGAACAGACTTTATTTTCAAAGGGTAACAAATTGGGCACGCAGGCCCGTCTTACATTCGGCCCTTCCATTCACTCATCTTTCTTTCATCAACAGTGCATAGGAAAAAACATTGTCACATGAATTTTGTAAACATAAACAATGCATATTACTATGTTATGAGACACATCCACCACCCACCCACACATCCCCCATTCACTCCAACTCCCCCACCCAACCACACACATAACCAACACACACATACATTCCCATGCATATTACTATGTTATGAGACACATCCACCACCCACCCACACACATCCCCCATTCACTCCAACTCCCCCACCCAACCACACACATAACCAACACACACATACATTCCCCCACCCATCCGCCACATCCCTACACCTACACATCTCCCCACCCACACACACCTCTCACCCACCACACATCCCATCCACCCACACCCCAAGCACACATACATTCAATAACCCACACATCCCCCACCTACACACATCTCCCCACCCACTCACATATCCTCTACCCGTCCCATTACCCACCAACAATCACTCATCCACATATGCTCCTCCACCCACATATCCTCCTCCACCCACACACCTCCACCCACTCAGCCAAGCACACATTCCTCAGCCACACACACATCTCCCCGTCAACTCACATATTCCGCACCTACCCACACACAAATTCAGCATCCACCCACATAATCTCCCATCTCCCCCAACCCACACCTACAAACAACTCCCACCATCTCCTAACCTGCAGACACTCACCTACCCACATATCCTCTACCCACCCACACATCCTCTACCCACCCATCCCCCAACCAAACATCCCTTAACCACACACCCTTACTCATATACAATCACCCACCCACACATCCTCTACCCAACCACACATCCTCCATCCACCCATCCCCCAGGCACACATCCCTTAACCACACACCCCCACCCATATACACACAAATCCCCACCCAAGCACAATCTCCCCACCCATACACACATCCCTAACACACATCCCCACCCACCAACACATCCCCCATTCACAAACACACACCTCCCATCCACGCACACACACAACCCACACACACACACATCCCCAACTCATACACTCATCCCCTCACACATCCCTAGACACACGTACTTATCCCTCAACCACTACCACCCACACATCCCTTACCCACTCATCAACACATACATCTCCTATCTACCCACCCACACTCACACACCCCAACCACCCATCTAAGCACACATCCCTACCCTCACACACATCCTTCACCCACCCGCAAACCCAACCACACCTTCACCCACCTTCACCCACACACTCACTCACTAACTTCCACACTCTATCACACAGACAGGCAGACATACAACACACCCACTCTCTCAGATTCACTCATTCTCTAACTAAATCTCTCACACATATGTCCACACACCCACTAACTTTTACACTCACTCAGGCACACGCGCATGCATACTCACTCACTCTCACTCATACTAATTCTTCCACTCACACTCTTTATCACTCACTCTCTCACCCACTGTCTCGCTCACACACATACAGTGAAGAATGATAGTGGAAAAATGATACTAGTAGGTGACTTATGGAGGCATATAGTCGGTATGAAGTAAGTATTGAAAGAGTTTTCGGTTGAATGTGTAGGGACTCATTGGTGTTTTCAGTTCTGGTGGAAGGCTATTCCACAAGTGAGCACCAGAATATGCGAAACAAGTTTTGTATAAGTCCAATCTAGGCTTAGGAAGCTGTAATAAATTTAATGAGAAATAGTGATGAGAAGAGAGGCATTGGAGAACATCGTAACAACTGGAAAGATTGAGGGGAAGAGAGGCAGAGGTAGACCAAGAGAAGTGATGCTGGATGGATTGAGACGGTGGTATGGAGGAATATCAGCAGCAGAGTTGATCCAGAAAACCAGAGACCGAGATCTATGGGGAGCCATGAACGCCTACGCCAGCCGGCACGGCACTTGATGATGATGATGAGCTTCGTCTGCCGGACGGAGAATAATAGGCTAAAAAGGAGGACATGTCCTGTCTTTGCCGGACGTCTGGTAACCCTACTGAGACACTTATGGCGGTATCCATGTACACTGACAGTCATCCTTTGCAGCCAAATCAAACCATGATACGCTATGCGACTTGCCAGTTCGTAAAATGCAAGCCAAATAGCTGAAATCGTATCCCCATTGTTTGGCACATGTCAGTCTAAACCAGCGGAAAGTGACGGTAAATAAAACCCTGCTGTTAGGTACCGATAGGCTGCCTGCTCGTCAAACTATACATTCATGCATGGATGTAAAAGAAACAAAGCAAAAATACTGCCCCTGGAGATAGGTGTTAAATAATGTCAATTTATAGTAAGGCATAAAATACACGTCAGCCTTCCTGACACACAATGATCATAAACATGAAAGTCTTTCCCGCCTTCTAAAGACCCCTGTGTACAGGTTATCTTCGGCAAGGGGTGCTAAATCTTGTTAATTCCCCGATACGTGATCCGGGTTCTCTGCAAAGCCTGGACGATTTAGGAGCAAAGTGTGTGCGATGCGTTCGGTGTTTTCCCATCAATTTCCCGGATAATGCCATTGCTTCTTGCAGCGGCTAGGAGATTCGAAGGACAAATTGCCACGTTGAGTGGCAACCTCTTCTTAATTACTGCCCTTGCCGGGGCAGGTTTCATTTCTGGAGTCTGATTTAGAGTTCTCAAAGGCAAGGTGCCAGGCAGAGGTGTAGCGTCAAGATCGGGTTTCAATTACTCAGTGGCGTGGCCAGGAAATGATCATGGGAGGCGGTGGGGCGAGGGGCGGGGGGGGGGGGGTGTCCTTTGGAGAGGGGGGTATGGGAATATAACAAATCTACTGTTTCTGGGGATTAACAAATTGTTTGAACGGCAAGCGGTTCCGCTTCATTGCACCTGGTTTTATTCCATATGACTGAGTCTCTTTCCGCAGGGCGGTCTGTTGAAAGCATCGCACAAAGCACGAACGCGGTAGCTCCAGCAACGACTCCCACGATTCTGAGCAAATTGCATACCTGTACCGAATTATGGCTGTCTCGGTCACAGGATTATTAATCTGACCCAGGCGATGGACCCTAATATAACTTCTCTTCTGAGCTTGAACAGGGTCGGGGTAATGGTAGAATGGAAGTGAACTATTTTTGCTAGGAAGAAAAAATTGATCGGGATAGTAAGATGAAGCAAGTACTGCCTGGGAATGAAAAAGTGTATGTGTTTTGAACAGCAAAATAGGATCGGTGTTATAACCTCCCAAGTTTATTCTTTCTAAACTTCCTGCTTTTCCTATTCTATCAGCACAGGAATCTTGTACACGGCCTATCCGCAATGGGCATATGGTGTTAGTCCTAAATACTGACAGAAGAATCTGCTGCTACTGCTGCTACAACAACAACAACAACAGCAACAACGACAACAACGACTACTACTACTACTACTACTACTACTACTACTACTACTACTACTACTACTACTACTACTACTACTACTACTACTACTACTACTACTACATAAAGAACAACAACAACAACAACAACTACTACTACTACTACTACTACTACTACTACTACTACTACTACTACTACTACTGCTGCTGCTGCTGCTACTACTATTACTACTGCTGCTGCTACTACTGCTACTACTACTACTACTACTACTACTATTATTATTACTATTACTACTACTACTACTACTACTGCTACTACTGCTACTACTACTACTACTACTACTACTACTACTACTACTACTACTACTACTACTACTACTACTACTACTACTACTACTACTACTATACTACTACTAAAACTACTACTACTGCTTCCTCTATACAACTAGACTTTTATTAATCCCAGTCCATGTTGACCGATCTGGAGAAGCCAATGAGAAGTTCATATCCTTTGCGGTAGCACTATGTTTAATTAATGCTATCTATCATCATGAACCAGCGTGGCTGATAGTGGGGACAAGATTGCCATCTGCCGCGGATGTTCCTGGGTGGTCTGGTCACCGGTCGTCTGCTGTCTGAGTCCAGCCGCTATCTCAGTGCTTGCTGCAAATGGAATTCCTGTAACCGTGACACGACATTAGATGTGTAGACGACATGAAGATGTGGGTGTCTTCAACTTGGTTTGATATTTAAAGGATCACATTCATAGTACAGATATCTCCATAAGTACTGCAGTCTCTTCCCGTAGATCACACACAGATATCTCCATAAGTACCAAAGTCTCTTCCCGTAGATCACACACACATATCTCCATAAGTACCAAAGTCTCTTCCCGTAGATCACACACAGATATCTCCATAAGTACCAAAGTCTCTTCCCGTAGATCACACACAGATATCTCCATAAGTACCAAAGTCTCTTCCCGTAGATCACACACGCAGATATCTCCATAAGTTCAACAGTCTCCTCCCATAGATCACACACAGATATCTCCATAAGTGCTGCAGTCTCTTCCCATAGATCACACACAGATATCTCCATAAATACTGCAGTCTCTTACCGTAGAGCATACAAGGAGAATCTTCGCACAGTGCAGAAATTCAGCAGCATAAACAAGGATCCTAATATGTTTATAGCACAATAGCACATGATACACATGTTTTTTGAGGATTCTTAGAAATTATATATGGGCGGCGGGTTGTTAGACCTGCTCTATTTGATTTCCAACTGTCGAGGGATATTTAATGTGCACATGATGTTCCTGTTACGTACAAAAAAAAAAAAATAAAAAAAATCAAAGAATGACAAAATCAATCAGAAAGCTACCAACACCGTCTCAAGACGATTACCACCTTATGGACCAGAACAAATAATTATCCTGCTCCTCAGAAAAGGACACAACAGGTTACGCAACGATATGTATGCAAAATTCAAGATTGGCGAAACAGCCATGTGCACATGCGGGTTGGAGCCACAAACAGCAGATCACATACTCCAATACTGCCCAAAATACGAATATCTAGGCAAACCATCTGGCTTAGAGAAAGGACAGTGGAATATAGACTCCATGAAATACTGAGTGAACTAAAATAACAGTCAAGTTCATACAAGAGACAACAGTAGAAGCATTAATTGTGCACAACGGGTCCTTTGCGTTTTTTCAATCCTATCTGAGAAGTCTAGACGTTAGATCCACTACCCCAGGAACAGGGGTAGATTATATTAGTGTACACTAGTCAATACATATACAACATTCATCTCAATATTATCATCTCCGTTGCTTCCATGCTCTTCGACATGTGCGTTCACATTCCAATGGTCAATGCCACACAGCAGAAGGGCTCTATCTAGCATGCCAGTATTCTCCCCCTGACGTTTAACCGTGTGGACATAGCATGACTATCACTCAACACATCATTTGCAGAACGTCGCGCTCATTAAGACTCTCCGAAAAGCGTTTTAATCTCTTTCCATACTTACGAACGCGGTTCGTGATCCCGTATACCTGCGTTCGAAACACAGCTGCGCGCGATTTGGCAGCAGACCGCGTTGCACTGGTTTTTTTACGTAAATGGTGTGGGTGTCGGGCATTCAGAAAGCAATGGCAATCTACTGAACGCAAACTTGTTAAGACATCAACAACAACACAAAATTCTGGTGATGACTGCGAACGTCCTGTAAAGGATAAACAACTAACCTTTTTAACATGCACGTGAACGCTCAAGGAGTCTGCAATGCTCTGTGTCCATCGCGCTGGTCGACCCCTGTCTCTAGTTCCGGAAACCACATTTTCTATCAATGTCCTCTCCAAGCCATTGCAACATTTAATACAGCCAAACTATTTCAGTTTCCGAGACATGAAGTTGGTTATGATCCAGTTCTCTTCCATGTTGTAGACTAACACAATTTGCCTTCTCATCGGTCAACAACATTCCAAGGTCTTTTCTGTAACCTTTAAGATCAAAAAGCACATACATTCTTCTATAGTGCTTGCGAAATGGCCCATGGCCTCTGTGGTTGCCACTGTAAAGATGCAGTCTCAAAAATGTTGGTTTGACTGCTTTGCTTGTGTGCCATAGATTCTTATTACTGTCTAACTTCAGCATTGCTATGGCCAGAAAGCTTCTGATTACAATTAAACAGTGCCCAATGTTGATGTCTTCTTCTTCTTCTTCTTCTTCTTCTTCTTCTTCTTCTTCTTCTTCTTCTTCTTCTTCTTCTTCTTCTTCTTCTTCTTCTTCTTCTTCTTCTTCTTCTTCTTCTTCTTCTTCTTCTTCTTCTTCTTCTTCTTCTTCTTCTTCTTCTTCTTCTTCTTCTTCTTCTTCTTCTTCTTCTTCTTCTTCTTCTTCTTCTTCTTCTTCTTCTTCTTCTTCTTCTTCTTCTTCTTCTTCTTCTTCTTCTTCAGCGTTCCGAGCCATTGAGGTTCTTTGCTGCAGATACAACCCGTCTCCATTCATCTCTCTGGTTGACCTTCTCTGGTTGATGTTTTGTATGTGGATATTATTTGTGTTTTCTTTTGGTTCATAATAAGATTTTAATTCACTGTGCCTCTTGACAGAAAGGATCAACTCCTTTAATCCTTAACAATATTTGACAAGATGGCCGCCTCATCTGCATATCAAAGTTCTGACATAGGATTTCAACCAATTGGAGCGGCTGGCCGAGTGGTTAGAATGCCGGGTTCTCCTTCGGGAGACCCGGGTTCGAATCCTCAACAAGGTGCGGAGTTTTTTCTGTGCGGGACAAAAAGAAAACTCTAACCTGCACAGTTCGCGGCGACTGCACTAGCCATGCGGCCTTAATTCCTCAGGCTCAAACCCCCTCCCTCCTCCTCCTCCTCCTTCCCTGTGCTACACCGCAAGGTACTAAAGGCAGTAAATGACTGTAAAAAATAGATGGCTCAAATTTTCTCTGGTCTTTTCATATTTAACATTTCTCATTACATTTTCTGTATATATGTTGAATAGGTATGGAGGGATAATGCAGCTCTGTCTTACTCTCTTTTACACTTGAAACCAGTTTGATGTCTCACCAGTTGCTCTGACTGATGCTTGTTGTTTATTATAATACTAGCTGACCCGGCCCGGCTTCGCCCAGGCCCTGGCGGGGATCTATCTATCTATCAGTCTGTCTGTCTGCTTGTTTGTCTGTCTGTCTGTCTGTCTGGCTGACCCGGCCCGGCTTCACCCAGTCCCTGGTGGGGAGCATCTCATGTAATTCATATAAGTAGTCATATAAGCTCTCCCGTTCCCGACTATCTGTCTGTCTGTCTATCTGTCTGTCTGTCTGTCTGTCTGACCCGGCCCGGCTTCACCCAGTCCCTGGTGGGGAGCATCTAATATAATTCATATACGTAGTCATATAACCCCTCCCGTTCCCGACTATCTGTTTGTCTGTCTATCTGTCTGTCTGTCTGTCCCGGCCCGGCTTCACCCAGTCCCTGGTGGGGAGCATCTCATATAATTCATATACGTAGTCATATAACCTCTCCCGTTCCCGACTATCTGTTTGTCTGTCTATCTGTCTATCTGTCTGTCTGTCTGTCCCGGCCCGGCTTCACTCAGTCCCTGGTGGGGAGCATCTAATTTAATTCATATGCGTAGTCATATAAGCTCTCCCGTTCCCGACTGTCTGTCTATCTGTCTGTCTGTCTGTCTGACCCGGCCCGGCTTCACCCAGTCCCTGGTGGGGAGCATGTCATTTAATTCATATAAGTAGTCAAATAAGCTTCCGTTCCCGACTATCTGTCTGTCTGTCTATCTATCTGACCCGGCGTGGTTTCGCCCAGCTCCTGGCGCACAGTAACTTAAAAGAATGTCCTTCCACACACCATTCATTATTTTTAATGAAAACTGTTTTTAATCACCGACATGACAGTTGATAAGTTCTTTAAGCAGAAAAAGATGGGTTACAATGTTATGCATTATGCATTATTTTTATGCAAACTTTGAAAATGCCTTAAAGATTATATCATTATTTATTATAACTCATATGCCTGAAAATAACTATAGACAAAGAGTTTAACAATAGTGCAAGTAAGTCCAACAATATGACTATAAAGTATATAGAAATGTTATTAAAAGTTATGCCCCTTGAAATAACTGTTCTAGAGTGAAGTCCCCCTGCTATATAGAACTTATATAATGAAAAATGAAAAAGTAAATGTTATTAAATAAGTAGAAGATTTTACACTAAGAAACTATTATAGTCGGTTGCATAGGAATGAAAGGAAGACGTGTAGAAAATATTTCATCTCAATCGGATGTACCGTTATCGAACCCATCCAATACATAGCCAGCCACATACAGTCTCTTTTATAGATATAGATGATTCAATTAAGTGGGTCACATTTGCTGGAAATCCTATATCTCCCGTGATGTTGGACAATTCCTGACAGCCAAAGACTTTACTGTAGTTTATGAAGCGATTAGAATGATCTACATTGTACTGTTTGCATTTCTCAAATATCGTTCTAAAGTTGAAGATCTGGTTCCTGGTTCCGCTGCCCTCTCTGAAACCTGCCTATAATTCTTGCAAATCATATTCCACCTATCTTTCAATCCTCTTCATGATTTCTCCTGTGAACATATAGTGCATAAATAAACAACATTCGCGTTTCATCATTACAATTGTTACCAGCAAAAGAAGAAGAAGAAGAAGAAGAAGAAGAAGAAGAAGAAGAAGAAGAAGAAGAAGAAGAAGAAGAAGAAGAAGAAGAAGAAGAAGAAGAAGAAGAACAACAACAACAACAACAACAACAACAACAACAACAACAACAACAACAACAACAACAACAACAACAACAAGAACAAGAACAAGAATAAGAAAACATCAACCATAATTCTATTTCTCCCCTCCATTTGACATTCACTACCTACCCCAACATTATAACACCCTTTCTTGATAAACATCACTGCTACGCCCTTGCCACTGCCCCTCGGACACAAATAACCAAACTGGCTGCTCTGTGCACAGGATAACACTAAAAGCCCTCAGCAATCTATCACATTTAGCTATGAGCAACGGAAAGAAAATGTAACTGGCGTGGGCATCCCCAACCACTCGTAAATTTAGACCTCCTATTTTCAGGATGTTCCCGACGGAGTCCGGCTTTGGGAGATGTGTATAGGATCTGTTTTTGTCTGCAATACATCAACTGCAAGCCATCTTCACCAAATACCATCGGTTATACGTCCACATAATGGTCTGTCTATTCTTTCTATCCGACTGTCGGTATTTCTCTGTCTGTCTGATGTCTGTCTGTCTCTCTCGGTCGTTCTCTCTCTCTGCCTCTCGATTTTCAGTGTGAAATAATATGTTTTGCAGGCAACTAAGTTTAACGATTGTACACACACACACACACACACACACACGCACACACACACACACACACACACACACACACACACACACATATATATATATATATATATATATATATATATATATATATATATATATATATATATATATATATATATATAGTTAGTCGCAGTTCCAACTTCACAGCAACGTGTCGTCCCCATTATGCCCCGTTCCTGTGCCAGTGAATAACACACAAAACGCTCCCCACTGCTCAATGTGAAAAGTGGAAAAGACAGGAGTCTCCACAAACAACAGCCCGCACAGATACACTGTGCATAATGCCGCCGCCAGAATGTCAATACACCAGTCCCCCACGAAACACCCAATTCATCTCTGATGGAATAGGCAGTCATTTTCCTATCTGGATGTTTCCTAGATGTTCACCCACACAGTCCACGAAAACACAGTTCATCACCGACGGCAGTGGCAGTCAACCAGAAGCCCAGCAGCCACGCATTTCTGCATAAGGCAAAAACCGGTCAACTCTGGGACACAGCCACCTGCCGTCACTCCGAACATGCAGTCACGTTCCAAAAAAACAACAACACTTGGGCAGATTCAAAAGCACTTCACAGGAAACTCACTGCTCACAGTGTCGCGCCACGCACTCACTCAGTAGCAGGGCGACGGAACCATCAAGCCTTCTTAGTCGCCTCTTACGACATGCGTGGTAGGCTACAGTGTTGCTATTCTTTGCTTCCCTTATGGGCCCCGGCAACACAAGGGAGACATATATATATATACACACACACACACACATACACACACACACACACACACGCACACGAGATATTAAGATATTGCATCATGCAACTTACTGTTTATGACTTCCGTGTGATTATTCTAGATATAAACAAAATATTGGTTTAAAAAAGTATGCTGTGAAATAAACATTACTAACAATTATGATGTGACTTAAACATCATTATAAATTCTTATCCTTCTTAACAATAATACAGATTCTTATATTAATTGAGCATCATTACAAATTCTTATGTCAATTAAATATCATATTTCTACTTCTCACAAACAACTATAATTGTAACATACCCTAAATCACCTTACATTTTACAGTCCACCGGATATCCGTTCACCCAAACTACTTGTTTTCTTCTGTCTCCGTGACTTTACCCAGAAATCCATACATAGTCCCCGTTGATGTGTTTATGTATTTCTGTAATGGACTTTCTGGAATGCCGTCTGGACCAGCGCTTTCCAATCTTTCAAGAGCTTAACTGCATTTTAAATGTCTTCTTTTGCCGCGCGAACATATCTGTCAGTCTTGCTGAAGGTTTATCCCGGGGTCTGTCCACAATGGTGGGAACATTTTCCTCTGATCCTTGCTGTCTAAAGGTACTATTCTGACTTGTCTCTCTTCGCATTCTATTTCTTCTATTCCCGAGGTAATCTTTTTAACGGGAGTTGATTTCAAATTACTGGTGATTGATGCATTCTTTTGCTTCCTTGTTCGTTGAGAAACGAATGCTTCTTTTTAGGTTGTGTCGGTTAAACGAGATTTGCCGATGTTTACCGACATTTACCGACGTTTACCGACGTTTAACGTGATTTACCGATGTTTACCGACTTCGCTGACGTTTCCTTTTGTCCACTACAGCGGTAACGGTTTGCAACAAGTCTATTCCAGGCATGGAGGACCACGGTGGTTCAGTCGCTAGACACTAGCCTGTCGGCCCGGTGGTCATACGCTTGCATCCACATCGAAACAGGTGTTTAAGATTGTCCTAGAATGAGTACAAGGAGATGTCTTGGTTGGCGTGTTAATGAACACATCGCCCACCGAATGCCTATTGATCTATCAAGAAATAGGTTTACCACAATATGTCCAATTGGCCTAATGGCGGAGCCTCTGGAAATACAGAATGCTGATCTGTCCCTGTCGATGACTTGAATCTGAACAGACATCACAACACTAGAGACATTCCCACATTCTGCCCTCATCTGCAACAGCCAGCGAAGAGTCAAAATACTAATGATACCAGTAGCAGTCTGATTATGTCTACGTCTAGCCTTTCCTCGGAGTTTTGCGTTTTTGCCAGAACCTCTGGCCCTTCCCTGCAGCACTATTCTCTGCAAGACGTGACTGGGTCTGTTCTGTGACTTTCTGACAGAATTAATATATCTCTTTGTCTCAAAGTATAATATCATTGAAATGGATTAAAATTGTGGTAAAGCTGTGGTAAAATTGAGGTAAAACTGTGGTGAAGCTGTGGTCAAAATTGAGGTGAAGCTGTGGTAAAGCTGTGGTAAAGCCGTGGTAAAGCTGTGGTAAAACTGTGATAAAGCTGTGGTAAAGCTGTGGTAAAACCGTGATAAAGCTGTGATAAAGCTGTGGTAAAATTGAGGTAAACCTGTGGTAAAGCCATGGTAAAATTGAGGTAAAGCTGTGGTGAAGCTGTGGACATGTGAATGCTATGCAACAAGAAGTGTAGGGCTGTTTTACAATAAATAATGTCTAACTAGAGGGCGTAGCTCAGCATGGCAGAATGGATAAGAGCGCTCGTTCTTAAACATCCGGTGTGCTGATACTGAAATAGGGAACTCAACCCCCACACCTGCCAGCTGGACTACAATATTGACTCCTCTTCCTTGATTTGACGACGTAAATAAATTACAAGTACCTCTGAAGCCGGTGTGGGTTTGCCAGATGGTGAAGGACTCTGGTAATAGCGAAAGCTAATCCACACGTACAATTCAGTCCAGTGCTACTAGAAATAGTGTGTTTGGACTACGCTTGAGTTTAAACAAACAAAGATATTGCAGCCTTCATCAGTAAACAACAACATGAAAACATAACAATACGCAAACCTCAGAGATGACAAGCAAGTGACTAAGTGAAGACACAATTTGGAGAATTAAAAAAATGAGAAATGAAAACGTGTGGTATGTATCTCAGACTAACCGAATTTGAAAATAAGATAAGTACCACACTTGCTTTTTTTCCCCTCACTTTTCTTTCATTTTGTTTGGTTTTGTTTTTATTCTGTTGATTATGCATTTTTGTAGTCACTATGGTGTTATATCCAGGATTATATGTTGTGTGTGTGTGTGTGTGTGTGTGTGTGTGTGTGTGTGTGCGTGCGTGCGTGCGCGTGTGTGTGTGTTTGTGTTGAAAATGTAAAACTGTTTTTATCCAAAAGAATGAGATTTCGTTAATGTTTGTCTTGTTCACGTCTCCCTCCCTGTTTTATAACTGTAGCTGCTATTCATGTCCGGTTACACCCACGATGGCATGTGTACTCACTTCCGGTGTAATTAGCTTTCTGACAGCGACATTTCTACAGATTTTAACCAGGTTTCATTCAAATTATGAGCACGCATAGTATCCCTAAACGTATCTGATAAGTACGATGCAACATTACTTGAGTACTTTTTCTTGTCTTGAGTCTATGGCGTTCAGAATGCCTGTCATTAATAAGCCAAACCCAAGCTGTAGCCCGTGGGCCGCGTATGGCCCTTCAGATAGAGTATTGCCGCCCTCATCGACTAATGAGCTAATACTTATGTGGAGAATATACTAATGTATGTTAATTCTTCGGAGTTTCATATCCATGACAATTTTGTAGCTTACTGCGTTAAACACGTGATCACTAAAAAGTTCTTTCTGCGTCGCCCTGTTGTTGCAATAGTACGCTCTATTTCATTTATTGAGCTATATCAAGTCTATCCTGTGTACGGAAGCGAATCATGGTCAATCAGCATACAAGCGAGAAATTATGTGGAAGCTGGCGGTATGTGGTTTTATAAAATAATGATGAGAAAACCGTGGACCGATACAAAGCTTACTGATATTACGAGGGTGAGTCAATAAGTAAGTCACACAGTTCTTTGGGATGGCAGTTAAATGTAGTTGGTGTCATTAGGTGACAGCAACATCTAACTTTATATTCCCGTTCGTCAGGTGGTGCTAGATGGCTCATGCGCATGCGCAGCGCATAAACAAAATGGTGACTGTACTTACGGAGTGTACAACCAAAGAGCAACGTGCTGTTGTGCGTTTTTTGTGGGCAAAATTACTGCCTGCAAAGGACATTCATAAGGAAATGCTTCCTGTTTATGCTGACAAATGTTTGTCCCGTAAAGTGGTGCATAGCTGGGTAGAAAAATGTTCTCAAGGATGCTCTATAATTGTTGATGAAATCCGATCTGGTCGTCCTGTTGAGATTACAACAGAAGCATCCGTGCAGCGGGTGGGGGAGATGATTAGAGGTGACAGGCGAGTAACGATAGACTCAATAGCATCTGCAATATGGTGCTCACATGGTTCAGCATACAGCATAATGCATGATCGATTGAAATTTAAGAAAGTGTGCTCAAGGTTGGTACCCAGACAAATAAAGGAGGAACAAAAATGAACCGATTTGGCCTGTCCTTTTATCATCTCTATCGATATGAAGATGAAGGAGAAGACATGCTGAAAAGGATTGTTACTGGGAACAAATCATGGGTGCATCACTACCAGCCCGAATCAAAGCGTGCTTCAATGCAATAGAAACATCCTTCTTCGCATTGTGTCCAAAAATTCAAGGTTACGCCATCAGCAGGGAAGGTTATGCTGACAGTGTTCTGGGATTGTCAAGGAGTGCTTTTAACCAATTTCAAGAAGAAAGGTGTCAATGTGAATTATGAATCGTACTGTTAAGTTCTATCAATGCTCCATGATGTAATTCGAAGAAAACGTCCAGGACTGCTGACTAGAGGAGTGTTGCTTCTTCATGATAATGCCAGACCACATACGGCTCGATTAACTCAGGAGAAAATTAACCAACGAAGGTGGGAAGTTCTGGAACATCCACTTTACAGCACCGACTTAGCCCCTAGCGATTTCCAAGGTTTTGGTCCACTGAAAACCCACCTTGGCGGGAGACATTTCGCGAACGACGCCGAAATTGAATGTGAAATGAAAACGCAGTTTATAAAACAGAGCACGCAGGTCAATGCAGCCGATTTGGGAGGACTGATAAAACGATGGGATAAGTGCATCAATGTTGGTGGAAATTATGTTGAGAAATAAAGGGACAATGTATGTATAAAAATAAACTCGTTATCATAGTTAGTTATTTTTCTACAGCCATTTGTGTCTTACTTATTGACTTCCCCGCATATCGTATAGGACATGAACTCACAACTACAACATGCTACTCGAATCAGAAGGAGACACAGTCCCCATTCTTTGAACCTGTTATGAGAAGGGGAAAGCTGGAGTATATCGTCACAACGGGAAATTTAGCGGAGAGGAGAGACACAGAGAGGGTGAGGGGGGAGCAGCAAGAGAGAATATGCTGGACAGTTTGACATCATGACATGGAGAAAAACGGTATCAGAAATGATTGGCAGGACACGAGACAGAAGGCTGTGGACAGACATGATCATAACGAACAATAAGAAGACGCTTTCATTTATTATTACTATTTTAAAGTGTTTCAATTTGAACTCTTGCAGAAGTGAAAAAAAAAAAAAAAAAAAAGTTCATCTCGTTATGACGTCATCATTTTTTGTTAAGAAAAAATATGTGTTGTATACGTTAAAAGCGGAAATGGAATGCGTGCAGGTTTGTTAAGAGTTAGCTACATATCCTTTTACAGTTAACGGGATGTTGCAATCAACCCCAGCACTTATTGGCGGTCTGTGATTTACTAGGCAATTTTTACTGTCAGTAATTTGCTATGGATTTTGAAACGGCCGACTCTCATACCATCGAAATAAACGCAAAGCGTCTAGAACGGATTTCAAACCTTTGACTCGGCATGACGGGGAATTGAGAAACTGTTAGTGCGCTCAAAAATAACACAGAGATTAACCCATCTCATGGCAGTCATTTCAACGTACCCTAGTTTGGTTGATCTAGAATGAGTTGATCTAATATTTGATAAGAAGCTCCTTATAAAACACACTTTCACTTCCCCGACAGATAGATACAGTGGGATAGATAAATAGTGGTCTTCACATGGGCGGGCGCCTGTTTAAGGATATCAGGAGCCGAATCGTTAGTCGACGTCTGCAGGCTGACAGCCAATCTGATCAAGTTTGTTCCCGAGAAAGAGAGGTCACTCAAGGCGGTGGTAACGACATGCCGTGCCCAGTGAAGAGATCGGGGTAGATAGTCTAGGGAGGTACTCATCCTGCTCTGCAGCAGTTCTTGACATGCTCCTGAGTTCTGATTGTCAGTAAATAACCAAGGCAGACATCGGCTGTCAATGGAAATTATGCTGTCTAATCAAATCTTTGGAACTCCAGGGAAACCCTGAAGAGAGGGATCATTAGTTGTGTCATACCTAGCTCCCTGCCCAGGCTCTCATCGCCTGGCCGGCTATTTACCTTGTCCATTGGCATTAGGATTAATTTGACATCGGGACGGCGGAAATTCTGGCCATGGCGTTGTCACTAATTGGTTTCTGGGGAGGGCGGATGGTGCAGCTCACGGTCGAGCGGCATGGGCGATCACGTTCTTTCAGCATCACTCCTGTTGATGTGGAATTACTTTTATGTGCACTCGGGTATCTTCTTGAGAGGTCCAGTGTCTTTTCATAGTTCAGGCAAAGCGATTCTATGCACATAATAAACCCTTACTATGGTGATATGTAGATGTTTTCTTAGCTGTTATTGCACGATTTCAAGATAAACGGGAGTCAAACTACATTGAGAAGTGGAAAGACATTGTTCTATTCTTTCTCTTTTCTTGTTCTTGATCATTTTCTTGGTGTTGTTGTTGTTATTGTTGTTATTGTTGTTATTGTTGTTCTTCTTATTCTTCTTGTTGTTGTTGTTGTTGTTGTTGTTGTTGTTGTTCTTCTTCTTCTTCTTCTTCTTCTTCTTCTTCTTCTTCTTCTTCTTCTTCTTCTTCTTCTTCTTCTTCTTCTTCTTCTTTTCTCCACATTTTCCTTCTCTTCTGTTTCTGCTCACTTACAGCTCAGTTTTCCACAGCATTCACCACACAACCTACGCCAATCTAAACCTTTGGCAGAGATCAATCGTGGAAGAACATTCTTAGAATGTGTTTCTGCTAGTCTTAAGTAACATCTAATTGCAACCAGTCACAATGATGTTTCAGTTAGTCGTATGTAGCATCTGATGGCAACCAGATACCGCTCTAGTACTGGGCTCACCCAAGGAATCATCACGTCCTGCGTATGTTTGCTTAGCCTCACTTCCGTATATTGGGCCTTCCATTCACCATAGGCTGTTCCTCCAGAAACCAGAAGAATGCAGTCTGCAGATGCCATCCACACAGTGAGCTTTCGATTCGGACTTTCCACTTAATGGATTTGTTATCCAAGCAATATTCCATTTCATGCCACTGGGACGCTTTTTCCACTTTTGATGACGCCCACACAATGAGCTTTTGATTCGGATTTTCCCCGTAATGGATTAGCTAGCCAAGCAATATTCCATTTCCATTTCATGCCTCTGGGCAAACGTGTCTTAGAACATCCTAGACATTGCCCGGTATCCATTTTGGGTGGGGGGAAAATGGTCAGTTCCCTAGTGCGGATTGAACCCGGAACATTGATCACTGTCTTGTCAGGCAACGGATAATAACAGTATATGTAAAAATAAAAAAAATAAAAAGGATTTATACATAAGTAACAACTTTTGTGTTTTGAAAATGTATATCTGCACAGGGAAATAGAACTATGTGTATTCGCGCATGTGTAAGGACATGCGTGAGTGTATATATGTGTGTGTATGTAAGGGAAGAAAGCTCCACTCTCCACCCGCACTGAACCAACAGACTGAATCACCTAAACAATCGAAGAGGAGCCAACACTGGGGGAACGGTCGAGGACAAGCTCATGGGGCTGATTTCGTGCCGTCAGACAATAACCATTCGCGAATGTAAAAACACTGCCTTGTCACAGGGCAATTTTCAAGGAGTCACTTGATGGATGACTTCAACTGAATTAGTGGAACTCACGTGCAAAAACTGATCCGTCGTCAGGGGGCAGCAGCAAAATGAAATAATCTAATGAAGCAAAGACGTGCATGCCTCCAGTCAAGCGAGGGTTGAGATCACGGCCTGGGCTCTCCAGGCTTGTAAGGTCTGGGTGGACGTTTCCTAATCTGCCAACAGTTTCATGTCACACACACACACTCACGTGCGCGCGCGTGCGCATGTAAACACATTCATACACAGAGAGACATATGCCGGGCTGTCGTCTTGTTCTTGTTTGTGTGTGTGAGTGTGGTGTGTTCGTATTATGCTTTTTCTTTTTTCTTCTTGTTTTTTTTTAAATTCTTGTTCGTCGTCGTCGTCGTCGTCGTCGTAGTCATCATCATCATCATCATCATCATCATCATCATCATCATCATCATCATCATCATCATCATCATCATCATCATCAAGACATTATCATCATCATCTTCACACCATGACATCATCATCACACCATCACACCATCGTCATCACATCATCATCATCTTCATCATCATCATCATCATCATCACCATCATCATGAACACACCATTAAAACAGCATCAATATATCATCATCACATCATCATCACATCATCATCACATCATGACAACACCATTATAATCACATCATCATCACATCATGACCACACCATCATATTGATATCATCATCACACCATCATTATCATCATCACCCCATCATCACGTTATCATCATCTCATCACCATCACATCAGCATTATCACATCATCATCATATCATCATCATCGCCACTCCATCCCATCATATCATCAACAGAATAATCATCACATCATGAAAACACCATCATGATCATATCATCAGCATATCATCATCATCATCATCATCATCATCATCATTATCACCCCATCATCACGTCGTCATCACATCATGACAACACCATTATAATCACATCATCATCACATCATGACCACACCATCATATTGATATCATCATCACACCATCATTATCATCATCACCCCATCATCTCGTTATCATCATCTCATCACCATCACATCAGCATTATCACATCATCATCATATCATCATCATCGCCACTCCATCACATCATATCATCAACAAAACAATCATCACATCATGATAACACCATCATGATCATATCATCAGCATATCATCATCATCATCATCATTATCACCCCATCATCACGTCGCCATCACGTTATCATCATCTCATCACCACCACATCAGCATTATCACATCATCATCACATAATTAACACATCATCATCACATTATAACATCATCACAACACCATCACCACATCATAATAAACACATCATCATCAACATCATCGTCGTCATCATCATCATCACATTATAATCACGTCACCACCATTTCATCTTCATCACATCATTAATACAACAACATCATGATGTCATTATCACGTCCTCATCATATCATTATCTTCTCATCATCATCATCATCATTTAATGAGGCAAAGACGTGCATGCCTCCAGTCAAGCGAGGGTTGAGATCACGGCCTGGCCTCTCCAGGCTTGTAAGGTCTGGGTGGACGTTTCCTAATCTGCCAACAGTTTCATGTCACACACACACACACACACACACACATACACACACACACACACACTCACGTGCGCGCGCGTGCGCATATAAACACATTCATACACAGAGAGACATATACCCGGCCGTTCTCTTGTTCTTTTCGTTCCTCTTATGCTGTTTTCTCTCTCCTCGTTCTTCTTATTCTTGTTCTTGTTCTTGATCATCATCATCATCATCATCAGCACATCATCATAATCCCCATCATCATCATCATCATCATCATCATCATCATCATCATCATCATCATCACATCTTCGTGTTTTAATTCATCATCATCTTTCTCCTCTTCTTCTTTCTTCTTCTTCTTTCTTCTTCTTCTTTCTTCTTCTTTCTTACAGCATTTATTGACTTTTCGTCATTCGAAGAACTGGTTGCCGATATTCTGATTTAAAACTCGACTGTCTAAATTACATTCCTACCATAGACTGCAAATTAACTTGACAACAAAGAACCCGATTTTATATTCCCGGTTCTACGCGAAGAATTATTTTCTTGGTGAATTTACGTACCCAGAGCTTGTTATCAAAGGACACGATCAAAGGATCAAGATATAAATGGGACTTATTGTTCGGCATTATCTGTACCCATCTGATTATATTAGAAAATTACCCGACACCCAGGGCCAGTCACAACAGATCACTCTGGCTGCAAAAGACTTCGGTAAAACACCAAGGGTGGTCACCCCTTTCGGAAGCATTGCGGGGGTAATTCTACGCAGGCGCACTGCGTCCCAATCCGGGTCTCTGGGGACGCCATGTTATTAGTTTTGCTGCCAATATCTGGGAGTTACCGGGAGAAAATTATCAGATGGTTTTGACATGGGAGATTATCATACATCATACACAGAGAGAGCAAAGGGCGAACACGAGAAGAGTGAGGAGAAAATATTGCTGTCATGTCGGGGGTAGAAGCTTTCATTTACTCAACTGACAAGGTTGAGAGGTTGGGCAGAAAGTAGTGCCGACAGACAAATAGGGCGCTGTGAGTAGAAAAAAGGGAACTAACTAAAGAAGAGTATAACTAATGAACGAACTGTTATAATAAGCGTTATTTAATTAACAGTTAACAGAATGCACCGCAATGGCATCGTCATTATCATCATCATCGTCACCGTCATCTCCATCTCATCATCCTCCTCATACTTCTCCTCTTTCTTCTGCTGCTACTACTACTACTACTACTACTACTACTACTACTACTACTACTACTACTACTACTACTACTACTACTACTACTACTACTACTACTACTACTACTACTACCACTGCTACTACCACTGCTATTACTACTAATACTACCACCACTACTGCTAATACTACAACTACTACCAAGCTGTTCCTTCTTCACTATCACTATGATGATCTTCTTCTCCTCCTTCCACTTCCTCGTCCTGTTTTCCCCTGTTATGGCTCGCAACGATATTCTAAGAAGAGTGATCTGAATAAGTCACTTATGTAACCTCGGTATACGGTTATGTTCGTTGACTCTATTCCGCTAATCCAGGTTCTGCCTTTTACCTTGTTTCCATTATTTGCAAGTGCCTTTTTTTTTTTTTTTTTTTTTTTTTGCGCTCGCTCGCTTTGAAGTCAAACATAGACCATACACACAACTTCTAGTAGTAGATGGAATAATTTACCTATTAACAGTGTCCCTTGCCATCAGGCCACTGCAGCTTCAGGGGTACTTGTAATTAACGTCCCCAAGTCAAGGACGATAGGTCAAAATTTTAGTTCAAATGTCCTGTGTAGGGGTTGAATCCCTTACCTCGGAATCAGAACACCGGATGTTTAAGAACATGCGTTCTTATCCATTCGGCCATGCTGACCTATAGTGCCATTTCTGTTTCTTTTGTATCTACGAGTAAATAGAAATGCAGACAAGCTACCAAAGGCTGGAGGAAATCTCGAGCATCCCGGTCCATTCAAAGCTTTAGAGGGTGACAACACGCAGTTGTGAGCAACAAAGCTTAAGAGGGAAACAACAGGCACCTGTGAGCAACAAAGTTTTAGAGGGAGACAACAGGCAACTGTGAGCAACAAAGCTTTAGAGGGAGACAACAGGCAACTGTGAGCAACAAAGCTTTAGAGGGAGACAACAGGCAACTGTGAGCAACAAAGTTTTAGAGGGAGACAACAGGCAACTGTGAGCAACAAAGCTTTAGAGGGAGACAACAGGCAACTGTGAGCAACAAAGCTTTAGAGGGAGACAACAGGCAACTGTGAGTACCAAAGTAAAGCCCATAGCTTGTCTTACATGACAGTCTGGACTTGGCCAGGCAGAAGGAAGAAATTGGCTTGTATGAGCGACCCTTAGACACAAACACTAGAGGACCAGTGAAGACCTGAAGCGACCTGAGCTGTTCTCGAGCCATATCGGAATTGGCTCATAGCAAATGTTGAATGCTGAAGAAGAGGAAGGAAAACAAAAGGTTGTCCTTATTTCAACTTCCTTAGATTTCATAATTTCTTTTTACCGCATACTTTACCGCATACAACTACTATTGCCACAGATATCATCATCTTGTTGCTATACATTATCTGCTATAACTTGCTCATCTTTGTAGTTATAAACTCCACTGTTATAAATTACTTCTCTTGTTTTTCTCCTATGGTATAATAAACTACTGAGCGTAAGCTTGCCAAGAAATCAACAACAGTGGTAAAATGCTGGTGTTGACAGCGATGTCCTGTAAAGGATATGCACAAAAAAAAAGAGAGTATAATAACGTATAATACTTTGCAAACTATCTGGGCTGTGAAGGCAGCATCATGCGATCTAATTCCTTTCAAACAGATACTTTTTTCTTGTTCATTTGCTTTACACCATTTAAATTAGTTGTTTTCTGCAGTGTATTATGTTTTCATGTGTGTGAACATTTTATTTCTCGGACCATAGTAGTTATCTTTTCATTCCTAACTTACTTGGGATTTATTGATTTATTGTTGGAAAAAAAAGTATATCTATACCATTTTCCCGCCTTTGAGCCCAGATTTTAATATCATAATATTTACTTTATGGCTACGGGATTTCATAATAAACTAGTCAGGGAGTCTA
Source organism: Cepaea hortensis (assembly GCA_963921405.1). Taxonomy (NCBI): domain Eukaryota; kingdom Metazoa; phylum Mollusca; class Gastropoda; order Stylommatophora; family Helicidae; genus Cepaea; species Cepaea hortensis. Next base: position 127,766,097 of record OY992880.1, on the reverse strand, counting down.
CGTGGTGAAGTGGTTATGCTGTCTGTCTCTCGCGGCGAAAGCTGTGGGTTCGATTCCGGGCTAAGTCGTTAGGGTCACGAGTGCAATTTTATCGGAGACTCGTGGAGAGGGTCGTCGCTGGAGCTACGGAGTTATTTCTTTGTGTGACGCTTTAGGAGGCCGCCCTGCGAAAAGAGACCGAGCCATGTGGGAAACAACCCGGTGCAATGAAGTCTTGTCTTTTAAACCATTTTAATACTAGTCATCCCGGGAAGGTTAACCCTGTCAACAAATGCCTGCAGAAGTCGGATGTTTCGGCCTAACGGCGCAAGAACGCAGCTCTGCTGTAAACAGGCAAAACGCACTCACGTCCGAAAAAACTCTCCAGATGAACGCAGAAGAAGAATATACTAGTCATTATTAGGTAGGATGACATATTAAGATGTAATACATAACGTCATTATTAGGTAGGATGACATATTAAGATGTAATACATAACGTCATTATTAGGTAGGATGACATATTAAGATGTAATACATAACGTCATTATTAGGTAGGATGACATATTAAGATGTAATACATAACGTCATTATTAGGTAGGATGACATATTAAGATGTAATACATAACGTCATTATTAGGTAGGATGACATATTAAGATGTAATACATAACGTCATTATTAGGTAGGATGACATATTAAGATGTAATACATAACGTCATTATTAGGTAGGATGACATATTAAGATGTAATACATAACGTCATTATTAGGTAGGATGACATATTAAGATGTAATACATAACGTCATTATTAGGTAGGATGACATATTAAGATGTAATACATAACGTCATTATTAGGTAGGATGACATATTAAGATGTAATACATAACGTCATTATTAGGTAGGATGACATATTAAGATGTAATACATAACGTCATTATTAGGTAGGATGACATATTAAGATGTAATGCATAACGTCATTATTAGGTAGGATGACATATTAAGATGTAATACATAACGTCATTATTAGGTAGGATGACATATTAAGATGTAATACATAACGTCATTATTAGGTAGGATGACATATTAAGATGTAATACATAACGTCATTATTAGGTAGGATGACATAGTAAGATGTAATACATAACGTCATTATTAGGTAGGATGACATATTAAGATGTAATACATAACGTCATTATTAGGTAGGATGACATATTAAGATGTAATACATAACGTCATTATTAGGTAGGATGACATATTAAGATGTAATACATAACGTCATTATTAGGTAGGATGACATATTAAGATGTAATACGTAACGTCATTATTAGGTAGGATGACATATTAAGATGTAATACATAACGTCATTATTAGGTAGGATGACATATTAAGATGTAATACATAACGTCATTATTAGGTAGGATGACATATTAAGATGTAATACATAACGTCATTATTAGGTAGGATGACATATTAAGATGTAATACATACGTCATTATTAGGTAGGATGACATAGTAAGATGTAATACATAACGTCATTATTAGGTAGGATGACATATTAATATGTAATACATAACGTCATTATTAGGTAGGATGACATATTAAGATGTAATACATAACGTCATTATTAGGTAGGATGACATATTAAGATGTAATACATAACGTCATTATTAGGTAGGATGACATATTAAGATGTAATACATAACGTCATTATTAGGTAGGATGACATATTAAGATGTAATACATAACGTCATTATTAGGTAGGATGACATATTAAGATGTAATACATAACGTCATTATTAGGTAGGATGACATATTCAGATGTAATACATAACGTCATTATTAGGTAGGATGACATATTCAGATGTAATACATAACGTCATTATTAGGTAGGATGACATATTCAGATGTAATACATAACGTCATTATTAGGTAGGATGACATATTAAGATGTAATACATAACGTCATTATTAGGTAGGATGACATATTCAGATGTAATACATAACGTCATTATTAGGTAGGATGACATATTAAGATGTAATACATAACGTCATTATTAGGTAGGATGACATATTCAGATGTAATACATAACGTCATTATTAGGTAGGATGACATATTAAGATGTAATACATAACGTCATTATTAGGTAGGATGACATATTAAGATGTAATACATAACGTCATTATTAGGTAGGATGACATATTCAGATGTAATACATAACGTCATTATTAGGTAGGATGACATATTCAGATGTAATACATAACGTCATTATTAGGTAGGATGACATATTAAGATGTAATACATAACGTCATTATTAGGTAGGATGACATATTAAGATGTAATACATAACGTCATTATTAGGTAGGATGACATATTAAGATGTAATACATAACGTCATTATTAGGCGCAAAGACATATTCAGAAGCTAGAGATAACGTCTTGTTTAGGTTTGACGACATATACATATGTAATAGATAACATCATATTAGTAAAAAATAAAGGACTCTTTCCACACCGTGAAGCCTATTTGATACATTATACTAGACCTATATTTTTTATAAACCGATCGATATTTGATCAGTGATGTGGCCAAAATCATTACGTCTGTCTTTACTCACCGAAGCACTCCAGGGTACCCAATTAAACCTAGGTCGACATGGGAAGACTACGTTATGTTTGTTTTAATTATCCCCCTTATTTTATGGTTGTTGCCCTCTTTAATGCGGTGTTGAATACACGAGAATCATCACCTAAGGCAGGAATGTCTCTTCTTCTTCTTCTGCGTTCATCCGGAGAGTCTTTTTGGACGTTATTGCGTTGTGCCTGTTTACAGCAGAGCCGTTAGGCCGACACATCCGACTTCTTCGGATGCTTGTTGACCGGGATAACCTTCCCGGGGAATGTCTGTTCTGTGCCATCCTTCTGTCCTACAATGTTTTCTGGAACCTAGTTTACACCGCCATAATCATAAAATGCGTGGTTGCACTTTCTCGTCAAGATTGTGGCTCAGTATATCCAACTTCGACAAACATTTTGTTTCGAGTATGTGTTCCCTAATCTTTGACTGACCCCAGACTATCGAAAAGGCAGCTGGACTGTGTATCTCTTCATCTGGTTCCTATCCCTTGACCTCTCCGACCAGGCAGACCCTACCAGCAGCCACATTATTGTCCGCATACTTCAAGGGGTCATTGGAACACCCAGTTTTCTCTACCACTTTCAGGTTGTTCCATAACAGAAAGGTTTACGATACTGGGTCGATACCAAGCTGCAGCCGGCAGGGAAATCTTCCTTTCAACTGGAGTTTGGGCATGGGAATGTTGTGGGAATTGTCTGTAAAGGGAAGACAACAAGGCAGCGACCTGGTTGCCCACACCTCATATGTTGTAACCTAGACTATGTGAAGGAGACGCCGAGAAGAATACAAAGATGAGGAAAATTAAGAGAATAGAAAGAACACTGCCTCTGTATTTTTTTGGTTTGTTTTCAGGACATCCCAGAATTAACAACGAGAAGATATAATAAGAGGATTAGGAAGATGAAGGGAATCCACAACATAATGACTCTGTAATTAATTGTTTTCTCAACATTCCTAAATAACGACCAAGAATATACAATGATAACACGATACATGAGGATGATGTAGTGATAGATGAGGATTATGAAAGAGATGAAAATAATACCTACTCTGTAGATTGTTGTTTTCTCAACATTCCTAAATATCTATAAAAAAAAAAATAAAAAAAAAAAAATAATAAAAAAAAATAAAAAAAAAAAAACACCGAGAAAATATAATCCATCCATCCATCATGTGCCATGCCGGTAAGCGTGGGCGGTCATGTTCTGCCATCTCACTCGATCAACAGAGTCGTGGATCAGTTCCGTGTTTCTGTCTCGACCATGCCACAAGGCCAAGCCATCCAGATACTTGTTTCTAGGTCTTCCCCTTGGTCTGTTCCCCTCGATCTTACCAGTTGTCACCAAGTTCTCCAAATCATTTCTTCTCATAACATGCCCAAAAAATTGTGACTGTCTACGTCTAATGTCTCTGATCAGTTTACGATCTTCATTTGTTTCTTGAAGGACTTGTTCATTGGTCTTTCTGGCTGTCCATGGTATTCTTTGCATTTTCCTCAGAAACCACATTTCTACAGCCATCAGATGTTTTTCAGCCTGGCTGCTCATTGTCCAAGCTTCACATCCATATAAAAGTACAGGTTCTATGTAGCATCTCAACACTCTTTTTCTCGTTTCAATTGACATCTTTTTATTGGTCAGTATGTTTCTCATCTTGCTAAAGGCTACTTTTGCCATGGCAATTCTTGTTCTAATCTCTTCAAGGCATCTCCCATCAGATGTTATTACTGTTCCGAGGTAATTGTACCTATTCACTTGTTGAAGAATATTCCCATTTACTTGTATATTACATTGTGGTATTTCGTTCTTCTTAGTGACGACCATAATCTGTGTCTTTTTACAATTTAATTCTAACCCTTGTTGTTCACTGTGTGTAACAACCGTATCTACTAAATTTTGCAGGTGAACACAACATGATTTTCTTGGCATGTGTAAAGAAGGTAGTTTGCCATTGCTTTCCTTTCCAGCAGTGACCATACTGGTCAGTGACCGTAGCCATTGTCTCCTCAAAAAAGGAGATCCTCTGCCTACCGTCGTGAAGGTGGAGACCATAACCTACAACTATCTGTCGGCTGCTCTTCATCTTCATCCACCACCTGCACACATGGCTTCACGTAACCCTGATCGGGGGGCTAAACGGGTACTCCACCTTGCCCAAGGGTGTCCCGTAGGCTAGCGGAGGGAAGGAGGCGCCTTACTTCTCCTTTGATAAGGGATACCCCTACCCCGCTACCCATAATATAATATGAAGAGAAAAGGAGATGAAGAGAATAATCAGAGTAGTTACGTACTTCTAGTTAAGTGTTTTCTCAACATTTCTGAATAAATGAATTGAAGATATAATAAGAAGATAAAGTATATGTGGAGAATAAAAAGTATGTGGAAAGAATAGTTTATTGTTTTCTCGACATTGCCGAACAAACGATCAGAAATATACAAAGAAGATAAGGAAATGAAGAGAATAAAATGAAATCTGATTCTATAATTTATTGTTTTCTCAACATTTCTGAACATACGATGAGACGATATCAGAAGAAAAGGAAGATGAAGAGAATAAAAATAATACTTATGCTGTAGTTTACTGTTTTCTCAACATTCCTGAACATATGATAAGAAGATTTACTAATAAGATGAGGAAGATGGGAGAATAAAATGAATACTGATTCAATAGTTTACTGATTCTCTGAATGACAACTATCAAACATCTTTCAACACTGTTCAGTCATTGAATCTGGGGCTCCCGCGAGTTCCCACGTTCTGAAACTACCCTCTTTCTTCAAACGAAGCCAGGCCATTGGGAAAAAAAAAAAAGAAACCCAGCCATGTGACGATGGGAAGATGGAGAGGAGAGGACAGCTTGTTAACTCGGAGCGTCCTGACTGGTCAGAGATAAAATACATGGAGGACAAAGCTGAGGCACGCGATTAATTACCTCTCTAGCCAGCTTTCAAGTGAAGATGTCCGTTGCCTGGTGGGGTGGGGTGATTGACGGTTCTACACCAGAACATTCCACACAGGCCTGTTCATTTGCTTAAGAGAGCATGATCGTGTGTGGATGAGTGTGTCAGCGAGTGTGTGAATGATCGAGAGAAAGAGTACTGCGTGAAGGAAGTTAGGGTCTTGTTCGTAAACCAGTTCTCTGGCATGATAAGGGAAGGTGATGTAGAAGGACAAAGTGACTGTTAGCGTATCAATTGGTAACTGGACGTTGTTGTTAATAGAATCGTTTCATTGACATCCGGATTATCTCATAGGTGCTCACTGAGGTGAATGCATCATGCGTAATATGCATTGTTTATGCTTACAAAATCCATTTGACAATGTTTGTTTTTCCCCCTATGTAAATGTAACATGCACATTTGATGACTGAAAGATGAGTGATTGAAAGGGCCGAATGTAAGACGGGCCTGCGTGCCCAATTTGTTACCCTTTTAAAATAAAGTTCGTTCGTTCGTTCACTATTCATCACACGGTTATCTCGTTATATATGTTTATTGTAACTTCTTCCAGCTCCATTCTCATGCTGGAGGTTATGGTCTCATATGCCAGACTCTCCTTTTTTAAGCATCGTCCATTAGTCTTCGCGATGAAACCCCAGCCTCTACGTTGCTTCTCAACGCTGACCCATCGGTGTAGATCACTATGTCACCTTGATGTGTGTTGCAATTAGTTGAGATCTATAGAACGTGGGAATGAACAAAGTCAAACAAACAACTATTGTAGATCTATAGAACGTGGGAATGAACAAAGTCAAACAAACAACTATTGTAGATCTATAGAACGTGGGAATGAAAAAAGTCAAACAAACAACTATAGGAGTTCTATTGAACGTGGGAATGAACAGGATCTCTCTCAATGACTACTCTCTGTGTTGGTTCACGACCACTAATTGAACATATTCGCAGCTAACATCTATATCTACATCATCTGCCACTCTGTGAACGCACCTATTAGTTGGACTACTCCTGCTTCTTCCTCTTAATACGTCGTTCCTCCGATATTTGTTTGTTTTACTTTGGACATAATTGTGGTGTGTCAATTTACAGAGGAGCTGTGCTATTTGCGCCTTTCGGCAGATATATCCGGCATCTGCAAGCGTTTGCTGATCGGGTAATTCTTTTCGGGTGTTTCATAGGTCAACGGTAAACAGATTTTGACGTCACATTTGTCCCCCTATTTACTGGGGACTCACCGACTGGCCCATCGGGAACAACCATACGCATGTCGTTCGTTCCTTAAGAGAAGACAGGAGCAGACGACCTCATTCCTCGCCATCCAAGGAAGCTTCCAAAAGTGCAGAGCTGATACGTTGTGCTGTGGTACTCGGTTCATGCAAGGAATCGTCACGTCATACACATGGCTGCTTAACCTTACATCAGTATATTAAGCCGTCCTTTCACCACATTCCGCATCTTCAGAGGCCAGAAGGTCCTGGGTGGCGGGATATCAAAGGAGAAGTTTTCTTCCGCTAGCCTACGGGACACCCTTATGCAAGGTGGAGTAGCCGTTTAGCCATCCAATCAGGGTTATGCATGCGTGCAGGTAATGGATGAAGCTGAAGAGCAAACGGCAGATAGTTGCAGGTTATGATCTCCAGTTTCACGACGGTAGGCAGAAGATCTATTTTTGGAGACATTGGCTACTGTCATCGACCAGTGTGTTCACTGCTAAGAACGAAAGCAAGGGCAAACTACCTTCTTTATAGATGCCAAGGTAGTCATGTTTCGTGTAATAGAGGATCAGAGAAACGAAAACCATAATTCCAAGGACAGTCAAAATGATTGATCTAAGTATTTGAAAAAGACTGAGATAAAACGACAACTTTCGCCGACACCGTTTTTTATTTTTTTTTATTTTGTTATTTTTTGCAATATAATGAGAAGAGGAAAACTGGAAAGCATTGTGACAACTGAAAGTTTAGTTTAGTCGATGGGTCAACATCACGGCACACTGATGTAACCCATAAGTTCTCCTCCTAACTCAAACCTGAGTCTGGAGAAACTCAGCTCAATGCACGAACTCCGTAGCACCGGCGAGGGTCCTGAAATACTTTGGGTAGATTTTTAACTCGAAATTTTGCCCGGGCAGCGCCGTTAGGCTACTCTTTTTCGATTTCCAACTACCAAGGGATTTTTTACGTGCACAACAATACACACGGGCGTCCGATCTCAATACCCAGAGACCAGGGGACATTTTATTACTAGAAGTCCACGTGCAAAAATCCCAGCCCTCACCGGGGCTTGAACCCGGGACCTCCAGCACTCGAGGCGGACACCATACCTCGAGACCACGCATCCCCCTTGTGTGTGTGAGACAACTGAAAAGATAGAAGAACGAACGAACGAACGAACAACCAAACTAACACACTTTATTTTTTAAAGGATTAAGAATTTGACACACAGGTTAGCGAGAGATGATTCTTGAGAACCTTTTGTCTGGCAGAGAAAGTTGTCAGCATGGGAAATGATGCATGCTGTTGGAGACCAGAAGATGTGGAGAGTCATAGTCACCTATGCTAGTCACTGTCCGGAATTATTTCTCTTACATATAACTAAAACATGAAGACAATTATTCCCCAACCAAAACATGCATTCTCGATCTCACACCATGACCCACACCAGAATCTCCCACACCCTCGCACACACAATCTCCCCCACCCCAAAAGCAATATAACCCACGGAAACCCATTCTGGCATGCAACGGGTCTAATATGTTTGGACAGAAAATTGCTTGGCCATTGCTCCCTATAGCTTCATATTTCTTTCCCCATATCGCCTGCACACACTACATTCATCTCCTCAAGGTCGCAACCTCTGCCGCCATCTTGACTCCGGTGACGTTAGTCTCTGTCATCCCAGACATTTCATCCGGGGCTCTTTGTTTTATGACTTTACGCCCTGCTTTACGGTGATGAATCGTCTTTTAAGACCCTGAGTACATTTGTTGGCAGTACTCGGTCTCCCCGATCTAATCGATCCGCCGAGAGGACAGCAGACTAAATCTAGTTGAACTGTATATCTTTAATTCTGTAGTCAGCGGCGTGTCTGACCCCGGGATAAGAAATACAGGATAAATGTTTTTTAAAGGATTGCAAGTCGTATAATTATGCGTGGTCGAGAGTCTGGGATTTAATGTGGTGTGAGAAACATAGTAGTTGGAGTACAGGAGATGTCAGCGGCGGTGGATATATCACTGGTGGCAATTTGTTGGGTACAGAATAGGGATAGTTGTGTTTACTGGTAGTGGGAGGATGAGTGGAGAGAAATATACTGACGGTCAGATAAATATTACATACATACACAGAAAGACAGGCAGGCAGGCAGGCAGGCAGGCCGGCAGACAGACAGACAGACAGATAGACAGACAGACTGACAGACAGACAGACAGGCAGGCAGGCAGGCAGGCCGGCAGACAGACAGACAGATAGACAGACAGACTGACAGACAGACAGACAGACAGACGGACCGACGGACGGACAGACAGACAGACAGACATGGCGTCAACATCTCCGAACGTAATCTATCAGGTCGTATGTTGCAATGTTTGCATGTCACTATTCCAGGATGTCATGTTTGCAAGTCACCGTGCTTGAATGTCATGTTTAAATGTCATCATGTCATACGTCATGTTCACATATCACCATGCAAGGATTTTATTTTCATAGTCACTATGCCAGAATGCCATGTTTACAAGCCACCATGCCAGAATGTCATGTTTACATATCACCATGCCAGGATGTCATGTTTACATGTCGCCGTGCTAGGATGTCATGTTTACATGTCGCCATGCTGGGATATCATTTTTATATATCTCCATGTCAGATGTTATATTTACATGTCACCTGTTAGATGTCATGTTTACATGTCACCATGCTAGATTTTATGTCTACAGGTCACCATACCAGGATGTCATGTTTACATATCACAATTTCAAGATGTCATGTTTACATGTCGCCATGCTAGGATGTCATGTTTTCATGTCATGATGGAAGGATGCCATGTTTTGATATCATGACGTCATGAGGTCAGGATGTCATTTTAACATGTCACAATGCCAGGCTGTCATGTTTATGTGTCTCGATGCCAGGATGTCATGTCTACGTGTCACAGTGACAGAATATCATGTCTACATGTCACACTGCAAGGATGGCATGCGTCTTCTCTCTATGATTTACATGTCGCTATTTCCATAAATCTGTCCAATTGTTACAAATATATTTCAGTTTTTGTCTTTTCCTGATGTTTCCAAAAATATCCACCATCTTTTTATGTTTGACATAATTTGTGTTTGTGTCTTAAAGGAGGGGGAAATACAACCATGTTCTTTGCCGGACGTTAATCATCATCAGGTGACATTCCGATAAACATGACTATCTAACACAATCACGGAAGTTGCGGATCACCTCTGTCTTTTTGTCTCGATTATGTCATTCGGCCAAGCCATCGAGATATTTACACCTCTGCTTTCCCCTTGTTCTTTTCCCCTCAATCCTGCCTGCTGTTACAAAGTTCTCCAGTTTATTTCTTCTCATAACGTGCTGCATGATGTTGTATTAGCTTCTTTAGAGGTTGTTAGATGCATGTTTGCTATCCAATGAATTGTCGGCGTCTCTTCTGTAAATAAATAAATAAATAAATAAATAAATAAAGGGGGGGGGGGGGGGGGTTAAAATGCAAGATGATGGATTTTATTGTATCCCACATGGCTCGATATGTTTCCACAGGGCGGCCTGCCGAAAGCATCGCACACAGCACGAACTCCGTAGCTTCAACGACGACCCCCAGGAATCTCCGACAAAATTGCACTCGTGAACCTAATGTAGTCCGGAATCAAACCCACATCATTCGAAGCGCGGGGCATTCCTAATTTCGTGGCCACGGAGACTCCACGTCTCTTCACTAAAGCCCCATATCTTATATTCTATGTGATACATGTATTTTAACAAGGACCCTGTAACATATCTTAAGGCGCATTAGAACATATGGTGATAAGCCGATATTTGTGCAGACCAATCGACACCTGGTGGACGATGTGGTCAGTACTAGACCGGCAGTCTCTACTCCCCAACACTTGTCCTGATGCTCGTTTTAGGCTGGGTCTGCCTGAGAGCCCAGGTCGATTGATAAAATAAAACCCGATGTGGATTCAAACTCATGACCACCGATCCGACAGGTGAGCGTCGAGCCACAGTGTTACCGCATGTCTCAATGGTTGTATACGGTGTTGTAGCATCTTTCACCATGAACACGTGGCTGTATCTTCCCGACGTGAGATCAGACTTAGGGCTCAAGCTATACCTTCAATTCTTGTTCTTCTTCTGCGTTCATCCGGAGTGTTTTTTTCCCCGGACGTATTTGTGTTGTGCCTGTTTACAGCAGAGCTGCGATACTTGCGCCTTTAGGCCGATACATCCGACTTCTGTGGGCATTTGTTGAACGGGTTAACCCTCCCGGGTATACCTTCAATTGATATGGTTAATTACGTAAAGGACCCTTTTTTGCGACTTAAAGCACAATAGGCAAAAGGCCTACCTATCTACTACGTACCTACCTTACATACTTACCTACCTACCTACTTTCTTACCTTCCTACTTACCTATCTACTTACCTATCTAGCTGCCTGCCTTCATGTCTGTCTTTTTATCTGTTTGTCTGTCTATCCATTATGACTGTCTGTCTGTCCGTAGACCATCCGTCTGACTGCCTATCTGTCTGTCTGTTTGTTTGTCTGTCTGTCCATTCTATCTTTCAGTCCATTTGGTCCGTCCCGTCTCGTCAGTCCTCCCGTCTTCATAATCCGCTCCCCTCAGATTCACTTTTATAGAAGAAGTGTCACACCTAATTATGCTCCTGGTCAGTATTTCAAATCTAGAGGTCCATTCAAGTCAATTGACTTCCTCCAGGCAGCTTTCATTCCAGGCACCGCGCTTGATCTATCCCTGGCTGTGTTCTTTAGTTTCTAACAATGTTGCCAGTTCAGAGTTTGGCCTACTCTTTGTGATACACAAGTACTGTGGCGTAACTTGTGTGGGACAACTGTGGATTCACATCTTGCGGCGCACGGTCTCTTCTGTTTCTAGCAGTTTTCGAGAACGTTGGCTATCTGACCTCACTACCCAAAAGATCAAGGCGTGCCGGAGGGGATGGGGTGTGATATCATTGGAAACCAATGATTCTTGTAAGAAATCAGAACTATAACTTGGGATTCGAAGTAGTAACTTTTGAGCCAAAGCCGGACACCGCAGTATATTAGCCATGATTTACTTCGTAGAGGGTCAATTTCATTGCATGCCGATATCTGCATTCTCCTCTAAAAAATAACACAAGGAGAATCTTAGCTTGCTTGCTTGCTTGTGTTCGCTGGCTGTGAACTCCAGCGTGAAGTCCTGTATGTCGGATGAATACATCCGGTTGTCCAACATCAATGTGATGTCATATTGGACCTGAGGTTTGCGTGAATATCCGTTGTCCCATGTCTGGCTTATTGGTGTGCAGACTGGTGGTTCCTCGCCATGCAGGCAGATACTCTCCGACTTCGGAGGAATCATCAATCCAACTGATGTTAGCCAGATCCCCGAAGGGATCTGTTGTCCAGGACGCACGGCGTGGACGTGTCAGCAGGTCTTGGCCAGTATAGATCCCTGCCCTGGTGCCTTGGAAACACCTCTGCATCCCAATCTTAGCTTAATGGACAAACTCCGTAGCACCGGTAGAATCTAGATGTGTATATCGCAGAATACCATACATAATGCATGTTTTATGGGTTTAAAAAGCATGTCCTTTACAGGGCATCGCAGTAAACCCCAGCATTTTTGCGTGTGTGGCTATTTGTGGCTCCTTGGCAAGTTTCCATTCAGTAGTTTGCAATTGCTTTCTGAACGAAAGGCACTCATACAACTGAATTAAAACCAGCGGTCCAAGTCACCCACAGCTGTGTTTGGAATGCGGTATGTGGTATTACGAATTATATTCGTAAGTCTTTCACCACAGTGCCGGCGTTTTATGTTTTTTTGTTGTTGTGTGTGTAAAGTTAGTTGCATATACATTACAGGACGTCGCAGTCAATACCAGCATTTTGTGCTGTTGTGATCTCTTGACAAGTTTACGTTCAGTAGTTCAGTAGTTTTATGGTAGCTGTTCTAAAATGGAAATTTGACTGGACAGCGGCGCATCCGGCCTGCTCTGTTCGATTTCCAACTGCCAAGGAATTTTTAGCGCTGCGTGAAAACTGGTTCTCCTAGTTAGTCGCCCTTGGCTGCGAAGAATAGGCGTCCAATTCACTACCGAAAAAAGCAAGTGGTGTTTATCATTCTTTTTCTGATTATGTAAAAATAAAAACAGTCTACAACGTGTGACAAGCCTCGCCTGAATCAGCCAAAAGCGGATGTCAGAACCTCTGATCTATTTCTCCTCTCTTCTCAACCACGCCGCCCCCTTAATGTAAGTTTCAGAACCACTGGCCTGAGTTGTGTAAAGAGAATTACTTCTTTTTCTAACAGGGCGTACATTAATCTTTCCTCGCCAAGACACTTTCACTGTCGTCCCTGTTATTTCGGGTTTTCTGATTCACGTCACGGACGCCTAATTAACTTTTCAACTACCCAACCTGGCTGATGCCAAACACTGAGTGCAGAGTTCAAAGCTTACGAGCTGAGGGCACTGGTAATGTGCTTTCACGCCACGTCATTCCTGACTTTTGAACATCCCGCTTTAACAAATTCAATTTGGCTTGACGATAAGGAAAAGGGGATTTCTGTCAGAAAAAGTATCTTAGTTACTTGTCAATAAAGACGTTCGCACTTCACTGGATGGCCCCGTGGTCGTGGGTTTGAATCCTCAAAGAGACGGGATGTTTTGTTTTACACTGACCATTGATCCAGGTCGATCCTCTCTAAAATAGATCCAAGAAATGTTCTGTGAAGTAAAAGGGGGTCGTTGTACAGAAATGTGCTTAATGTTCCTTAGACAAAGAATTTCAGTTTAAAAGAAAAATTGAAACATGATTCATTCCGGTATATCCACATATTTGAATCCTCATCGTTGCCATGGAGTTTATGCACTGCGGTTAGAGTCTCCTTGTGCCATCTATGGAAGAAGACTAAAGTATTTCTAGAAGTATCGGTGTTGTATGAAAATGATCGTTTACAAACAAAAACTATTGTCCTAAGAATGTGGTCTTCAACTCGTTGAGAAATAGATACTTGTGGTGCCTTGTATCCCAGTTTGGGGCATAGGCCTTCAGTCAACACACTCCGAGTCGTCCTATCTTTTGCTATCTTCTGCAGCTCTGTCCATATTCTCTCCAATTATTCATCTTGGTCTTGGCGTTGCCCTTTTGCTGACGACTGGATTCATTGAAGACGAAGAAGAGGCAGAGGAGGGGGAAGAAGAAGAAGAAGAAGAAGAAGAAGAAGAAGAAGAAGAAGAAGAAGAAGAAGAAGAAGAAGAAGAAGAAGAAGAAGAAGAAGAAGAAGAAGAAGAAGAAGAAGAAGAGGAAGATGAAAAGAAGAAGAAGAAGAAGCAGAAGCAGAAGAAGAAGAAGAAGAAGAAGAAGAAGAAGAAGAAGAAGAAGAAGAAGAAGAAGAAGAAGAAGAAGAAGAAGAAGAAGAAGAAGAAGAAGAAGAAGAAGAAGAAGTAGAAGAGGAAGAAGAAGAAGAAGAAGAAGAAGAAGAAGAAGAAGAAGAAGAAGAAGAAGAAGAAGAAGAAGAAGAAGAAGAAGAAGAAGAAGAAGAAGAAGAAGAAGAAGAAGAAGAAGAAGAAGAAGAAGAAGAAGAAGAAGAAGAAGAAGAAGAAGAAGAAGAAGAAGAAGAAGAAGAAGAGGAAGAAGGAGGAGGAGGAGGACGAGGAGGGTGGGATGGAGGAGGACGTTGAGGAATCCTGCGTAAGCCTAACAAGGTTGCGGACTTCACGCCTGCATATACTAATTTTGTAGACGCCCGGCGCCCATCGACTAATTTTCAGGACGTCCTGCGAACATCGACATTGTGGAAGCTCATTGTAATTCTACGTTCTGTGTAGTAAGTAAAGCAAATATAGTACACACCTTAAGGCTCACTGTGCATAGGTTGCCAGGCACCTATATTTATTGGCCAATCGTTGAGGATGTAGTCGGTATCGCACTGGCCGCTTTTACTTCCCGCGGCGTTTCCTGGTACCTGTTTTAGGCTGGGTCGACTGGGGAGCCCGGATAAATTTTAGAACTTCGAATTCTCCCCAATGCGGATCGAACCGTTGACCATCTGGACGGCAGGGGATTGTCTGGCCTCAACGCTACCGCGGCTCCATGTCTGTGCAGTGATCCTTTGTAAATATACTAACATAACGGCATAGTATATTTACCTTCTTATTTTGTGGGCGTCCTGGGTATTTATATACTGACTGTGGGGGTATCCTGGGTGAATATATGATTGTGGGGGTGTCCTGGGTAAATATACTGACTGTGTCGGCGTCCTGGGTAACTATGCTGACTGTGGAGGGGTGTCCTGGGGGAATATACTGACTGTATCGGCGTCCTAGGTAAATATAGTGACTGCATGGTCGTCCTGTGTAAATATACTGGCTGTGTGGGCGTCCTGGGTAAATATACTGGCTGTGTGGGCATCCTGGGTGAATATATACTGACTTTGTGGGTGTTCTGGGTAACTATACTGACTGTGTGGGCATCCTGGGTAAATATACTGACTGTGTGGTCGTCCTAGGTAAATATACTGACTTTGTGGTTGTCCTGGGTAAATGTACTGTGTGGTCATCCTGGGTAAATATACTGACTGTTTAGGAATCCTAGGTAAATATACTGACTGTGTGGGAGTCCTAGGTAAATATACTGAGTGTTTAGGAGTCCTAGGTAAATATACTGGCTGTGTGGTCGTTCTGGGTAAATATACTGACTGTTTAGGAGTCCTAGGTAAATATACTGACTGTGTGGGTGTCCTAGGTAAATATACTGAGTGTTTAGGAGTCCTAGGTAAATATACTGGCTGTGTGGTCGTCCTGGGTAAATATACTGACTGTTTAGGAGTCCTAGGTAAATATACTGACTGTTTAGGAGTCCTAGGTAAATATACTGACTGTGTGGGTGTCCTAGGTAAATATACTGACTGTAAGGGTGTCCTAGGTAAATATACTGGCTGTGTGGTCGTCCTGGGTAAATGTACTGTGTGGTCATCCTGGGTAAATATACTGACTGTTTAGGAATCCTAGGTAAATATACTGACTGTGTGGGTGTCCTAGGTAAATATACTGAGTGTTTAGGAGTCCTAGGTAAATATACTGGCTGTGTGGTCGTCCTGGGTAAATATACTGACTGTTTAGGAATCCTAGGTAAATATACTGACTGTGTGGGTGTCCTAGGTAAATATACTGAGTGTTTAGGAGTCCTAGGTAAATATACTGGCTGTGTGGTCGTCCTGGGTAAATATACTGACTGTTTAGGAGTCCTAGGTAAATATACTGACTGTTTAGGAGTCCTAGGTAAATATACTGACTGTGTGGGTGTCCTAGGTAAATATTCTGACTGTTTAGGAGTCCTAGGTAAATATACTGACTGTGTAGTTGTCCTTGGTAAATATACTGACTGTTTAGGAGTCCTAGGTAAATATACTGACTGTGTGGTCGTCCTAGGTAAATATACTGACTTTGTGGTTGTCCTAGGTAAATATACTGGCTGTGTGGTCGTCCTGGATAAATGTACTGTGTGGTCATCCTGGGTAAATATACTGACTGTTTATGAGTTCTAGGTAAATATACTGACTGTGTGGGTGTCCTAGGTAAATATACCGAGTGTTTAGAAGTCCTAGGTAAATATACTGACTGTTTAGGAGTCCTAGGTAAATATACTGACTGTGTGGGTGTCCTAGGTAAATATACTGACTGTGTGGGTGTCCTAGGTAAATATACTGAGTGTTTAGGAGTCCTAGGTAAATATACTGACTGTTTAGGAGTCCTAGGTAAATATACTGACTGTGTGGGTGTCCTAGGTAAATATACTGACTGTGTAGGAGTCCTAGGTAAATATACTGACTGTGTGGTCGTCCTTGGTTAATATACTGACTGTTTAGGAGTCCTAGGTAAATATACTGACTGTGTGGGTGTCCTCGGTAAATATACTGGCTGTGTGGGTGTCCTAGGTAAATATACTGACTGTGTGGTCGCCCTAGGTAAATATACTGGCTGTATGGCAGTCCTAGGTAAATATACTGACTGTGTGGTCGTCCTGAGTAACTATACTGACTGTGTGGGTGTCCTAGGTAAAGATACTGACTGTGTGGTCGTCCTGGATAACTATACTGACTGTGTGGGTGTCCTAGGTAACTATACTGACTGTGTGGTCGTCCTAGGTAAATATACTGGCTGTATGGCAGTCCTAGGTAAATATACTGACTGTGTGGTCGTCCTGAGTAACTATACTGACTGTGTGGGTGTCCTAGGTAAAGATACTGACTGTGTGGTCGTCCTGGATAACTATACTGACTGTGTGGGTGTCCTGGGTAACTATACTGACTGTGTGGTCGTCCTAGGTAAATATACTGACTATGTGGTCGTCCTGAGTAACTATACTGACTGTGTGGGTGTCCTAGGTAACTATGCTGACTGTGTGGTCGTCCTAGGTAAATATACTGACTATGTGGTCGTCTTGAGTAACTATACTGACTTTGTGGGTGGCCTGGGTAAATATACTGACTGTGTGGTCGTCCTAGGTAAATATACTGACTGTGTGGTCGTCCTGAGTAACTATACTGACTGTGTGGGTGTCCTAGGTAAATATACTGACTATGTGGTCGTCCTAGGTAAATATACTGACTATGTGGTCGTCATGAGTAACTATACTGACTGTGTGGGTGTCCTAGGTAAATGTACTGACTGTGTGGTCGTCCTAGGTAAATATACTGACTGTGTGGTCGTCCTAGGTAAACATATTGACTCTGTGGGTGTCCTAGGTAACTATACTGACTGTGTGGGCGTCCTGGGTAAATATACTGACTGTTTAGGAGTCCTAGGTAAATATACTGACTGTGTGGGCGTCCTGGGTAAATATACTGACTGTTTAGGATTCCTAGGTAAATATACTGACTGTGTGGTCATCCTAGGTAACTATATAGATTGTGTTAGCGCCGCTGTGTTTCGAACGCGGTATGCGGGATTAGGAACTTCGTCGATAACCCCTTCGCCACAGAGCCGACATATGCAGAACAGAGAGCTGAGTCAGTTGAGCTGGGTCAAGTACCGACATCACTGCACTCGGGACAATATGTGCTTTGTCCTCATCAGCTATAGCCAGCGAAGAGTCCCAGTACTAATGGACCAGTTTAAAACAGGTAGCTGTATACCCTTTGCATGGCGTTTGCAGTTAACACCCGCTTTTTGTGCTGTTGTTAATGTCTTGGCAAGTGTACGTTCAGTAGTTTGCCTTTGCTTTCTGAACGAACGGCGCCCATAACATTTCGTTAAAAAAACCAGCGCAACGCAGTCTGCTGCCAAATTGCGCGCAGCTATGTTTCCAACGCCGGTATGCAGGATCTCGAACCGTGTCCTAACCCCTTCGCTATCGAGACCGGCAATGAACCATTAGTAGTCTGAATATATGTCTTTCTAGATCTTCATCGGGGTGTTAGGTCAGCCAGATCCTCTGGTCACTTCCTGCAGCACCATTTTCTCCAACCTGTGATGATAAATCACTTCTTCAGTACAATGCCCACGTTTCATAAGGACTCCGACCACATCTGCCTTACCATGCGTCAACACGCCACCAGACCCAGCCAAGTGTCCGCCTTCTTGTACCCACCACACCAGCATGTCCTAGGGGACAAATCCAATATTTGCTCTCTATTTTTGATTGTTGAATCTGCCCGATGCAAGCCTGTCTTCACCTTTCTCATCATACATCGTGAGTACCTTACAATCACGAAATGCGTGTGTTGTTTGCATTCCCGTCAGAGAACACAGAAAAGTATCTTGACCTACACCCGCTTAATTTGAGGACACACTTAATGAAGACGTCAAGAAGCTTTAATTGACTGCTGCTTTATTTGGACAAATTCCTATTGACGTCTGAAGACGAATAAAGACGAAGAGGAAGATATAAAGGGGTCCTCTCTGCTGGCTGGAGAATCCCCGCATTAGGTGGTAAATGTCTGCCAGCAATGGAATTATCACAGTGAGCACGAGGCAAGTAATGCTATAAGCCGGTGCCCTTCTCAAGATGGACATTGTCTTAGTGAGTTGTTCTCTGGGCGATGTAGACCTTTGGGGATCAACTAAGTGGCCAAATTAGGGCTCCATTCTCTTGAGTTAGTAAACGTAACACGGAAATTGCCCTTTTCCACGCCTTCCTGTGTATTTGGTATATGTGTTAGAATCATATTTGTGAAGGTCAAATGCTAATGGACAGGTGGTATGGTCAGTGTCACGCCGACGGGTGGTATGGTAAGTGTCACGCCGATGAGTGACATGGTCAGTGTCACGCCGATAGGAAGTATTGTCAGTGTCACGCCGATGGGTGGTATGGTAAGTGTCACGCCGATGAGTGACATGGTCAGTGTCACGCCGATAGGAAGTATTGTCAGTGTCACGCCGATTGGAAGTATGGTCAGTGTCACGCCGACGGGTGGTATGGTATGTGTCACGTCGATGAGTGACATGTCAGTGTCACGCCGATATGAAGTATTGTCAGTGTCACGTCGGTGGGAAGTATGGTCAGTGTCACGCCGATGAGTGGCATGATCAGTGTCACGCCGATGGGAAGTATTGTCAGTGTCACGCCGATGAGTGGCATGGTCAATGTCACGCCGATGAGAAGTATTGTCAGTGTCACGCCGATGGGAAGTATGGTCAGTGTTAAGCCGACAGGCGGTATGGTCAGTGTCATGCCGATGAGTGGCATGGTCAGTGTCATGCCGATGGGAAATATGGTCAGTGTTAAGCCGACAGGAAGTACGGTCAGTGTCACGCCGATGGGGAAATATGGTCAGTGGCACGCCGACAGATGGTATGTTCAGTGTCACGCCGACGGGTGGTATGGTCAGTTTCATGCCTATGAGTGACATGGTCAGTGTCACGCCGATGGGAAATATGGCTAGTGTTACGCCGACGGGTGGTATGGTCTCTTTCACGCCGACGGGTGGTATGGTCTCTGTCACTGAACCACCGTGGCCACCGCTTGAGATAGAGACTTTCTGTATACATACACAACTGGCTAGTTAGTTAGTTAGTCGCAGTTCCAACTTCACAGCAACGGGTCATCCCCATTATGCTCCATTCCTGTGCCAGTGAATATCACACAAAACGCTCCCCACTGCCCAATGTGAAAAGTGGAAAAGACAGGAGTCTCGACAAATAACAGCCCGCACAGATACACTGTGCATAATGCCGCCACCAGAATGTCAACACAATAGTCCCCCACAAAGCACCCAGTTCATTTCTGATGGAATCGGCAGTCATTTTCCCATCTGGATGTTTCCTAGATGTTCACCCACACAGTCCACGAAATACAGTTCATCGTCAATGGCAGTGGCAGTCAACCAGAAGCCCAGCAGCCACGCATTTCTGCATAAGGCAAAAACCGGTGAACTCTGGGACATAGCCATCTGCCATCGCTCAGAACATGCAGTCACGTTCCAAAAGACCTTGGGCAGATTCAAAAGCATTTCACACGAAACTCACAGCTCACAGTGTCGCGCCACGCACTCACTCAGTAGCAGGGCGACGGAACCATCAAGCCTCCTTAGTCGCCTCTTACGACATGCGTGGTAGACACAACTGGCTGTTGTTGATAAGTACGGTATTGCTGGATAATCATGCCTGTCTGTTTGTCTGTATGTCTGTCTGCATGTCTGTCCGTCCATTCGTCCGTCTGTCTATAGATAGGTAGGAAGATAGCTGGCTAGATAGGTAGGTAGTTAGGTAAATAGACACGCATGCACGCACGTCAATACGTGCTTGCCTGCGTATGTGTGTGTGTGTGTGTGTACGTACGTACGTACGTACGTATGTATGTATATCTGTGCGTACGTATGTATGAATATCTGTGCGTGTAATATGTTCAGTCTGTGATATATATCTCTCCGTCTATTCGTTAGGCAATGACAACCAGAATACACGTCCCTCTGTAGCTGCCCCAGAAAGCATGCTTGTGTCCATTCCAATTTCCCTCTCCAGACATTTTGAATGCTGACATGCGCCCTTAATTGTGCACATGCGTCTGTTCGTTCATGTATGTGTTTATGTGTGTTTGTGTACGTATATGTACGTATCCTCACTTTCTTACTCCCCCCACCTCGTCCTATACTCCCAAACCGAGACCCTCCCTTTCCTCTCATCATCTCCATTTAGCTTCTATTTTCACATCCAATTCCAGAACAGCTGTTCACCTGACAACAGAAAGCAGCCCGTCCACTCGGTGGACACTTCTTGTCAGGAGCTGTCGCCTCCTTGCATCTGAGGACCACGTCTCCGGCTGACAGTGGAGTGAGAAGTGCCCTCTCTGAATCTAAAGGAGCATTCTTCAGGCTGAAGGGAGCGTCCAGAAAAGGTCTGAGCGCTGTCCAGTTGACGATTGAGGGGAAAGGTATTTCTGAGGTGAGAAAGAAAAAACGTGGCCTTTAACTCGTTGCTTGCCGGACAGTTAATACTGTAACCCTTTCTGGTCTGGTTATTACTGTCATTACTTAGCTTTGTAAATAATTGGTTTTATTGTACATAATTATCATTACTGTTTTCCATTATAAAAAACGATCTGCTTCCAGCTACGGCTTATTTTGAACCCTCGATCACTAATCCCTAAACGACAGACGTTGGCGAGCCGGAACAAGGGCAACGGTATAATATAAGCATGCACAGATCTATCAATGAAGACATTAAAACACTATTAAATGGTTGTTTTTACCAGGCTTTGATGCGCTTCCGGTATACGGAAAGTAGGAAGGTAATATAAAGAACCCTTCACTCCAGCTTGGGGTGTATAAGGCATATGGTGATCCCACCCATATTTTTATAGATCAATCAGCACTGGAAGTGTGATATGGTCAATATCACTGCAGCCGTCTTACCCCCCCCCCCCCCCCGGCCCCCCCCCCAAGAAATTTGCGGGTACATGTCTTAAGTCTGGGTAATCGTGGCCACCCAGGTCAATTGAAGAAATAAAAATCAAACTGGGTGAGAATCGCGCAAAAGACCAGACCAGTCTAAATCGCACTATGAAAAACCACAACTATAACCGACGCCACTGAGGCAGGTTGAACGAGGTGGAAAGTTGTTTTTTTGTGGGTGTTTTGTTTCTACAGATCGTATCGTATCGGATCGGATCGGATCGGTGCGAATTTGAACTTACTGGGCCGGCAGGCAAGCGTGCTCCCTGGGTATATGGTGCTGACCCATATTTCCATAGATCAAACGGGACTCGATGGGTGATGTAGTCATATCTCGCTGGACGCCTTTACTTTCCAAAGCATTTCCTGGTACCCATTTCACGCTGGACCCACCTGGGAGGTCAGATCAAGTTTACAACAACAAAAAAACCGTCTCGCGACGATGATTCGAAAACTTTGAACTCGAGTGTAGTGATGATGATGATGATGGTAGTGATGATAATGACGGTGGTGGTAGTGATGATGGTGGTGATCATGATGATGGTTGTAGTAATGATGATGGTAGTGATAATGATGATGGTAGTGATGATGGTGGTTATAGTGATGATGATGATGGTGGTAGTGATGATGATGATGGTAGTGATAATGATGATGGTAGTGATGATGGTGGTTATAGTGATGATGATGATGGTGGTAGTGATGATGATGATGATGATGATGGTGATTGTAGTGATGATGATGGTAGTGATGATGGTGGTGGTGATGATGGTTGTAGTAATGATGATGGTGGTAGTGATGATGATGGTGGTTGTAGTGATGATGATAATTGTAGTGATGATGGTGGTTGTAGTGATGATAATGGTGGTAGTGATGATGATGATGGTTGTAGTGATGATGGTGGTTGTAGTAATGATGATGATGGTTGTAGTGATGATGATGGTTGTAGTGATGATGATGATGGTTGTAGTAATGATGATATGGTTGTAGTGATGATGATGGTTGTAGTGATGATTATGGTTGTAGTGATGATGATGGTTTTAGTGATGATGATGGTTGTAGTGATGATGATGGTTGTAGTGATGATGATGGTTGTAGTGATGATGATGATGGTTGTAGTACTAATGATGATGGTTGTAGTGATGATGATGATGATGGTAGTGATGATGGTGGTTGTAGTAATGATGATGGTAGTGATGATGGTGGTTGTAATGATGATGATGGTAGTTGTAGTGATAATGATGGTAGTGATGATGGTGGTTGTAGTAATGATGATGGTGGTTGTAGTGATGATGATGGTGGTTGTAGTGATGATGATGGTAGTGATGATGATGGTGGTAGTGATGATGGTTGTAGCAATGATGATGGTGGTGGTTGTAGTGATGATGATGGTAGTGATGATGGTGGTTGTAGTGATGATGATGGTAGTGATGATGGTGGTTGTAGTGATGATGATGGTAGTGATGATGATGATTGTAGCAATGATGATGATGGTTGTAGCAATGATGATGGTGGTTGTAGTGATGATGGTGGTTGTAGAGATGATGATGGTAGTGATGATGATGATGGTGGTAGTGATGATGGTGGTTGTAGTGATGATGGTGGTTGTAGTGATGATGATGGTGGTAGTGATGATGATGATGGTTGTTGAAGTGATAATGATGGCAGTGATGATGATGGTGGTAGTGAAGATGGTGGTTGTAGTGATGATGATGGTTGTAGTGATGATGATGATGATGGTTGTAGTGATGATGATGGTGTTAGTGATGATGATGATGATGGTAGTGATGATGGTGGTTGTAGTGATGATGATGGTTGTAGTGATGATGATGATGGTTGTAGTGATGATTATGGTGGTTGTAGTGATGATGATGATGGTTGTAGTGATGATGATGGTGGTAGTGATGATGATAATGGTTGTAGTAATGATGATGGTTGTAGTGATGATGATGGTTGTAGTGATGATATTGATGGTTGTAGTAATGATGATGGTTGTAGTGATGATGATGGTTGTAGTGATGATGATGGTTGTAGTGATGATGATGGTGGTAGTGATGATGATGGTGGTAGTGATGATGATGGTGGTTGTAGTAATGATGATGGTTGTAGTGATGATGATGGTGGTAGTGATGATGATGGTGGTAGTGATGATGATGGTGGTTGTAGTAATGATGATGGTTGTAGTGATGATGATAATTGTAGTGATGATGGTGGTTGTAGTGATGTTAATGGTGGTAGTGATGATGATGATGGTTGTAGTGATGATGATGGTTGTAGTGATGATGATGATGGTTGTAGTGATGATGATGGTTGTAGTGATGATGATGATGGTTGTAGTAATGATGATATGGTTGTAGTGATGATGATGGTTGTAGTGATGATTATGGTTGTAGTGATGATGATGATGGTTGTAGTACTAATGATTATGGTTGTAGTGATGATGATGATTGTTGTAGTAATGATGGTGATGGTTGTAGTAATGATGATGATGCTTGTAATTATGATGATCGTTGTAGTGATGATGATGATGGTTGTAGTGATGATGATGGTTGTAGTGATGATGATGATCGTTGTAGTAATGATGATGATGGTTGTAGTAATGATGATGATGGTTGTAGTGATGATGATGGTGGTTTTAGTAATGATGATGGTGGTTGTAGTGATGATGATGATGGTTGTAGTAATGATGATGATGGTTGTAGTGATGATGATGGTGGTTGTAGTAATGATGATGGTGGTTGTAGTGATGATGATGGTTGTAGTGATGATGATGGTGGTTGTAGTAATGATGATGGTGGTTGTAGTGATGATGATGGTGGTTGTAGTAATGATGATGGTGGTTGTAGTAATGATGATGGTGGTTGTAGTAATGATGATGGTGGTTGTAGTGATGATGATGGTTGTAGTGATGATGATGGTGGTTGTAGTAATGATGATGGTGGTTGTAGTAATGATGATGGTGGTTGTAATGATGATGATGGTTGTAGTGATGATGATGGTGGTTGTAGTAATGATGATGGTGGTTGTAGTGATGATGATGGTAGTGATGATGATGGTGGTTGTAGTGATGATGATGGTGGTTGTAGTGATGATGGTGGTTGTAATAATGACGATGGTGGTTGTAGTGATGATGATGGTGGTTGTAGTGGTGATGGTGGTTGTAGTAATGATGATGGTGGTTGTAGTGATGATGATGGTTGTAGTGATGATGATGATGGTTGTAGTAATGATGATGGTGGTTGTGGTGATGATGGTTGTAGTGATGATGATGATGCTGGTAGTGATGATGGTGGTTGTAGTGATGATGATGATGGTAGTGATGATGATGATGGTAGTGATGATGATGATGGTGGTGGTGATGATGGTGATGGTGGTAGTAATGATGATGATGGTAGTGATGATGGTGGTAGTAATGATGATGATGGTAGTGATGATGGTGGTAGTAATGATGATGATGGTAGTGATGATGGTGGTTGTAGTGATGATGGTGGTAGTGATGATGGTGATGGTGGTAGTAATGATGATGATGGTAGTGATGATGGTGGTTGTAGTGATGATGGTGGTAGTGATGATGATGGTGGTTGTAGTGATGATGATGGTAGTGATGATGATGATGGTAGTGATGATGATGGTGGTGGTAGTGATGATGGTGGTTGTAGTGATGATGATGATGGTGGTGGTGATGGTGGTTGTAGTGATGATGGTGGTTGTAGTGATGATGATGGTGGTTGTAGTGATGATGGTGGTTGTAGTGATGATGGTGGTTGTAGTGATGATGGTGGTTGTAGTGATGATGATGGTGGTTGTAGTGATGATGGTGGTTGTAGTGATGATGGTGATTGTAGTGATGATGGTGGTTGTAGTGATGATGATGGTGGTTGTAGTGATGATGATGGTGGTTGTAGTGATGATGGTGATGGTAGTGATGATGGTGGTTGTAGTGATGATGATGATGGTAGTGATGATGGTGGTTGTAGTGATGATGGTGGTTGTAGTGATGATGGTGGTTGTAGTGATGATGATGATGGTAGTGATGATGGTGGTTGTAGTGATGATGGTGGTTGTAGTGATGATGGTGGTTGTAGTGATGATGGTGGTTGTAGTGATGATGGTGGTTGTAGTGATGATGATGATGGTAGTGATGATGGTGGTTGTAGTGATGATGGTGGTTGTAATGATGATGATGATGGTAGTGATGATGGTGGTTGTAGTGATGATGGTGGTTGTAGTGATGATGGTGGTTGTAGTGATGATGGTGGTTGTAGTGATGATGGTGGTTGTAGTGATGATGGTGGTTGTAGTGATGATGGTGGTTGTAGTGATGATGGTGATTGTAGTGATGATGATGATGGTAGTGATGATGATGATGGTAGTGATGATGATGATGGTAGTGATGATGGTGGTTGTAGTGATGATGGTGGTTGTAGTGATGATGGTGGTTGTAGTGATGATGGTGGTTGTAGTGATGATGGTGGTTGTAGTGATGATGATGGTGGTTGTAGTGATGATGGTGATGGTAGTGATGATGGTGGTTGTAGTGATGATGATGATGATGGTAGTGATGATGGTGGTTGTAGTGATGATGGTGGTTGTAGTGATGATGATGGTGGTTGTAGTGATGATGGTGGTAGTGATGATGGTGGTTGTAGTGATGATGATGATGGTAGTGATGATGGTGGTTGTAGTGATGATGATGATGATGGTAGTGATGATGGTAGTTGTAGTGATGATGGTGGTTGTAGTGATGATGATGATGGTAGTGATGATGGTGGTTGTAGTGATGATGATGATGGTAGTGATGATGGTGGTTGTAGTGATGATGATGATGATGGTAGTGATGATGGTAGTTGTAGTGATGATGGTGGTTGTAGTGATGATGATGATGGTAGTGATGATGGTGGTTGTAGTGATGATGGTGATGGTGGTAGTAATGATGATGATGGTAGTGATGATGGTGGTTGTAGTGATGATGGTGGTAGTGATGATGATGGTGGTTGTAGTGATGATGATGGTAGTGATGATGATGATGGTAGTGATGATGATGGTGGTGGTAGTGATGATGGTGGTTGTAGTGATGATGATGATGGTGGTGGTGATGGTGGTTGTAGTGATGATGGTGGTTGTAGTGATGATGATGGTGGTTGTAGTGATGATGGTGGTTGTAGTGATGATGGTGGTTGTAGTGATGATGGTGGTTGTAGTGATGATGATGGTGGTTGTAGTGATGATGGTGGTTGTAGTGATGATGGTGATTGTAGTGATGATGGTGGTTGTAGTGATGATGATGGTGGTTGTAGTGATGATGATGGTGGTTGTAGTGATGATGGTGATGGTAGTGATGATGGTGGTTGTAGTGATGATGATGATGGTAGTGATGATGGTGGTTGTAGTGATGATGGTGGTTGTAGTGATGATGGTGGTTGTAGTGATGATGATGATGGTAGTGATGATGGTGGTTGTAGTGATGATGGTGGTTGTAGTGATGATGGTGGTTGTAGTGATGATGGTGGTTGTAGTGATGATGGTGGTTGTAGTGATGATGATGATGGTAGTGATGATGGTGGTTGTAGTGATGATGGTGGTTGTAGTGATGATGATGATGGTAGTGATGATGGTGGTTGTAGTGATGATGGTGGTTGTAGTGATGATGGTGGTTGTAGTGATGATGGTGGTTGTAGTGATGATGGTGGTTGTAGTGATGATGGTGGTTGTAGTGATGATGGTGGTTGTAGTGATGATGGTGATTGTAGTGATGATGATGATGGTAGTGATGATGATGATGGTAGTGATGATGATGATGGTAGTGATGATGGTGGTTGTAGTGATGATGGTGGTTGTAGTGATGATGGTGGTTGTAGTGATGATGGTGGTTGTAGTGATGATGGTGGTTGTAGTGATGATGATGGTGGTTGTAGTGATGATGGTGATGGTAGTGATGATGGTGGTTGTAGTGATGATGATGATGATGGTAGTGATGATGGTGGTTGTAGTGATGATGGTGGTTGTAGTGATGATGATGGTGGTTGTAGTGATGATGGTGGTAGTGATGATGGTGGTTGTAGTGATGATGATGATGGTAGTGATGATGGTGGTTGTAGTGATGATGATGATGATGGTAGTGATGATGGTAGTTGTAGTGATGATGGTGGTTGTAGTGATGATGATGATGGTAGTGATGATGGTGGTTGTAGTGATGATGATGATGGTAGTGATGATGGTGGTTGTAGTGATGATGATGATGATGGTAGTGATGATGGTAGTTGTAGTGATGATGGTGGTTGTAGTGATGATGATGATGGTAGTGATGATGGTGGTTGTAGTGATGATGGTGATGGTGGTAGTAATGATGATGATGGTAGTGATGATGGTGGTTGTAGTGATGATGGTGGTAGTGATGATGATGGTGGTTGTAGTGATGATGATGGTAGTGATGATGATGATGGTAGTGATGATGATGGTGGTGGTAGTGATGATGGTGGTTGTAGTGATGATGATGATGGTAGTGATGATGGTGGTTGTAGTGATGATGATGATGATGGTAGTGATGATGGTGGTTGTAGTGATGATGATGATGATGGTAGTGATGATGATGGTGGTTGTAGTGATGATGGTGGTAGTGATGATGGTGGTTGTAGTGATGATGATGGTAGTGATGATGGTGGTTGTAGTGATGATGATGGTAGTGATGATGATGATGGTAGTGATGATGGTGGTTGTAGTGATGATGGTGGTAGTGATGATGGTGGTTGTAGTGATGATGATGATGGTAGTGATGATGGTGGTGGTGGTAGTGATGATTTTGGTGATGATGACAATAATGGAGGTTTTGGTGGTGATGATGACAATGCCAGACTACTGATGTTCACTTTTCACCTTTCTGAAGAACAACTAGCTAGCCCAAACACTGCTGGCTTATCGTTTGAGGGGCATGAACATCCCTTACTCACCAGAAGTAATTTATTTGAGTCAAAGCCACAATAATCAGGAATTTTTAAAAAAAATGACTGAAAAGATGAAATAAAAGAATATTTTTTTTTTCGTTTGCTAATTTTGAACTCATATGTACTTCATACTGGACTAATGTTTACGTGTGGAATAACTATCCCTATTACCAGTGTCCCTTGCCATCTCCGAACCCCCAGAGCCCCCTCCGAATTTTAAGGTACTTGTAATTTAGGTCCCCAAATCAAGGATAAGATGTCAACATTTTATTTCAACTGACAGGTTTAGGGGCTGAACCCGCTACCTCAGCATCAACTGACCGGAAGCTTAAGAGCTTATCATTTCGGGCATGGTGACCTCCAAGCGAACACAAAAACCACCGAGCAAGCAGCAATCGTTCAAGCTGCTGCGTCACCACGGCTCCTATCAGTGCAGATATACATGGACTTAACGAGAGCAGCACAAGACGGGCAGCTATGGAGGGGATTGAACGGGAAGCTGCACGGACAACCCACAGACTGACATATTTGATGGTGATGATAATGGCCATGATGATGTTGATGGTGGTGATGATGATGGTGATGATGATGGTGATGGTGATGATGATGATGATGATGATGGTGATGATGATGATGATGATGGTGATGATGATGATGATGATGATGATGATGATGATGATACTAATAATGTTGATAATTATAATAATAATGATGATGATGGCGATGATAATGACGACTGTCGGATCTGAGCAATAACAGTTATGCTTTAAAAGAGCCTGGAGAGTGCTGGTTTGATGTCGAACAAGTCCGCGATCAATGCCTGACACTTATCTCAGGGCCTAATCCACTCTCAGGTACTAACTGTCAACAGAAGAAAGCGAAGGCGCTGACGTATGCCAGGGAAGCTGTCCAGGGGGCTCATTCTGAGTGATCCCTCCTTCAAAGACTTGTCAAGGCTGGCATTTGATGCATCTCTTTGATGAGGGCACATAACTTGTTTAAAGGCGGAGTGGCTTGGAATTTGCCACGTCTGCCTCTGGATCTTCAAAACTGGTTCGTCTCTTGGTGTGCACCATGTGGATTCGTTTTTCGTAAAATAAGAAAGGGGTGTATATTTCCACTGATCTCACTTGAACATCATCATCGTCAGCATCTTCATCAATATTATCATCATCGTTATCATTATCACGGTCATCATTATCATCAACATCATCATCACCATCATTGTTATCATCTCAATATCACCATCACCATTATTATCATCACCATCCTCATCATCAACAACATCATCATTATCTTTATTATAATTTACCGCTCCGCTCACCAAACTCGACACACCACATTGTGACAACGGCTTGCGAGGAAATGCAACCTAAAGACTAAATGTCATGGCAGGGCAGACCAGGCCCTAAGCCTTGGTCGGCAACTGGTCTAGGATGGAAGCTGGAATAGGAGAACAATTAGGGTATTTCTTTGCTGATACGGCAGCTTCTGCCGCTTGTCTTCTTCCAGACATATTGGTGTTACCTTTCCTCTAGAGCAGTGGTCCTCAGCCTTTTTTAGCCCATGCCCCCCTTCACCATATTTTCAGAACGTCATTCCCCCCCCCCCCTCTTTCGTATTTCCTACCTAATAATTCTTCCCTCCCGCCCCTACACAGTATACGTAATAACGGAAGCACATACTAAAACAAATCTAGACGTCCACATAAAACATGATTTGTGGGTCTACTTACTTTATAAAATGAATTTTAGAAGGGTGAGACGTATAGAATTGTACAGTATGAAGGGAAAAACAATATCAAGTAATCGGTTCTTGCATTAACCCGATGTTGAAATAATCTTTATTTCCCCCCCCCCCTGGAAACACTAAAATTCCCCCCTGGGGAGCGGGGAATTCCCCACCGGTTGAGAACCACTGCTCTAGAGCATCCTCTATGGCGCAGGAGTTGCGGACTCAATCCGTAATACTGCATACAGCGTTCGGATCACAGATGCCAGCAATTTGACAACTGTAACAAGCTACGTGGAGGGTCCCAAATAGCCCGGTCACAATATTTCAAATATCTTCTATAGCCCTGGCTGGGATAGGTCTTTACCTGCCAACCCTCCTCCGTTTTCCCTGGACTCACTGTCACTCTTTCTTTCGACCTATGGACCTATTTCCTGCAGTGTTCTTCTGGCTGACGCATAAATAACATGGCAGTCGTCAGAACAACTTGGAAGTAATTTTATTAACCTAATCAAGAACAGCACAGGAACACATAAAGGCAGATAAACAGATAGATCTACACAGACACTACACTGGTAAAGTTCCAACACAGAGCCTCAAGTCGCCACAGTCACCGATCCAGCTTCAGATACTGTCTGATCTGTCTACACACTTCTCACCAAAGATGTCCGAATCTCCTTCCTTCTCCAGCAACTGGGTGTAGGTTCAACCGGCTTTTGTAGAATCCAAGCGACTGGTGTGTTGAGGACTTCTGTTCATTGTCATCTGAATTAGTTCGGCACTAGGTCTTCACTGACCTATGAAAGACTTTAGTGTTGTCGATAAGGTGAGGTGTTTGTGAAGGATAATGGATGGGTCCTTTTAATGTCCGGTATAAAATGGGTATGCCAGAAAATCACTCTTAGGCTCCCTCCAGACAACAACTGCTCTCAGGCGTATGTTGTTAAAACAAAACCGGCAATGCACCAGTCATACAAAATGTCCTTGCCTCAAGACCTGCACCTTGCCTCTGTCTCAGAGTTAAACACACCAAACCCTGAGTTGGCCTCGTTGGACATATTGGCGTTAGCCTAGAAGCACTGGTGATAATGTCCCTTAGAAGACATAGTCACTTCCCATAGAAGAGGACCCTGGAAATGATAAACAAAACCTGAGCGACTGGGCTGACTCATGTATCACACAAATACACTATATTTAATACCTGAATGACCAGGCCTGACCTGTCAGGTAGCCCCTGGATTGGCCACGTCCGGGTTTGAGTAGACCTCCAGCTGGACGAAGTCCGGTTGTCTTTTTGGCCACACGACACACCCTCCACACTCATACCAAGCCTTTATTATGATTGGGCACATTCATTCCCATGCTTCCCTCTCACTTGCAACCATGCCTTTCTCACCCGCAAGATCTTGTGGTGTGGTGCGCCCAGTAATCCGTGTGTTACATCTCATTAACTAATAGTATAGTAATGGGGTTGTATGGCACGCAGTGTAGTTCCCCACTCCCTGCAA
The DNA here is from genome assembly GCA_963921405.1 of Cepaea hortensis. NCBI lineage: Eukaryota > Metazoa > Mollusca > Gastropoda > Stylommatophora > Helicidae > Cepaea > Cepaea hortensis. Next base: position 127,734,226 of record OY992880.1, on the reverse strand, counting down.
GAATAGGAAAGAAGATCCTACCCCCTCCCGGCTCTGCTCTTGTTTGAGCTGTCGCCGCAATGTACCAGCAGTGCCCCACAGAACCCATAGATTTAGCGGAATGCAGGTTCTCTAAATGAGATAAAGAAGTCCATTATCTTCCCTACATCATCCCATCTAGTAACAGATGAAAGAGATAGTCCTGTGAATAGCCTCTTCTGGCTCAAGAAGATAGATCAGAGATTGGTGTACCCCATCCCCAAAAATACCATAGCCATCCACTGAGTATATATAACAGAAAGATGACAATCTGTCCAATTCAAGCCGTAGATAGAAAGATAGCAACAGCTCATCTGACGCCCAGAACAAATGAAATCCTCTTGTGAGATATATGGTTCAGATTCACTTCCCCGGCTATGCCAAGGACAAGACGCGCAGCCAGATCGGCTAACGGTCACCCAACTCGTCATTGGTTATGATTGGCCTTTCGCCAATTCATCTTCCCCTTCAACACATTGTATATTTATAACTCCATGTTTGGCTGGAGTACCCACAACCCAAGCCCTACCTTTCTTCACCACTTCAGTAGGATGTTGCATCTCTGTCCCAATCTTCAAATCGACTTGACAAGATGCCACTATCCAACGGTAGGTGTGTACACGGCCATGAATTGCTTAGCAGCCGCACCAGCGCACATTTGGCGCAAGGCGCTCCATCGGGTTTACCCGATGTGAAAGACATTGGCTACTTGCTCCATGTAAAGATTGTGATAGGAAGATAACCCAAAGAACCATCTTTCATGGAGATTTGAGAGAACAAGAGAACTGAGAGCTTCCGAAAGCCGTTCCCCCCTGTCTACCCAAAATAAAAGAATGCATAAGGACATGGACCACTGGCGTTTCGCTACATAGGCCCCCTCTTAAGAAAGTCGAACCCTACGAACTTTCTACTGTCAGTGGTTCTGTTCGAATGACCCCACCCTCACATTCAACCATAGGATGCCGTGATAAAAAATCTGCTCCCACATTCTCCCTTCCGGGGATGTATTCGACCGTGAACTGATACGGTTGTAGGAGCAATGACCATCTCATCAACCTCGCGTTCAGTTTCTTAGAAGTTGCCAAGAACGTCAGAGGTTGATGGTCGGACTGCACTTTGAACTGGACTCCATACAGATAAGGTTGAAATTTCTGTACCGCCCACACTAGAGCTAGACATTCCCGTTCGACGGTGGAATAATTCCGTTCGGCGGGTAACAGTTTTCTACTGGCATACGCCACCGGACACAACACCGAAGGATTATCTCGCCCTTCCTGCAACAGAGTTGCTCCAATCCCTATGTTACTCGCGTCTGTTCTCAGAACAAACGTTTTCTCCAAATTCGGGAGTTGCAGGACTGGCCTATCCACCAACGCCTGTTTCAGCTTCCCATAAGCCTCTTCACAGCTCGGGGTCCAGACTATAGGATCTGGCGATCCTTTCTTCAGGGTTTCGGTTAACGGCGCCCCAATTTCATTGAACTTTGGAATGAATTTCTGGTAAAACCCACACAGAGACAAGAAAGACCTAACATCCTTTTTGGATTTAGGACGGGGTGCGAGACGGACCTTCTCAATATTCTTTTCTTCCGGTACCAGTCCCCCTGGGGTAATAGTGTGTCCCAGAAATTCCAAGGATTGATATCCAATCATGCATTTGGCTGGACGGGCGGTTAACCCCTCCTCTTTCAATCTTATGAAGATCTTTTCCAAGGATTTCAGGTGATCTTTCAGATTGTCAGACGCGATGAGAATATCATCCATAAACGAGACGACAGAGGGATCCCTTAAAGGGACTAATAACTTTCTCATCATGCGTGTGAACACACTGGGCGCATTGCTCAGCCCAAAAGGCATCACCTTAAATTCGTAATGGCCGCTCGGAGTACTGAAAGCGAGCATGGGCCGAACCTCAGGTTTCACAGGGATCTGATAATATCCCCGGCTTAAATCGATTTTTGAGAAGTACTTTGCCCTATTTAATCTGGCAAACAATTGATTTGTGTTTGGTAACGGCTCAACTTGGAATGTCGTACAACTATTTAAATGCCTGTAATCAATACATAAGCGGTGTTCCCCGCTTGGCTTCCTCAACAAGACAACCCCGGCATTATACGGAGAAGTCGAAGGAGTGATGATGTCGTCGTCCAGAAGCTTCTGGATTTCAGTTTCCAGGGCCTTCTCTTTCGAAAAGGGTACTGGATATATTTTCTGGCGAACTGGGTCTTGGGTAGTCAGAGTCATATCAAACTCGACCAACCCTGTCCGCCCTGGCCGATCGGTAAGAATCTGCTGATGGGACTCCAACAAACGGATGACACGGTCTGTTTCTTCAGCCGACAGATCAGGATTTATATGTACATCCCTATAGGTTTCCCCAGGGTGTAATGGATACCCCCTATCCGTTTCTTCGCCCGATTCAGTTTCCATCGCGACCGCCATAGTCATGAGTGGGAGAGAAGTACCATCAGATCGTTCTTCATACTTTTTGAGAAGGTTAATGTGGAAGATTTTGGATTTCCCCCTGATCCGGATGGCATAGTTGGTGCGGGAGACAACCCTTTCCACCGGGAAAGGCCCCTGCCAACCAATCTCGAGTTTATTGGAACCTACTGGAAGTAACAACAGAACCCGATCCCCCACCTTAAGAGACCTATCTTTCGTCCTTCTATTGTAGTAGGCCGCGTGTCTCTTTCTGGCCGCCCTCAGATTCTGAGCTGCCAAAGCCCAACCCGTCTGGAGTTTCTTCTTTAACTCTTCGACGTATTTATATGAGGATACAGCTTCTTCAGAAGTTTCCTCCTCTGTCCAACATCTCAATAAGGCTTCTAAGGGACCCTTGATTGGCCTCCCGAATAGTAGAGTGGCTGGAGGCAACCCGGTCGACCCATGGGGAACCTCCCGATAGGCGAACAAGGCGGCTGAGATATACTCATCCCATCTGTCTGGTTTCTCTTGTGCCAGCTTCCGAAGCATGGTCATCAAGGTACCATTAAACCTCTCTACTTGCCCATTAGACTGAGGGTGATACGGGCTTGTGTGAATGTGGTTGGTCTGGAAGATACGAAAGACTTCTTCCATCAGCTTACCACAGAACTGAGACCCATTGTCCGTTAGGATCTGGTTGGGAAATCCCAACCTAGTAAAGGTCTCCATCAGTGCATCAGCCACTCGCTTAGAGTCGATTGTGGCCAAAGGTATCGCCTCGCCCCACATGGAACAGCAATCCACCATCGTGAGAATGTACTTATTCCTCTTCCTAGTCCTAGGAAGAGGACCAACAAGATCGATGGCAACTCTCTCGAAAGGAGAGTTCATAATGGGCATGTCTCCCAGAACTACCGGAGCTGTCCAGTGTTTTGGTGCCACACGCTGGCACTCTGGGCACGACTTGACGTACCTGCGCACGTCTCCAGTCATCCCTGGCCAGTAGTAATGGCATGAAATGCGCTGGAGAGTTGCCCCGACACCCATATGTCCACTGAAAGAAATGGTGTGTCCCATATGAAGAAGCTGTTCCCGATAAGCCTTAGGAACCACCAGCTGTCCATGCTGGTGATCCTCCACTCCGGCTCTCCGGTACAGTAACCGATTCTTCATATAATACTGACCCCGTCTTGGTGGGTCAGAACCTTTTGGCAACTGGTTGAAGCAAGGTTGCAAAGTAGCATCCTGGCTTTGAGCAGCTCGTAACTCCCCAGGCAAGGGATTCACAATCAAGGCCGGCGTCTGCTCATCCTCCAATTGAGATCTGGTTTGCATTGCCCCTACGTACATGGGTTCGGTTGGAATCCCTAGAAAGACGTAGCGACAACCCAAGATCATTGGGAAGATAGGATCTAGCAGAACGGCTGCCTGTATAGTGCCGGTAACATATTTTGATTTGATGTCCACCTTCGCAATTGGAAGAGACATCGCTACCGCACTCTTTGTCGCCGTTTGAATCTCAATAGATTCCCCGGTTAGCTGCTCTGGGCTCACTAAGTGTGATGAAATTACAGCCTCAAACTGCAAACCGGTGTCGTAGAGACACTCAACTGGTTGACCGTTCACAAGTACCGTTTCTACTACTGGTGGTTTTTCTAAATCTCTGTTCCCAAGATCCCTCCCTTCTACCTCCTTGTGAGACCCTTCCCCGGTTTCTACAAGACAAGCAGCATAGTGAGAGTCTTTCTGTTTACGCCGGCAATCAACCGTATTGTGTGTGGGAGATTTGCAATAGGCGCACCACTTTTCACTCCACTTTCTTTTAGGAGATCCAGGTGGACTCTTACCAGAGGGTTTCTTGATAGGAACTTTATCGGAAGGATCCTCCTTCCTGGTGTGAGCTGTTTTAGGGTTCTTCTTCTTTCCAGACCATGTGTCTGGTGGTCGGGGATTGGGTTGTGACAATTCCCCATTATCCCCATGAGCTAGCACATACCTTTCAGCCAACGTGTTGATTAGCTCTAACCTTTCTGCCCCATTTTCAAGCAAAAAGGTTTGCAATGGCTTAGGCATCATTCTCTTCATTTGGTCCACGACCACCAATTCTTCCAAACTTTCATAGTCGTTAGCAAATCCAGCTAAAGACATCCACTTCAAAAGGTAAGACTTCAATCTGACACTGTAGGCTGCGAACATCTCACCTGGCTCTCTCTTCGACTTTCTGAACTGTTGTCGATAAGTATGAGCTGTCATCTGGAACCTTTTCAAAAGTGCTTTCTCCAGAGCTTCATAGTCATTCTCCATACCAGGTGGCAACCTAGAATAGACCTCGTACGCGGTCCCCCTCAGGCCCTGTGAGAGTTTCAAGTTCCATTTCCCTCGCTCCAATCCCATAGCCAAAGCCATCGACCGAAATCTGTGAAGATACTGGTCGATCTTATCTTTGTGTTCATCGAACGGGAGCAATGGGAACTTCATTGCCTGGCATGGACCGCCACCAGAAGTTGTTGAGTCAGGGAGAACTGCGTCTCCCACTGCACCGTCTCTTTCCTTGGCAGTTTTAGCTTTCAGCTCCAACTCTCTCATACGGAACTCATGGTCTCTGGCTGCCTGCTCGGCCTCCATCTTCCTAGCCTCAGCCTCCATCCTCTTAACCTCAGCCTCCGCCTCAATCCTCTTGGCCTCAGCCTCCATCCTCTTAGCCTCAGCCTCCGCCTCAATCCTCTTGGCTTCGCGCACAGCCTGTCTGTAGTCTCTTTCCACTTCCTGCACATATTTCTGTAACTCCGCTCCATCATATCCCATCTCACGCCCTGTAGCCTGTACGTCAGCGACATTAAACCCAGCTGATGCCATCTTAAACTCAGAGGGTAAGGGAAGAGGTAATTGTCTAATAAAATTTTTCTCACAATTACACAACAAGTTACATTACACGACCACAACACGTCGTATGTCGGTCAGTCTGTGTCAGGAAGAGTATAGACAATAGCCAGGCACGGTAGGCAGAACCTATTGATAGAAAACAAGGATATCTGTCCCCTATCACTAAATCAGCCAGAACTCCACCAGGATTACAAATATCCCGGGACGAGCCCCCAGAAATTGTAACAAGCTACGTGGAGGGTCCCAAATAGCCCGGTCACAATATTTCAAATATCTTCTATAGCCCTGGCTGGGATAGGTCTTTACCTGCCAACCCTCCTCCGTTTTCCCTGGACTCACTGTCACTCTTTCTTTCGACCTATGGACCTATTTCCTGCAGTGTTCTTCTGGCTGACGCATAAATAACATGGCAGTCGTCAGAACAACTTGGAAGTAATTTTATTAACCTAATCAAGAACAGCACAGGAACACATAAAGGCAGATAAACAGATAGATCTACACAGACACTACACTGGTAAAGTTCCAACACAGAGCCTCAAGTCGCCACAGTCACCGATCCAGCTTCAGATACTGTCTGATCTGTCTACACACTTCTCACCAAAGATGTCCGAATCTCCTTCCTTCTCCAGCAACTGGGTGTAGGTTCAACCGGCTTTTGTAGAATCCAAGCGACTGGTGTGTTGAGGACTTCTGTTCATTGTCATCTGAATTAGTTCGGCACTAGGTCTTCACTGACCTATGAAAGACTTTAGTGTTGCCGATAAGGTGAGGTGTTTGTGAAGGATAATGGATGGGTCCTTTTAATGTCCGGTATAAAATGGGTATGCCAGAAAATCACTCTTAGGCTCCCTCCAGACAACAACTGCTCTCAGGCGTATGTTGTTAAAACAAAACCGGCAATGCACCAGTCATACAAAATGTCCTTGCCTCAAGACCTGCACCTTGCCTCTGTCTCAGAGTTAAACACACCAAACCCTGAGTTGGCCTCGTTGGACATATTGGCGTTAGCCTAGAAGCACTGGTGATAATGTCCCTTAGAAGACATAGTCACTTCCCATAGAAGAGGACCCTGGAAATGATAAACAAAACCTGAGCGACTGGGCTGACTCATGTATCACACAAATACACTATATTTAATACCTGAATGACCAGGCCTGACCTGTCAGGTAGCCCCTGGATTGGCCACGTCCGGGTTTGAGTAGACCTCCAGCTGGACGAAGTCCGGTTGTCTTTTTGGCCACACGACACACCCTCCACACTCATACCAAGCCTTTATTATGATTGGGCACATTCATTCCCATGCTTCCCTCTCACTTGCAACCATGCCTTTCTCACCCGCAAGATCTTGTGGTGTGGTGCGCCCAGTAATCCGTGTGTTACATCTCATTAACTAATAGTATAGTAATGGGGTTGTATGGCACGCAGTGTAGTTCCCCACTCCCTGCAAGAATAGGAAAGAAGATCCTACCCCCTCCCGGCTCTGCTCTTGTTTGAGCTGTCGCCGCAATGTACCAGCAGTGCCCCACAGAACCCATAGATTTAGCGGAATGCAGGTTCTCTAAATGAGATAAAGAAGTCCATTATCTTCCCTACATCATCCCATCTAGTAACAGATGAAAGAGATAGTCCTGTGAATAGCCTCTTCTGGCTCAAGAAGATAGATCAGAGATTGGTGTACCCCATCCCCAAAAATACCATAGCCATCCACTGAGTATATATAACAGAAAGATGACAATCTGTCCAATTCAAGCCGTAGATAGAAAGATAGCAACAGCTCATCTGACGCCCAGAACAAATGAAATCCTCTTGGGAGATATATGGTTCAGATTCACTTCCCCGGCTATGCCAAGGACAAGACGCGCAGCCAGATCGGCTAACGGTCACCCAACTCGTCATTGGTTATGATTGGCCTTTCGCCAATTCATCTTCCCCTTCAACACATTGTATATTTATAACTCCATGTTTGGCTGGAGTACCCACAACCCAAGCCCTACCTTTCTTCACCACTTCAGTAGGATGTTGCATCTCTGTCCCAATCTTCAAATCGACTTGACAAGATGCCACTATCCAACGGTAGGTGTGTACACGGCCATGAATTGCTTAGCAGCCGCACCAGCGCACATTTGGCGCAAGGCGCTCCATCGGGTTTACCCGATGTGAAAGACATTGGCTACTTGCTCCATGTAAAGATTGTGATAGGAAGATAACCCAAAGAACCATCTTTCATGGAGATTTGAGAGAACAAGAGAACTGAGAGCTTCCGAAAGCCGTTCCCCCCTGTTTACCCAAAATAAAAGAATGCATAAGGACATGGACCACTGGCGTTTCGCTACAACAACATACCGCCTTGTGTTAGTTTTCAAGCAATGGTATGTGTGCCGGTCGTTCAGAAAGCAATGACAAACTACTGAACGTACACTTGTCAAGAAATTACAAATAGGAAAACAATGCTGCGGTTGATTGTAACGTCCTGTAAAGGATATGCAAATAACTTGCCTCTGGAGTAAACTAGGCAGGCCGAGAGAGGGAATCATGCTGCATGAGCAACACATGGTCTCTAAATTCAGCCCAGGCTTTGTACTACGGAGAGGTATAACCTCATTTTACAAACACTATCGGCAAGGTGCCAGTCAATAAGAATTCATTACGCCCGTCTCGGGATCTCCCAAAGTGGCTCAAGTCCCGGTCTGACTGCAAACAGAAATAGCAAACACTAAAAAAAAAAAAAACAGAGGAAGACAGAAGTCGCACTAAATTAACTATCTTAAGGCATGATAGAATTGTGTAAACATGCACAAAACCTGCGAAGACATATAATGAAGTGAAATGTGAGATGCTCAACACGGCGCCAGACCGATACGGAAACAGGAAGAAAGCAGACAGAAGCCAAGATTTACAGAAATACAGAAAGAAATTCTGTGTGGGCAGAACAAGGGATAAGCACGGTTGTTTTCTTATCATTTCTGTCTTGCTGGTTGTTGTCTTGGTTTCTTTGTGCTGATGAAGACCTTTCGCCGCAACGCCCTCTTGGGTGTGAATGTGTTCTTGTAATGATGATTATCTGGACTTTTGGGTTTTTTGTACCCTTTCCTTCTACAAACCCACATTGTTCTTCCCCTATTTCAGGTTGTATTTTCTTCCTCACTCTTTGCATGATAATTCGTAGCAAAATCTTTGTGATGTGACTCATTATACTAATTGTTCTATGTTGATCACATTCCAAGGCTCCTGATTTCTTTGGGATTGCAATAAATACAGAATTACATAATTCAGAAGGTATATCTCCAGTATCATATAATGTGTTTAGAAGTCTGGTGACTTGCTCTAATCCAAATTCTTCTAAAGCTTTAATCACAGTGATTTAATCACACTGATAAAGGGGAAATATAATCCACGTACAAAAAAATCAGCCCAGTGAACTGTAAGTGGTAGCACGTGTATAGAATACTCTTGAGTTTAAAGCGAGCGAACAAATAAAGAGACAAATTAAAACTCAATCTTCCAGACACATCACAACTAACCAAACATTATCATCTAGTGTAAAGCAGATAAGCGCGGGGAGTCAGGGTTCGCCATCTCAGACCATCACCAGTCTTGGATCAGGTCTGTGTATCTATCCTGATTATGCCATGTGGCCAAGCCATCCAGATATTTCTCTCTCTGCCTTCCCCTTGCTTTGTTCCCTTCAATCTTACCAGTTGCCACTAAGTTTTCAAGTTCCTTTCTCCTCATAACATGCACAGGAAAATCTCTACTGTCTTTGTCTAATTTCTCGAATCAATTTTCGGTTTTCAATTATTTTGGTGTCTTTTAGGAACTAACCAGCCTGTTAGTCATTGCATTCACATAGCTTTCTTCTCCTTCTGCCCTATATCCCTCTTTTGGGCATAGGCGCTCCATCAACTCACTCAAAGTAGACCTACCTTTTGCAATCTCCTACAACTCCGCCCCATATTATTAGTCTCTATTTTTCTTCTCCGTTTATTTGTTGGTCTCCCTCTATGTCGTACGCCCTCTAGGCTCAAGAAAAAGGACTAAATATTAGATGAGTGACAGGCAGCCCTTGTGTTGGAGAGACCAAATATTAGATTAGCGACAGCCGTTGAGTAGGCGGTAAATATTAGATGAGTGACAGCCCTTGTGTCGAGGGAGATTAAATATTAAATGAGTGACAGTCTTTGTGTCGGGGGAGATTAAATATTAGAGATACAGCCTTTGAGGCGGAAGGAAAAAATATTCGATGAGTTATAGTCCTTGAGGTGGAAGGACTAAATATTAGATGAGTGACCGTCCTTGAGGTTGAAATACTAAATATTGGATGGGTGACAGCCCTTGACGTGGAGGGACTAAATATTAGATGAGTGACAGGCCTTGAGGTGGAAGGGCTAAATATTAGATGGGTGACATGTCTTGAGGTGGAAGGACTAAATATTAGATGGGTGACATGTCTTGAGGTGGAAGGACTAAATATTAGATGAGTGACATGTCTTGAGGTGGAAGGACTAAATATTAGATGGGTGACATGTCTTGAGGTGGAAGGACTAAATATTAGACGAGTAACAGCCCTTGACATAGAGGGAGTAAATATTAGATGAGTGGCGGAGATCAAACAGTAGGTGAGAGACAACCATTAAGTGGCAGAGAACAAACAGTAGGTGAGTGACAACCATTAAGTGGCGGAGATCAAACAGTAGATGAGTGACAAACATTAAGTGGCGGAGATCAAACGGTAGATGAGTGACAACCATTAAGTGGCGGAGATCCAAACGGTAGATGAGTGACAACAATTACGTGGCGGAGATCAAACAGTAGATGAGTGACAACCAGTAAGTGGCGGAGATCAAACAGTAGGTGAGTGATAACCATTAAGTGGCGGAGATCAAACAGTAGATGAGTGACAAACATTAAGTGGCAGAGATCAAACGGTAGATGAGTGACAACCATTAAGTGGCGGAGATCCAAACGGTAGATGAGTGACAACCATTACGTGGCGGAGATCAAACAGTAGATGAGTGACAACCAGTAAGTGGCGGAGATCAAACAGTAGGTGGGTGACAACCATTAAGTGGCGGAGATCAAACAGTAGATGAGTGACAACCAGTAAGTGGCGGAGATCAAACAGTAGATGAGTGACAACCATTAAGTGGCGGAGATCAAACAGTAGATGAGTGACAACCATTAAGTGGTGGAGATCAAACAGTAGGTGAGTGACAACCATTAAATGGCGGAGATCAAACAGTAGATGAGTGACAACCATTAAGTGGCGGAGATCAAACAGTAGGTGAGTGACAACCATTAAGTGGCGGAGATCAAACAGTAGGTGAGTGACAACCATTAAGTGGCGGAGATCAAGAGGTAGATGAGTGACAGCCAGTAGGTGGCGGAGATCAAACAGTAGATGGGTGACAACCATTAAGTGGCGGAGATCAAACAGTAGATGAGTGACAACCATTAAGTGGCGGAGATCAAACAGTAGATGAGTGACAGCCATTAAGTAGCGGAGATCAAACAGTAGATGAGTGACAACCATTAAGTGGCGGAGATCAAACAGTAGCTGAGTGACAACCATTAAGTGGCGGAGATCAAACGGTAGATGAGTGACAGCCACTAGGTGGCGGAGATCAAACAGTAGATGGGTGACAACCATTAAGTGGCGGAGATCAAACAGTAGATGAGTGACAACCATTAAATGGCGGAGATCAAACAGTAGATGAGTGACAACCATTAAGTGGCGGAGATCAAACAGTAGATGAGTGACAACCATTAAGTGGTGGAGATCAAACAGTAGATGAGTGACAACCATTAAGTGGCGGAGATCAAACGGTAGATGAGTGACAACCATTAAGTGGCGGAGATCAAACAGTAGGTGAGTGACAACCATTAAGTGGCGGAGATCAAACAGTAGGTGAGTGACAACCATTAAGTGGCGGAGATCAAACAGTAGATGAGTGACAGCCAGTAGGTGGCGGAGATCAAACAGTAGATAGGTGACAACCATTAAGTGGCGGAGATCAAACAGTAGATGAGTGACAACCATTAAATGGCGGAGATCAAACAGTAGATGAGTGACAACCATTAAGTGGTGGAGATCAAACAGTAGATGAGTGACAACCATTAAGTGGCGGAGATCAAACGGTAGATGAGTGACAACCATTAAGTGGCGGAGATCAAACAGTAGGTGAGTGACAACCATTAAGTGGCGGAGATTAAACAGTAGATGAGTGACAACCATTAAGTGGCGGAGATCAAACAGTAGATGAGTGACAACCATTAAGTGGCGGAGATCAAACAGTCGATGAGTGACAACCATTAAGTGGCGGAGATCAAACAGTAGCTGAGTGACAACCATTAAGTGGCAGAGATCAACCAGTAGATGAGTGACAACCATTAAGTGGCGGAGATCAACCAGTAGATGAGTGACAACCATTCAGTGGCGGAGATCAAACAGTAGATGAGTGACAACCATTAAGTGGCGGAGATCAAACAGTAGATGAGTGACAACCATTAACAGGCGGAGATCAAACGGTAGATGAGTGACAACCATTAAGTGGCGGAGATCAAACAGTAGGTGAGTGACAACCATTAAGTGGCGGAGATCAAACAGTAGGTGAGTGGCAACCATTAAGTGGCGGAGATCAAACAGTAGATGAGTGACAGCCAGTAGGTGGCGGAGATCAAACAGTAGATAGGTGACAACCATTAAGTGGCGGAGATCAAACAGTAGATGAGTGACAACCATTAAGTGGCGGAGATCAAACAGTAGATGAGTGACAACCATTATGTGGCGGAGATCAAACAGTAGATGAGTGACAACCATTAAGTGGTGGAGATCAAACAGTAGATGAGTGACAACCATTAAGAGGCGGAGATCAAACGGTAGATGAGTGACAACCATTAAGTGGCGGAGATCAAACAGTAGGTGAGTGACAACCATTAAGTGGCGGAGATGAAACAGTAGATGAGTGACAACCATTAAGTGGCGGAGATCAAACAGTAGATGAGTGACAGCCAGTAGGTGGCGGAGATCAAACAGTAGATAGGTGACAACCATTAAGTGGCGGAGATCAAACAGTAGATGAGTGACAACCATTAAGTGGTGGAGATCAAACAGTAGATGAGTGACAACCATTAAGTGGTGGAGATCAAACAGTAGATGAGTGACAACCATTAAGTGGCGGAGATCAAACGGTAGATGAGTGACAACCATTAAGTGGCGGAGATCAAACAGTAGGTGAGTGACAACCATTAAGTGGCGGAGATCAAACAGTAGATGAGTGACAACCATTAAGTGGCGGAGATCAAACAGTAGATGAGTGACAACCATTAATTGGCGGAGATCAAACAGTAGGTGAGTGACAGCCATTAAGTGGCGGAGATCAAACAGTAGATGAGTGACAACCATTAAGTGGCGGAGATCAAACAGTAGATGAGTGACAACCATTAAGTGGCGGAGATCAAACAGTAGGTGAGTGACAACCATTAAGTGGCGGAGATCAAACAGTAGGTGAGTGACAACCATTAAGTGGCGGAGATCAAACTGTAGATGAGTGACAGCCAGTAGGTGGCGGAGATCAAACAGTAGATGGGTGACAACCATTAAGTGGCGGAGATCAAACAGTTGATGAGTGACAACCATTAAGTGGCGGAGATCAAACAGTAGATGAGTGACAACCAGTAAGTGGCGGAGATCAAACAGTAGATGAGTGACAACCATTGAGTTGCGGAGATCAAACGGTAGATGAGTGACAACCATTAAGTGGCGGAGATCAAACAGTAGGTGAGTGACAACCATTAAGTGGCGGAGATCAAACAGTAGATGAGTGACAGCCATTAAGTGGCGGAGATCAAACAGTAGCTGAGTGACAGCCATTAAGTTGCGGAGATCAAACAGTAGATGAGTGACAGCCATTAAGTGGCGGAGATCAAACAGTAGATGCATGACAACCATTAAGTGGCGGGGATGAAACAGTAGGTGAGTGACAACCATTAAGTGGCGGAGATCAAACGGTAGATGAGTGACAGCCAGTAGGTTGCGGAGATCAAACAGTAGATGGGTGACAACCATTAAGTGGCGGAGATCAAACAATAGATGAGTGAAAACCATTAAGTGGCGGAGATCAAACAGCAGATGGGTGACAACCATTAAGTGGTGGAGATCAAACAGTAGATGAGTGACAGCCATTAAGTGGCGGAGATCAAACAGTAGATGAGTGACAACCATTAAGTGGCGGAGATCAAACAGTAGATGGGTGACAACCATTAAGTGGCGGAGATCAAACAGTAGATGAGTGACAACCATTAAGTGGCGGAGATCAAACGGAGATGAGTGACAACCATTAAGTGGCGGAGATCAAACAGTAGATGAGTGACAACTATTAAGTGGCGGAGATCAAACAGTAGATGAGTGACAACCATTAAGTGGCGGAGATCAAACAGTAGATGAGTGACAACCATTAAGTGGCGGAGATCAAACAGTAGATGAGTGACAACCATTAAGTGGCGGAGATCAAAAGGTAGATCAGTGACAACCATTAAGTGGCGGAGATCAAACGGTAGATGGGTGACAACCATTAAGTGGCGGAGATCAAACAGTAGATGAGTGACAACCATTAAGTGGCGGAGATCAAACAGTAGATGAGTGACAACCATTAAGTGGCGGAGATCAAACGGTAGATGAGTGACAACCATTAAGTGGCGGAGATCAAACGGTAGATGAGTGACAACCATTAAGTGGCGGAGATCAATCAGTAGATGAGTGACAACCATTAAGTGGCGGAGATCAAACGGTAGATGAGTGACAGCCATTAAGTGGCGGAGATCAAACAGTAGATGAGTGACAAAAACAGTAGATGATTGACAACCATTAAGTGGCGGAGATTAAACAGTAGATGAGTGACAACCATTAAGTGGCGGAGATCAAGCAGTAGATGAGTGACAACCATTAAGTGGCGGAGATCAAACGGTAGATAAGTGACAACCATTAAGTGGCAGAGATCAAACAGTAGATGAGTGACAGCCAGTAGGTGGCAGAGATCAAACAATAGATGAGTGACAACCATTAAGTGGCGGAGATCAAACGGTAGATGAGTGACAACCATTAAGTGGCGGAGATCAAACATTAGGTGAGTGACAACCATTAAATGGCAGAGATCAAACAGTAGATGGGTGACAGCGATTAAGTGGCGGAGATCAAACAGTAGATGAGTGACAACCATTAAGTGGCGGAGATCAAACAGTAGATGAGTGACAACCATTAAGTGGCGGAGATCAAACAGTAGGTGAGTGACAACCATTAAGTGGCTGAGATCAAACAGTAGATGGGTGACAGCCATTAAGTGGCGGAGATCAAACAGTAGATGAGTGACAGCCAGTAGGTGGCAGAGATCAAACAGTAGCTGAGTGACAGCCAGTAGGTCGAGGAAACTAATTATAAGATAGAGAAGCCAACCTTTCGGTCTCGAGGGAAAGACATGATTGGCAGTTACTGAGTTGGTTGACAGCATTTAGAGTTCTACATTCCCAGATATCATCATCATCATGCGCTCTGCCATCTGGCGTAGATGTTCACGCATTTTTATAGATCTCAGACTTCGGTGTTCTGAATCAATGTTGCTATCAATATTCCTCCATGTCTAGTCTCAATCTATCCAGCATCATTGCTCGAGATCTGCATCTGCTTCTTCTACCAATGTTCTTTTCAGTTGTCACGATATTTTCCAATGCCCCTTTTCTCATTACATACATTAAAAAGAATGCAGTTTTTCCCTCTTTAATAGATCTTAGTCAGATTTGACTGAGCTGCCGTATGACAGTAGACGGTACTACCTGCTTTCTGTTTCCGCCGATTATTGGGCAAACCCAACATCCCACATTGTGCCAATAGCTTCGGGTGGAGGAGCGTAATTGGGTGGGTACAAGCCTTATACTGGTGCAAGGAAATAGGAAATGCAAGCTAAAGACTAAATGTCATGGCAGGGCAGACCAAGCCTAAACCTTGGTCAGAAGACTAGTCTAGGATCGAAGGTACAACAGGCGGACAGTTACAGCGTTGCTTTACTGATCAGGCAGCGTATGCAGCTTGTCTTGTTCCAGATATATTGGCGTTATATTTCCTCACGAGTAAACTAGGCAGGTCGAAAGAGGGATCATGCTGCATGGGCAACTCTTGGTCTGTACAAACTAGGCAGGTCGAAAGATAGATCATGCTGCATGGAAAACTCTTGGTCTGTACAATTCAGCCATTGCTTTGTGCTAGGGAGAGGTTATTATGCCTTTAAAAAAAAAAAAAAACTGAAGCTCAATAACTATCGTCTGTCAAATTATCTCACACGACAACTAACCAATAAACATTCCCATGTGTATGGTACGTTACACATTCCTTAGGTATTTATAATGCCCATGTTTAAACATTGCCTCAGTGAGTCATGTATTATTGATTTTACTTGCGTTGTAATGCTTATTGTTCTTTTGTTGTCTAAGATTAGCTTCATACGTGATGTTGAATGAAATAATGTATGAAAGGAAATATAGAAAAAGGGCAGAATGTCAGACGGGTTTCTTAATCCTTTGAACATAAAGTTTGTTCGTTCGTTCGTTCGTTCGTCGTTAATTAATCTGACAGTGGCAGCATTCGTCTCAGGAATCACATCTCCATTACCTCCAAGCTCTTCCTGTTCCGCCCCGTCTAATGAATCACTGTCAGATAACAGATAATTCCTACACTATTCTGAGCATTACCTGGGAACAATTTCCCGAAGATGGATCTAATCCAGAGTTGCACCACAGGTTGGAATAAAGGAATCCTGCGTCTGCTCGGAACTGAACCAGTGCCACTCGTCTGGTAAGCAAACACACTAACTACTACGCTACCTCAGCTGAGGAGGAACTAAGCGCTGTATACAAACAAAAAGTACCACATGCTGTCAGAACACTTCAAATATATCAGCCATTTCTGTATGTCCTTTCAGAACAGAAAAACCATTAGCCAGGCGCCAGTAGAACTTACAATCATTCTGGAAAGCAACAAATTCCACGACAACAACAGAATGCCATGAAACTGTCTTCCTACTCGAGCATGCCCCAGAAACAGAATAGTTAGCCGTCTTTGACTTGCTAAAGCGCCACTCAAAACTGACAGCCACCCAGGCATGTCTTAGCGCACGGCGCATTTTACGACATATCCCAACAACAAACGCCAGTGACTTTTATTGTCGCTGTTCAAGAAGATGAATGCCAAATAACCGCGTTTCTCTTCTTTTTTCTCTGCCCGTTGACAAAACGGTTTATGTTCTTTAACTTGCGTTCCCCCTCCCAGAGAGATCAAAGCCGAGCGCTATCGGTGACTTTTTGTGTCATATATCACAGATTACTTATTCCACTCTTGTTTCATTTCCAATGATATAATGGCAGTTAACGTCACACAGCAGACATAACTCCTATTTATCGATTATTAATGTCTTTCCTGTTAAAAGACCCTTTCCTGCCGCTTTATTTTGTTAGCGCTAGGTTTATAATAGCACCTGCTCTATGACAGCGGCTGTTATAAAGTCATTTATTCCTCGCTTGTCCCTGGAAACATTACACCTGAACAGAAAAACGGAGTAGAAAAAACATTGTTTATCGTTGTGAAAATTTATGACCGCTTTTTTGTGTATCACGTGACATTTTTATCACTCGCTTGCTGTCTACATACGTCCCACAATTAATAAAGGTATGAAGGTATCAACGATAAATTATCTTTTGAAATGTTTTATGTACCCAGGCGTCCTGGCGGTGTTTTGAATGTCAGCAAGCAAAGATATAAGGACGGGATGTCTTTAAGTGGCGTATATAGCTTTGAGGCTTTTAACTGCCACAGCTTCTAATGGCTGAAACTTCTTGTCATGTAAATGTTGTAACTGTCATACACGTCTGTCAGCCCCAGCTTCTGTACCATATTTATTAGTCCCATTGGGTCCTTTACTACAACAGCAGAAACAACAGTTACTACTACTACTACTACTACTACTACTACTACTACTACTACTACTACTACTACTACTACTACTACTACTACTACTACTACTACTACTACTACTACTACTACTACTACTACTACTACTACTACTACTACTGCTGCTGCTGCTACTACTACTACTGGTGGTGAAGTAGTTAACCCTCCTGCCTCACGCTCCGAAGGTTGATGGTTCGATTCCAGGCTCCCTCATTCGGTTCACGAGTGCAGTTTTTTTTCTCGGAGACTCCTGGGGGTCGTCGCTAGAGCTACGAGCTCGAGCTTTGTGCGACATTTTCGGCAGGCCGTCCTACGGAAAGATACAGAGTCATACAGAATAAAACCCGGGGCAATGAAGTCGAATTTCTCGCTTTTAAACGACATCCCTCTTCATGTCTATAATAATTTGACAGTGGTTTATGTATTTTGTATATGTTTTTCCGTTGAATTAAACAGTGGTTGTGTTCTTTACACGCTTGTCCCTGAATAAGACGGTGATTTGTATATTCTTAACCTGTTTGTCCATTGAATTAGACAGTGGTTGATGTATTCTTTGTATACTAGTCGCTGAATTAGACGGTGATCATTATAGTCTAAACATCATGTTCATATCATGTTGTTTGTCCATCAAGAATGATGATGACAATTCATTTCATCCAGTGGGGTTGAAAGTATGGAGCCGTGAGTTCTAAGATGGCTGATAAGGCCTATTTTGGCTCGAAATGGTCTTTGACAATGTGGACAAAGTATGCTTGACGTTTCTGAAGGAGGATTTTCTGCAGTGGTTTTTCTGTTCTGTCTGTTCTTCATAGCTCTTGCAGTCCTGATTGCCTCACACGTGACTGCAGCCTTGCGTAATGATGCACGCCATGAATTTCGGTCTCTGGCTGCTGTCTCCTAGGTGTCATGATTAATTCCAAAAGGATTCAGTGAGATTTTCAGTGTCTTTAAAGCGTTTCCTCTGGCCGCCTTAGGAGCGTTTAACACAACGCAACTCGCCGTAAAATATTCATTTAGGGAGCCTGTAATCTGGCATGTGAGTCAAGTGACCAGCCCTGCGAATCTGATTCTTCATTAGTAGAGTGTGGATACTGGGCATGGACGCTCTTTCTAGGACTTCAGTGTCTGGGATCTTGTCTTGCCATTTAATCTTCAGTAACTTCCTTATGCAGACTGTGCGGAAGTGATTTAATTTCCTAGCGTGTCGCTGATAAACAGTCCAGGTTTCACAAGCATATAGCAGTGTGGATAATACAACTGCTTTGTAGACTTTTAGCTTTGTTTGCAGGCTTATTCTAATTCTGTCCCATACATTCTTGTACAGTCTGGCAAAGGCCGCGCTGGCCTTGGAGATTCTTGCATTCACTTCGTCATCAATTGTTGCAGCTTGTGACACAGTGCTGCCAAGATAGGTGAATTTGTCCACAACACTTAGTCTTTGACCATTCACTTTGATATTCGGCACAGTGTGATTAATCCCTGGAGCTGGCTGGTACATAACTACAGTCTTCTCCAAGTTGATATTGAGCCCAAAGTTAGCACAGGCATGTGAGAAAGCTGAAACATTGTGTTTCATGTCTGCCTCTGAATTGGCATATAGAGCGCAATCATCAGCAAACAGGAGCTCTCTGACGGTGTCGCTGTAAATTTTTGTTTTAGCTTTCAGCCTTCTGAGATTGAATAACTTTCCATCCATGCGGTAGTTGATGTCTACTCCAATGTCGTTGTTCTCGAAGGCATTCGTCAACATAGCTGAAAACATGAGGCTGAACAGTGTTGGTGCCAGGACACATCCTTGCTTCACTCCATTGGTGACAGGAAAGGGCTCGGAAAGTTCACCATTTTCCTGTACTCTTACCTGCATACCATCATGAAATAGCCGCACTATTTGGACAAACTATCGTGGACAGCCATATTTTGCCATAATCCTCCAAAGTCCTTCTCTGCTGACTGTATCAAAAGCCTTGGTAAGGTCAATGAAAGTGGAGAACATTTCGCAGGTCTGTTCCTGACATTTCTTTTGCAGCTGCCTTGCAGCGAAGATCATATCAGTAGTTCCTCGTTCTTTTCTGAAGCCACATTGACTCTCAGGAAGAAAACCTTGATCTAGATGGACTGTGAGGCGATTGAGAAGAATTCTGGCGAGTATCTTCCCTGCAATTGAAAGCAAGGAGATGCCTCGGTGCTTGTCACAGGATTGGCGGTTTCCTTTACGTTTGTAAAGGTGGACTATTGACGCGTCCTTGAAATCTTGTGGCATGGTCTCGTACACCCATATGTTTGTAAAGACTTGGTGAAGCTGCTCTGTTAGGACCGGCCCACCTGCTTTGCATATCTCTGCTGGGATGGAGTCAGGACCAGGCGGCTTTCCACTGGAAAGTTGCTGGATGGCTTTGTTTACTTCCACTATGGTTGGCAGGTCATCAAGTGTATCATTGGTGGGAACTTGAGGAAGGCAGTTGATGGTTTCATCATCGAAGAAGGAAGTTGCATTTAAGATGTTGCTGAAATGCTCTGCCCAGCGCTGAAGGATTTCTTTCTTATCGGTGACCAATGTTCCCCCATCTGCACTGAGAAGGGGAACTATGCCTGGTGATGTAGGACCATAGACCGCATTCAGTTAGTCGTAAAAGATTTTCATATTATGTCTGTCAGCAAAGCCTTGAATTTCATCAGCTTTGCTCCTAAGCCAGGAGTCCCGCATGTGCCGAAGTTTCTGCTGCACTACTCTCTGAATATTCTTGAAGGCATCTTTTTTTTTATGTTGACTTCGGGTCATTCAAATGTGCCTTGAGGAGAAGATGTTTCTTGGCCAACAATTAGTTGATGAGTGTCACAAAATAAAACCTTGCGTTTACCCAGTTGATTATTATAGAGGCTTTCTGATAAAACGGACTATCTGCCAGCGACAACTATTTTACTAACAGAAAAAAACAAATCGGATGTTAACCCCAAGACGGTAAATAGTTGCAGCTGCACGGGGTTACATTGGGTCGACAACAGGGGAACATTCGGTGGTGAGTGAGACAAATCCCGGCATCGCTTTGACAGTTTGTCAACATTTGAATACAGATGGAACCCGTGGGATCATGGTGGCAATCGGATGTCGGCCATCACATGTCGGGCAAAATTAACAGTTGCAGATGTGTAGGGGAAGTGAATGAGCTGAATCATACATCGCTTTGACAGATTATAAACAAGTAGGATTGGAAGCGGAAGTACTCAGCTCGGAAGAAAACAGTCCGTCTGTCAATTCATAGTTTCCGGACGTAAAGAAGATTGGCAGCTTGTTGGGGAAAACTGTTGTTGGGATCATACAGTAACTCGTTAGTTTGTTGGGGGAGTCAAAACAACTGATGACAACTTTGACATTGATGGAGCCAGGGAAAATCGATTCTTGACAATGGATGATATGCCCAAATAACACCTGCAGGACATCAACCATGTCACGTGACCAATTTTAGGTTTGCCAGAAAACCATGATTGGAGAGGACAGTTGAACTCAAACCTTGGATTTTAGTGGACGTGCTACGGCACTGTAGTTCTGATGGGAAAATGTCTACCGTGTGCGAATTGAGTTAATTTAATTTTACACGTGCCTGTTATGGCAAGAGTGGATGTAATTTGATCTAACTGCAGTGTTGCCTAAGGTAGAACCTATTATAATTAGTTCTAATTAATATAGGCTGTAGCCTTGTTAAAACTAAAGTGTGATGATTAGCACTGTTAGTGGAAAACTAGCTAGAGTAGGGAAGTGATACTTGACTCTGTTAGTTGAAAATAGATTAGTGAAGTGTGGATAAGCTTTACTAGTTGAGAATTAAGTAATGAGGGATAATTGGGATATTCCCGTAGTGTCCCTGGTGGGCGGGGTTCCGCATTCTGTTTGTTGATTTATTTTTCTTGTCTTGGCCTGATGATAACATATGTGTTCAGTCATCTGTCCATGACAGAGTAGGTTCATTATATTTTCTGAGCGAGGCCGATGGCCCACGATCATCTAATAGAGATCAGTGACGGGGGAGGCTATCACCGGTTATATGATTTATGTTACAGGTTTCCTCTGGTTGGAATGAAGAACACGGAACCCAGGAAAAATCCGATCCCGGATAGAGTTTGGCCCCAGGAAGATTGGCCAGCAACTTTATCAAAGAGCTTATGCTAGAGGAAGATGATCAACATTGCTCAGTGGAGCTGAATGGTATATGTATCCTACAGGATAAATACCGAATGAGTTTAGGTCATACCAGTTTTAACACACCAGTAGTGATGGATATTCAGTTCACTTATGACTAGAACAAAAATAAAGGACTCTATTGGAGTATAGACAATAACTGTTTAATAGTGAGAACTAGTGAACATTTATCAAGAGACAAAAAGTCTTGTTCATAGGACAGTGTTCCATGTTAGTTTCACTGCGCCGGAATTATGAAGCCGGAGTTTCTATAAACTATTAGGAACAGTTGCGTTAGGAACAATAATAGTTTTTTTCCACGGATTATATATTTACATGGGATTCAGATCTCATGGTCATCAGAGTTCCTGGAGGAGGACATGTCTGGAGAGAAGGATACGACTTCGGTGAGGTCTAATGTACTGACTCGTGGGATGTCGTGTAATCCTTGCCATGATGTATATACTATGATCCTGAACTTTGAGGGTCGAACACATACATTTATGTTATAATACACGACACACATTGTCTTCGCATACACGTCTCATATACGTTACACTTTTCTTTTAATAAATTAATCTTTATTAATTTTTAGAAGCAAGAGTTTTTGAGTATGTTGCGTTGGGGAAGTATGAGAGGGGGCATAGTACGACAGTGAGAGAGTGATAGGAAAAGGTTTCCATGGGCTGATGGAGTGAGTTGGACGGAAGCTGGTGGATTCTCCAAGATATTGAAAAAAGGAAGAAAAATATTATAATGTGGGTGTTGACTCTCTTCACTCCAGGGATGACACTTTAAAGGAGGACACGACATTATTGGGGGCTCGATAACGGAATCTTTGGACAGCGGGATCTCTCGTAAACGGAATCCTTGGACAGCGAGATCTCCTGCAAGCGGGATCTTTGGACAGCGGGATCTCTCGTAAACGGAATCTTTGGACAGTGGGATCCTCTGACAACGGGGTCTTTTGACACAGGATCCTTAGTTATAAAACGGTGATATCATATTGGAGAATCCAGCTAGAGTGAATGTGGATAGGGGTTAGGACTAATATCTTACCTGTTCACACTTCACACGTCTGCATAGGTCTGTGGTCCTGATTCTACTATGGTCACTGAGTGAATGTGCTGTGTGTGGTAATATCTAGATTTATATTACTTGTTCATATATCTGTATAGTAATTTGCAGTTATATTGTACTCGACCTGCTAGCTTACCTCTCTGTAAAATGGCCACCCCTAAACTAAGCACGTTAGAATTAAAGGCAAAGGGGGAAGAAATGGGATTGGCGGTTTCTGCTCTAACGGATTACATACAGGAAGTGGAGAGAGAGTATCGTCAAGCAGAACGGGAAGATCGAAAGGCCGAGTTGGAATTGAGAAGGATGGAGTTGGAACAAGCAGCTAAGAAATTGGAAGCTGAGCAAGCAGCTAAGAAATTGGAAGCTGAGCAAGCAGCTAAGAAATTGGAAGCTGAGCAAGCAGCTAAGAAATTTGAAGCTGAGCAAGCAGCTAGGAAACTGGAAGCTAAACAAGAAGCTCAGAAAAGGGAGCACGAGTACCGGATGAGGGAACTCGAGTTGAAGAGTCAATCTAATGGAGAAACTGAGGGAGCAGTTGGAGGTTCCTCCATCCCAGGCTCAACACCAGTAGGTGGACATGGGTACCATGCTATGAAGTTTCCTTTAGCGGTCTACGAGGAGGACAAAGAGAAGATTGACCAGTACCTTCAACGCTTCGAGGCAATGTCTGTTGCTATGGGTCTGGAGCGTAACAAATGGAATCTTAAGCTATCCCAGGGTTTACGCGGGACCGGATACGAGGTTTATTCTCGCCTGCCACCAAGATATGAGAACAATTATGACGAGTTAAAGACGGCTCTGCTGAAACGATTCGAGGTTACGTCACATACCTACCGGAAAAAATTTCGAGCAGCGAAACGAGAACCGGGGAAGTTGTTTGCCGCCTACAGTTTGCGTCTAAAATCTTATCTCCATAAGTGGATGGATTTGGCTGGGTTCGCACATGACTATGAGAGTCTGGAAGAACTCATGGTGGTCGACCAGCTGAAGAAGCAAATGTCTAAACCTCTCAGGACGTTCCTGGGAGAACAAGGAGCGGAACGTATTGACCTCGTGACTAAATTAGCAGAACGGTTCGTCGAAGTACATGGGGAGACAGGGGAAAACCTTTCCACCAACTCCAAAAGTCAAGAGAAACATGATAAGAAGAAAGCCAAAAACTCAGGAACCAAAAAGTGGGAACCTTATGTGCAAAAATCAGAGGATAGTTCAGAGAAGAAGAAGGAGGGAAGCAAGAGCACTTCAAGCTCTACACCAAAACGACCGTGGTCGGAGAAGTGGTGTTCAATTTGTAAGTCACCCTCTCACAATACGAGGGACTGCAAATCAAAGGCTAAGAACCCTCACTTCGCAGCATGTCAAGTGACTTCCAAGGAGGTTGTCACAGAAAATGCCAAGGTCAACAAGGAAGCTCGCCACCAGGAGAGCTCACTCAAGTCCGGCACTAGAAAATCTAGGACAGGGAAATGGTGCAACCAATGCAAGTCGAATACGCACAATGCTACTGACTGCAGGGGAAAGTCAGGAGACACTCAATTCGTCGGGTGCCCCGGGAAACTTAAGGTGGAGCCCACCGAACAGGTCGAGGCCGAGGAAGAGACTCCAGACCAGGAAAAACCACCTGTAGTGGAATTGGTAGAGGTTAACGGTCGTCAAGTGGAGTGTTTATACGACACAGGACTGGACGGGGAGGCCGTGATTTCTGCGGATCTGGTACATCCAGAACAATTCACAGGTGAGACCATGGAGATACAGCCTGCACAGAAGAGTGCTGTAGTCATGAAGTTGCCCATTGCTAATGTGGAGATTCGGTCAAGGTACGTCACCGGCACCATCAAGGCCGCTGTATTGACCGATCCCATTTTTCCAGTCATCCTAGGTTGCCAGTATGTCTTTCTGGGAATGCCCAGGGAGCCAATCCATATGGGAGCAATGCAGACTCGCTCTCAGACGAAAACGGAAGAGGCAGACGCAATTGTGACTAACCCAATGCCGGGGGAGCTACGAACTGCCCAGAGTGAGGATGATACTTTACGTCCTTGCTACAGAAAGCTGCAGAAAAGTGCTGATCCACCAGGACGGGGGCAGTACTACATGAAGAATAGGATACTGTACAGGAGGGCAGGAAGGGGAGACAACCTATACGGTCAGTTGGTCGTCCCGAAAGCTCACCGGTCCCAGATTCTTCATATGGGGCATACCATCTCCTTTAGTGGACACATGGGTATTGCCGCCACCATGCAGCGAATTTCCTGCCATTACTATTGGCCGGGAATGACAGATGATGTGCGTCGGTATGTGAAGTCATGCCCTGAGTGCCAGAGGGTGGCACCGAAACACTGGACAGCACCGGTGGTGTTGGGTGAGATGCCCATCATGAACTCTCCTTTCGAGAGGGTAGCCATCGATATCGTGGGTCCACTTCCCAGGACTAGGAAGAGGAACATGTATATACTCACCATGGTGGATTGCTGTACAATGTGGGGTGAAGCCATACCGTTGACCACGATTGACTCGAAAAGAGTGGTGGACGCACTGATGGAGGCCTTTACCAGATTAGGCTTTCCGGATCAAATTCTGACGGACAATGGATCTCAGTTTTGTGGAAAACTCATGGAGGAGGTATTTAGGGTGTTTCACTCTAACCACATACATACCAGCCCTTACCACCCTCAAGCCAACGGACAAGTAGATCGTTTCAACGGCACGTTGATGACAATGCTCAGGAAACTAGCGCAGGAAAAACCTGATAGGTGGGATGAATATATCCCAGCAGCACGTTTTGCCTATCGGGAAGTTCCTCATGGCTCAACCGGACTACCACCCGCTACGTTGCTGTTTGGTCGTCCAATCAAAGGACCGTTGGAAGCCATGTTGAGGAGTTGGACTGAAGAGGGGACGTCAGAAGAAGTGATCTCATCCTATAAATACGTGGAGGAACTGAACGAAAAACTCCACAAGGGATGGACTCTGGCAAATCAAAACTTGAAAAAGGCCAGGAAAAGACATGCGGCTTACTACAACCGCAGGTCTAAAGAAAGATCTCTAGAGGTGGGAGATAAAGTCTTGTTGCTACTCCCTACGGGAAACAACAAACTGGAGATAGGTTGGCAAGGACCATTTCCCGTGGAAAGGGTAATATCCAGAACCAACTATCAGATCCGGATCCGGGGAAAGTCGAAGATTTTCCATATCAATCTCTTGCGGAATTTCGAAGAGAGACCCGGAGACAAGGCAGCTCACCTCATGGCAATGGCAGTTGCAGTGGAGACGGAAGTGGGAACCAGCGAGGGCAGGGAATATCCCTTGGTACACCAGGAAACCTATAGGGATGTGCAAGTGAACCCTGATCTGACCTCCCAGGAGAGGGAAAGGATAACCCAGGTTATCAAGTCTCATAAGGAGATACTGACTGATAAACCAGGACGAACGAGGTTGGTTGAGTTCGAGATGACTTTGACCACACAGGAGCCTGTTCGTCAAAAGGTTTACCCAGTGCCATTCTCTAAAGAAAAGGCCCTGGAGGAAGAAATACAGAAGCTGCTGGAGGATGACGTGATTGCACCAACCACATCCCCATACAATGCAGGGGTAGTTTTGTTACGGAAACCAAGTGGAGAACACCGGTTGTGTATAGACTACCGACTTCTGAACAGTCACACACAATTTCAGGTGGAACCTTTGCCGAATCCAACTCAGTTATTCGCTAGGCTCCATAAGGCTCGGTACTTTTCAAAGGTGGATCTGAGTCGGGGGTACTATCAGATACCAGTCAAACCGGAGATTCGACCACTGTTGGCTTTCAGTACACCTAGTGGACACTACGAATTCAAGGTCATGCCCTTTGGACTCAGCAATGCACCTAGTGTGTTTACACGCATGATGAGGACTTTACTTGATCCTTTACAGGATCCGTCCATCATCTCATTCATGGATGATATTCTGATTTCCGGTGACAGCTTGGATGACCACTTACAATCCTTGGAGAGAGTGTTTAATAGACTCAAGGAAGCAGGGCTTACTGCTCGTCCAACCAAGTGCATGATTGGTTACCAGACTCTGGAATTTCTAAGTCACACCATCACTCCAGGACACATTGTCCCAGAAGAGAAGAACCTGGAGAAAATCAGAAATGCACCAAGGCCAAAAACGAAGAAAGATGTGCGATCTTTTCTCTCGTTGTGTGGGTTCTAGCACAAATTTATCCCACATTTCACTGAACTGGGAGCTCCGTTGACGGAAACCTTGAAAAAGGGATTCCCGGACCAAATCATTTGGACACCAGAATGTGAGAATGCCTATAGTCAGTTAAAGGAGGCCTTAGTCAGCAAACCTGTATTACAGCTCCCTGACCTTTCCAAACCCTTTGTGTTGAGAACAGATGCGAGTGGGATTGGGATTGGGGCAGCTCTGTTACAGGTACAGGAAGGAAAAGACTATGCTTCGGTTTTGAAACCTGTGGCATACGCAAGCAAGAAACTTCTACAGGCTGAGAGGAATTATTCAACCGTCGAGAGAGAGTGCTTGTCCATCGTATGGGCAGTGCAAAAATTCCAGCCATATTTGTATGGAGTTAAGTTTCGAGTCCAGTCGGATCATCAGCCCCTGATGTTCCTGGCTACTTCTCAGAAGCTCAACGCCCGTTTGATGCGGTGGTCGTTGTTACTTCAACCTTATAATTTCAAAGTGGAGTACATTCCTGGGAAGGAAAATGTTGGAGCGGATTTCTTGTCAAGACACCCAGCTCCTAAAGAAGAAGAATGAATCATCTGGATTAAACTCACGGTGGAGAAGAGAGAGATGGACTACTCTCTTAAGAGGGGGCCTATGTCACAAAATAACACCTTGCGTTTACCCAGTTGATTATTATAGAGGCTGTCTGATAAAACGGACTATCTGCCAGCGACAACTATTTTACTAACAGAAAAAAACAAAACAAATCGGATGTTAAACCCCAGGACGGTAAATAGTTGCAGCTGCACGGGGTTACATTGGGTCGACAACAGGGGAACATTCGGTGGTGAGTGAGACAAATCCCGGCATCGCTTTGACAGTTTGTCAACATTTGAATACAGATGGAACCCGTGGGATCATGGTGGCAATCGGATGTCGGCCATCACATGTCGGGCAAAATTAACAGTTGCAGATGTGTAGGGGAAGTGAATGAGCTGAATCATACATCGCTTTGACAGATTATAAACAAGTAGGATTGGAAGCGGAAGTACTCAGCTCTGAAGAAAACAGTCCGTCTGTCAATTCATAGTTTCCGGACGTAAAGAAGATTGGCAGCTTGTTGGGGAAAACTGTTGTTGGGATCATACAGTAACTCGTTAGTTTGTTGGGGGAGTCAAAACAACTGATGACAACTTTGACATTGATGGAGCCAGGGAAAATCGATTCTTGACAATGGATGATATGCCCAAATAACACCTGCAGGACATCAACCATGTCACGTGACCAATTTTAGGTTTGCCAGAAAACCATGATTGGAGAGGACAGTTGAACTCAAACCTTGGATTTAGTGGACGTGCTACGGCACTGTGGTTCTGATGGGAAAATGTCTACCGTGTGCGAATTGAGTTAATTTAATTTTACACGTGCCTGTTATGGCAAGAGTGGATGTAATTTGATCTAACTGCAGTGTTGCCTAAGGTAGAACCTATT
Source organism: Cepaea hortensis (assembly GCA_963921405.1). Taxonomy (NCBI): domain Eukaryota; kingdom Metazoa; phylum Mollusca; class Gastropoda; order Stylommatophora; family Helicidae; genus Cepaea; species Cepaea hortensis. Next base: position 127,705,989 of record OY992880.1, on the reverse strand, counting down.
ATAATTAGTTCTATTTAATATAGGCTGTAGCCTTGTTAAAACTAAAGTGTAATGATTAGCACTGTTAGTGGAAAACTAGCTAGAGTAGGGAAGTGATACTTTACTCTGTTAGTTGAAAATAGATTAGTGAAGTGTGGATAAGCTTTACTAGTTGAGAATTAAGTAATGAGGGATAATTGGGATATTCCCGTAGTGTCCCTGGTGGGCGGGGTTCCGCATTCTGTTTGTTGATTTTTTTTTTCTTGTCTTGGCCTGATGATAACATATGTGTTCAGTCATCTGTCCATGACAGAGTAGGTTCATTATATTTTCTGAGCGAGGCCGATGGCCCACGATCATCTAATAGAGATCAGTGACGGGGAGGCTATCACCGGTTATATGATTTATGTTACAGGTTCCCTCTGGTTGGAATGAAGAACACGGAACCCAGGAAAAATCCGATCCCGGATAGAGTTTGGCGCAGGAAGATTGGCCAGCAACTTTATCAAAGAGCTTATGCTAGAGGAAGATGATCAACATTGCTCAGTGGAGCTGAATGGTATATGTATCCTACAGGATAAATACCGAATGAGTTTAGGTCATACCAGTTTTAACACACCAGTAGTGATGGATACTCAGTTCACTTATGACTAGAACAAAAATAAAGGACTCTATTGGAGTATAGACAATAACTGTTTAATAGTGAGAACTAGTAAACATTTATCAAGAGACAAAAAGTCTTGTTCATAGGACAGTGTTCCATGTTTGTTTCACTGCGCCGGAATTATGAAGCCGGAGTTTCTATAAACTATTAGGAACAGTTGCGTTAGGAACAATAATAGTTTTTTTCCACAGATTATATATTTACATGGGATTCAGATCTCATGGTCATCAGAGTTCCTGGAGGAGGACATGTCTGGAGAGAAGGATACGACTTCGGTGAGATCTAATGTACTGACTAGTGGGATGTCGTGTAATCCTTGCCATGATGTGTATACTATGATCCTGAACTTTGAGGGCTGACACATACATTTATGTTATAATACACGACACACATTGTCTTCGCATACACGTCTCATATACGTTACACTTTTCTTTTAATAAATTAATCTTTATTAATTTTTAGAAGCAAGAGTTGTTCAGTTTGTTGAGTTGGGGAAGTATGAGAGGGGGCATAGTACGACAGTGAGAGAGTGATAGGAAAAGGTGTCCATGGGCTGATGGAGTTTGTTGGACGGAAGCTGGTGGATTCTCCAAGATATTGAAAAAAGGAAGAAAAATATTATAATGTGGGTGTTGACTCTCTTCACTCCAGGGACTACACTTTAAAGGAGGACACGACAATGAGTTACATATTTGCCTGTTGAATAATACAGTGATTCTTGTATTCTTTGTAACTTTGTCCGTTGAATTAGACAGTGATCTTTCCATTCCTTATGTGTTTGTCCGTTGAATTAGACAGTGATCTTTCCATTCCTTATGTGTTTGTCCGTTGAATTAGACAGTGTTTGTTGTATTATTTACATGTTTGTCCATTGAATTCAACTGTAGATTGTTTATTATTTACATGACTGTCCGTTGCTTACTTAGGCAGAGAGTCATTTATTCTGTTACGGCTGTCTGCTGTTTACTTATGGAATTCGTTGATTTTTTCTTTACACGGCTGCAGAAAGTTGACAGAGGAAGCCATTGATTTACGCTCTGTAAAGACGTGTATCAATTATCACCACAACAAACGCAAAACCGTGCCTGAAATACCTGCAAGTTATAGCAAAAGCAGACTTAATGCCTCTACCAGGCTCCAAAACACATCTGCATTCAGCTCAAAGCGGTTCTACGTGGCCGCGTTCAACCTATCCTATCTTTGTACTACAGCGCACAGTTTTTAGCACCTATAAAACCCGCACTGTTTGATGTCTTGTGAACCCATTCATGTGGAGATGTACATCTGAGATTGTCATCATCAATTTATTTCACATTTTTCTTCGCCCTCGGCTTTTCTGCGGTAAATAAGAGTCGATAAAAATGACGACCGCAGACATACTTTGCCAAACGTTCAAGTGGTGTCTTTCGAGAGACATCAAAGAAACCAGATTTAGGTAACAAAGTTGCTACAGCATTTCAAGATGAAGATTTGGTCTTCCTAAGGTGACGCAAAGACCAAATTATCTTCTCGTGTGTGCCGGAAAGGATTTCCTCAGTGAAAGCTTCTAAATTTTATCAGAAGTTTGGCTTCCCATCTTCCTTAAATAATGAAAGATGCGCGGAAGACGCGGCATATCTCCCCAGCCGTTGCCAGATTTTATTGTTTGCAGTTGCCATAAAAACAAAGTTGAAAGAGAATGTTCTTATTATCAGGACACACGCCAAACGACGCGTTTACCACGAGTGCCAGATAATAGGTTTGAGTTTGATCTAACTACTGTTGTGTATATGTTATATGTCGATCTAATTTATTGATATCTGAAAGCTGAGATAAATGCCGCGAGAGCACTTGATGTATGTGGAATTCACATTTGCTGATTTTAAACATGATCTGGGTGTGTGATAAAACATCTTGCCTCGCTTTGATGTGCCGATGAGTGAAGATTTCACGGTGCCATCGCCAGCATGTTCTGTAGACAAGGCAGAGTGGCTTTATCGATACCGGGGTGTTTTAATATATGATGTGTGGAGGACATTAGCTGCATGGAGAGAGTGGGGTTTACGGAAAGATAGGCGAAGAAACTGGAACCAGATGGCGAAGGTTTCAGGAACTAAGAACGGAGAATGGAACAAGATTCTGGTGTTTTGGGGGACTGAGAGCAGAGACTAGATGCTGATGTTTTGTGGGACTCAAGAGTGGGGACTGACAATAGATGCTGATGTTTTGTGGGACTCAAGAGTGGGGACTGACAATAGATGCTGATGTTTTGTGGGACTCGAGAGTGGAGACTGGCACTAGATGCTGATGTTTTGTGGGACTCAAGAGTGGGGACTGACAATAGATGCTGATGTTTTGTGGGACTCAAGAGTGGAGACTGGCACTAGATGCTGATGTTTTGTGGGACTCAAGAGTGGGGACTGACAATAGATGCTGATGTTTTGTGGGACTCAAGAGTGGGGACTGACAATAGATGCTGATGTTTTGTGGGACTCGAGAGTGGAGACTGGCACTAGATGCTGATGTTTTGTGGGACTCAAGAGTGGAGACTGGCTCTAGATGCTGATGTTTTGAGGGACTCAAGAGCAGAGACTGGCACTAGATTTTCCTGGCGCTTGTAAATGTTGTCCTTAGGTTACTGGTACTAGGAAATGTCATCATAAGATTTCTGGTACTAGGAAATGTCAGTAATAGGTTCATGGCACTTCAAAATGTCATTATCGGTTTCCTGTCAATTGGAAGTGTCATCCTTACGTTTCTAGCACTTGGATCGTACGGAACTGCTTCATAGTGCGGTCTATCCACAGTCTAAGCTGTCTCAGGGGTTAACGTTCATTTGATTGTCAAGCTTCTCCGCAGATTTGTGGCGAAGTCGTCAAACCGTATGACTCGGGCTTCAAAGGTTGTGGGTTCGATTCCGGGTCCTTCGTTTCACGAGTGCATTTTTTGGAGACTCCTGGGGTCGTCGCTGGAGCTAATGGAATTAGTACTTTCTGAGACGCTTTCGGCAGTTTGCTGTGGAAAGAGACTGAGCCATATGTGTTAAAACCTGGTGCAATGAAGTCGAACCTGTCGACTTTTAAGCGACTGTTAAGTTCCATTACTTATTTGGAGACCCCATTGGTGTCTGAGGGAGCCACGGCAATGTTGTAACTAGCCACTTGTCAGATGTTTGTCTGGTTGTTGTTAACGTAAATTTGGTTTTGTTGATGTCTATTTGCATAAGGTTTGCATAGCTCCACTTAACGATATTGTTTACATTTTTTATGGTGAAAGACCACACCAGTTTATTCAAATTCGAGGGGTTATATAGACTATCGTCTGCATATAGGTCGCCGAATGGTGAAAGACTTGGCAAAATATGTGGGCCTAATGTAGAGGCTTCAAGTACAATACTATTTACAGTACTGGTTTGTGTTAGACAGACAGACAGACAGACAGACAGACAGACAGACACTCAGACATGTGGGTAGACTGGTAGGTCGTCTTTAAAAATGAATGGGGAATGGAAGATATAGCGGCAGACAGACAGACAGACAGACAGACAGACAGGGAAGACTTATTGACAGATACACACACATATACACACAAAGAGAGAGAGAGAGAGAGAGAGAGAGAGAGAGAGAGAGAGAGAGAGAGAGAGCGAGAGACAGAGAGAAATAGAGAGAAGGGTTGACGGATCACTGGAACACTCTCATCTCATCTAATCATGTTCCTCTTCTCCCTTGCGGTGTCGAGGTGAAGTATAAACAGCGTGAGAGTGCCCGATTATGGGCTTCATGTATCGATATTCCCATTGACTCTGCTATTCCCTCCGTGACCTGAACATTGGAACACTGAACGTACTAATCAACATTATGTTAAAAGTATTATGGTTCGGGTACGCAGACCTGTCTTATACACTGCACTTTGTTTCAAGAATCATATTAGCATTCAATAAAATAATTACACAATGCATAAATAGCGCATATCTATTCTTGATAAGCATTCTACACCCTCCCCCCCCCCCCCCCCCCAAAAAAAAAAAAAAAAAAAAAAAAAAAAAAAAAACCGACAGTAAACACGGGAATATATGCTAACGCCGTCAATACAAGGCCAGACAGTTGTACTTTCGACTAAACACCAGGCAAGCCGAAACAAGGACAAGGAATAGACTAGAAATTCCCACATGACAGAAAAGTATGTGAAATCATGTGTAGATTATTTCACGCATGCTCAAAACCAACTCATTTTCGTTGCTTGGTCGAGATCTTCTGACGTTGTTTTTGTCACTCCCTGGGATAAAACATCACTGCTTTCTGCGAGAGCCACAAACCCCGGATGAATGATGACCTAACCTGTACATAGACGCAAATGTTCATATATTTCCGGCAGCCGCCAGGTCTGATCTGTCAGTACTCAACATCTCTCGGCCGGTCTCGCCCTCTTCGGGTTACGCCCCACGTGTAAAATAATCCAACAATCGATGACCTCTGGCCTCAGCGCCATATTTCTTCTGACTCACTTACGACCTCGGCAATTTCACGTTCAGGTTTGACATTTCAGGACAAAGCTCCCAAAATTGGCAATTACTTTTCCTACTGCTTTACGACTCGTGCTATAAACTTCACATCCAAGCGGCTCGCGCGTTGAAAAATGGCCTTTTAGTGAAAATCACTGTGAGTTGCGTGGCTAAATGGTTATGCCAGAGTGATACGTCATTGGGAGGGGGCTATTCAAGTTCACCCAAGCATCTTGTGAACACTTCAGTGAGTTTGTATAACAGTGGAAGGGAGCAGGGGGTACAGTTAGGGCAGCTTCCGGGGGTTTTAGTGGAGAAGAACTGATGGGGGAGAGGTCAAATGAATGCTGAACTTAACAAAGAAAGCCTCCCTAGAAGTTACTGTCCAGATGAGAGATAACCCAGTACATTTGCTGACATGCAGACAGATCGACAGATAGCCAGACAACGACGGAAGGTTTGTTAAACGACAGACTCATAAACAGAAAACAAATCAGACAGACAGACAAAAAAGACGAACACGCAAATACAAAGAATAATAGGCAGACAGACAGACGGGCGGGCGGGCGGACGGACGGACGGACGGACCGACCAACCGACCGAGAAGGTCCACCAGAGAGACGAATGGAGACGGATTGTATTTGCAGCAAAGAACCTCAATGGCTCGGAACGCTGAAGAAGAAGAAGATTAGCTAACAATCGATAATTAAACGACAAATGCCTTATTTCATACCATTATTAGCTAACAATCGATAATTAAACGACAAATGCCTTATTTCATACCATTATTAGCTAACAATCGATAATTAAACGACAAATGCCTTATTTCATACCATTATTAGCTAACAATCGATAATTAAACGACAAATGCCTTATTTCATACCATTATTAGCTAACTGTAGCCACTTGCTTTAAGGATCCACTAGAAGCAAGGATTACCTATAGCAGCCAGCCTTTAATCAGTCATTTAAATTGCTCACACAGTAATGCTTTTTGTGGCAACGTACTGTTTTGTGTGTGATCACCAACACCATGTGAAACCACAGAAACAAAACGCTTGTTCGTGAATTTTATGAGCAATTCGCCACATGTGGCGACAGATGACTGTGATACACGCCACAGACTTCAACGATCATATTTCTTTCACAACATCAAACTGTAATTTGGGGCTTCCCCCTTTCCCTTGTAAGCTAATCCACCATTTTGTTTTAATCTTTTTCCTCCTTCTTCCTCTTTTTTTTTTTTTTAAACATGTGTAATTACGTGAAAGGTTTCTCCATTTCCTAAAAATTCATTCAAATTATTTCAAGTCGTGTCTTTGTTTGTGGAAACTGCAAATTATGCGCACCGACGTATTGATAGATTGATATTGTCCCGGAAGAGACAGACACGTCTGAACACGTTACAGCGACACCCCTGGCTAACTTCATTATTGTCATGGGCGTGTGGTTTCACTCGATACCACGTTGAAAGATTCCTTTCCTTGAAAGAGGCGAAAGGGTGAGGAGGAAAAGGAGGCGGCAGGGAGGGAGAGGGGAAATATAGCAGAAGGTACGCCTGTTGTTGAATCATTCAACATCAACAGATTTAAGACTCACCCTTCAACTCTCAATGATCGGGTATCAGTGCCGATTGTCATCCTGTCAACTAAACAGAACCAAAGGGATTAATTCATTCTTAATGATGACTTCAGCGGTCAGATATCTAAGCCCTCAGGCCTTGGAAGACAGAACATGAAGATGACAATGGACAACCGAGTGCAACTGATTAGGTCGAAGCGCTGGCTCTTACATTTCCGGTGTGCTGATGCCAAGGTAGCAGGTTCAACCCCCTACACCGTCAGTTGGACTAAACTGTTAAATTCTTGTTCTTAACTTGGAGACGTAAGTTACGAGTACGCAAAATAAAAATAAAAATACCAATAAATCAATCAGGTGCCGTAGGTCAGCATGGTCGAATGGGTAAGAACGCGTGTTCTTAAACATCCGGTGTGCTGATGCCGAGGTAAGCGGTTCAACCCCTACACCGGACAGCTGGACTGAAATGTTGACCTGTCGTCCTTGTCTTGGTGACGTAAATTACAAGTGCCTCTGAAGTCGGAGTGGGTTCGCCAGATGGCCAAGGACACTGTTAATAGGGAAAGCTAACCCACACACAAAATTCAGTCCATCACTAGTATAAAAGTGTGTATGGACTAAGATTAAGTTCAACCCGAGCGAGCGTTAAAAATATATATATAAATAAATAAATAAATAAATAAATAAATAAATAACAAAATAAGGTACCTTCTCCTCCATGAAGGTTGGCTACAATGGATCTCCAACACTGTCTGTCTCTCGCCTTGATTGTATATTTTGTCAGAATACTGTTCGTCCATTCCTTGATGTTATCTTCCTGTTTATATCGTGAAGGACTTTTATTCAGAACAACTTCTTGAAGATACTCACTGTCTTTACTCTTTCTTGGAATAAAAGACACATGCACGCACTAACGCGCACGCGCACACACACACACACACTATCTCTCCGATTAACACACACATACACACACATGCACACACTATCTCTCTCTCCCCCCCCCCCCTCTCTCTCTCTCTCTCTCTCTCTCTCTCTCTCTCCCTGTCTCTCTCTTACACAACGCCATGACACCCAAATAACATTATAAAAAACCAGGCATTTCTATTCTTCCTCTAATCTGGAATTGGTCAGCAACAAGTCTATAACTTCCCCACCAGCAGGCAGATGCGCTACCCCACCTACCCCAGCACGCCGGCAACAACCCAGGAGTCAAGAATGATCGATTCTGCGACCGGCGATATATCTCAGGAGGGTCTACAAATAGTTACAGATACGGATCATTCCCAATTCTTCCCGGAGTTCAGTCAGTGCCTTCAAAGCCACAAATAGCCGAGGGTTATAAAAGCACTCGTAACTTGACACTAACTATTCAAAAAACACACCAACCCAGAGAACCCGTCTTCTGTAGCCTTGGCAAATGTGAACTGACACGGAGGCCGATTAGTTAAGGTAGCGACTGACTCTACAAAAATGTGTTCCACTTTTCTGAGGAAACTCCTGGGATGAGAAGTGACATGCTCTCAGCAGAAGTAAGCGCGACGGTCAACAAACGTGATCTTATCTTCACCCGCTGCGCCAATCTGTCTGTCAGAACAAGAAAGAACGCTCACTGAGAGAAGCACTCTGCCCACAAGAGCTCATCAGACAAACACCAAGAAAACACTGTATGAAGCAGACATTTCAATTCGTTCTGAGGGTATTTTCTTTGGTCGTTGATGTCTCCTCTGGAGAACCATTAACAGTAACAACTGCCGCAGCAAATTATTCAATTTAAACCCCATTTTTGTTTGCAGTATGGGTAGTCTTCACCAGTTTATGGTCTCAATGTTGAAGGTAAACTCCTTCTATCTGGGCGGTTCTACTTTCTATATTTCAGTCACCCACTTTCTACATGTCCCTAAACAGTGGTTCTTAACGTGGGGTATGTCCTCTGTGTTCTCTCCATTTTCCTTTCGAGGAAAGTTCGTCATACTGTTAAAAAAAAAGCAAAAAAAAAAAAAAAAAAACACTGTAATTTACTGCCAATATAGTACCTTGCGGTGTATGGCAGAGGGGTCTTTAAGCCTGAGGAATAAAGGCCGCTTGGCTAGTGCAGTCGCCGCGAACTGTGCAGGTTAGGATGTTCTTTTTGCCCCCGACAGAAAATAATCCAACACCTTACCGAGGGATCGAACCCGGGTCTCCCGAAGGAGAGTCCGGCGTTCTAGCCACTCGGCCAGCCGTTCCTTCAGGAAGATATTTAAGAACACGCGCTCTTACCCATTCGGCCATGCGGACCTGCTTTTAGAAGTTAATATGTCAAACTTTGACACATCTTTAAGTACGGTTTATTTCCTCTCAGCTGTGTGCGATTTGGCAGCAGACGGCCATGCTTTGGTTGTTCACGAAATGGTATGAATGCCGGTCGCTCAGAAATCAATGGCAAACTAGTGAACGTAATCTTACAAAGAGATCACAAACAGCGGAAAAATGATGGGGTTGACTGCGACGTCCTGTAAAGGATCTGCAGCTAACTTTATAAAAAAATTCCTCTAGACAGATTTCATCACAGTTAAAGGCGTTTTATCTACCAGTCAATTACTTTTCTTTTTCTAAAAATGTTGCCACGGAATTAACGCTACGGTCTAGTGTATGGCATTACCACATGGGATTCCCTGTAAGACATTGACAGCTTATTTGTTTTGTACAAAATGACCCTGTTAGATCCTTCATTTGATCCTGTGAATGTAACACGGTTCTGAATTTGTTGTTGGTATAATACCCTCTCATGCACAATCGGCTGTGTCGTTCTTGAGATGATAGGACTAAATCTTCTTCTCGTCCTCCTCCCTCTGCTGTTCCTCCTCCTCCTCCTCCTTCTGTATGAGTGGAGGAATAGATGGCCCGTCTTTTCCTCACTTGGCGAGACGACAAGTGCGGGCGTCGCACTCTCGTCCTACATTGCTTTTGTCAGTATCGTCTTAGCCCCCTAGCAACTACGCTAACACGCCCGCTTTAGGCATTGAGTAGTCCTACACACACCATCTCCGTGGCGAAGTACTTACGGACGTGGTTAGTAATCCCGTATACCCACGATTTGGCAGCAGACCGCGTTGCGTTGGTTTTGCGTTGGTATCGGTGCCCGTCGTTTAGAAAGCAATGGCAAACGACTGAACGTAAACTTGCCAAGAGAACACAGGGGCAAAAATGCTGGTGTTGACTGCGATGTCCTGTAAATAGGATATCCAAAAAAGTCCTACACACCCATATACACACACGCACACGCGCGCACACACACACGCGCACGCACACACACACACACGCGCACGCACACACACACACACACACACACACGTGCTCGTAGTAGAGGCCGATCCAGAGATCTCTTACCCATCTGTAAATCATCAAAAACAGATGCCCTTTGGTATTCTATCGTCATCCATCTTGCTAATGTGTCCAGTGCATCTAGGTCCACATTGTATAAGCATGGAAGAAACTGTCACACAATTTGATCTTTCCAATACTTCAGTATTTGTGATTGTGTTTTGCCACTTTATATCAAGTGTTTTTCACAGACAATCACATAAAAAAGCTGTTTAAACATTTCTTTTGGTGTGAGTATGCTGACCAGGCTTCACTGCTATAAAGAAGAGTACTAAGGACACAGGCTTGATAGACCAGGACTTATGTTTTGGCCGCGTGCGCGTACACACACACACATACACACAGATATATATATATATATTCACTTCCCGGGAAGGTTAACCCGGTCAACAAATGCCCGCAGAAGTCGGATGTGTCCGCCTAACTGCGCAAGAACGCAGCTCTGCTGTAAACAGGCACAACGCAATCACGTCCGAAAAAAATCTCCGGATGAACGCAGAAGAAGAAGAATATATATTCGAGGTGGCGGATGAACCGACATCACATGGGAAATAAAGGAAGTGGCCCCCTCAGATCCGTCTCCACTCTGTAGAGGTAGAACAGCTTCCGTGTTCCAGTGACTTCAAGAGCTATGTCGACGGTAGCGCAGCTACTGGTAGGCCCGCCTAAGTCGGACAGGTTAATGGATAAGAACCAGATAATGTGAGTCTCAAACCTCTGTCTTGTAGCTAAACTGGAGACAATCAAAGACTAAGGAAAGCAAGCACAAACATATGCCTGACGAAATCGATGTACTGAGGCATAGCCTTGACACAACAGTGCAACGCAACTTACTAAATGATGTCAACATAATTGGTTAGCAAATATGTGCTATCGTGTCTACAGATTAGAACGCTATCGTAGAAAGAATACAAAAATCATTAAAACAACTTCACACCAATAGTAATGAAACAGCTAAAACAGTTGGTATGAAGATGCATGGTAGATGACAACGTTATTGGTAATTGCCAAATCATAACATAAGTAGTAACATCAAGGAAAAACCCACTGAACATAATTAGTTAGTTAGTTAGTTGGTTAGCTAGTTAATTAATTAGTTAGTTAGTTAGTTAGTTGGTTAGCTAGTTAATTAATTAGTTAGTTAGTTAATTAGTTAGTTAGTTAGTTAGTCGAGGTTCCAACTTCATGGTAAGGGGTCACCCCATAATGCTCCGTCCCTGTGCCAGTGAATATCATACAAAATGCTCCTCACTGCCTCATGTGAAAAGTGGAACAGACAGGAGTCTCGACAAACCAACATCCCGCACAATTATACTATGCATAAGGCCGCAACTAGAATGCCAACACAAAAGTCCGCCACGAAAAATACAGTTCATCGTCGATGGAAGCGGCAGTCACTAGAAAACCACCAGCCATACATTACTGCATGTGGCAAAACCAGTTAGTTCAGCAACAGGCCGGCCGCCATTTTTCTGAACCCACTGAACAAAATACAAAAAAACAAACAACATCAATTGGGCAACTCACTGAGGGCCACTGAGACAGTTAAGAAACAAACACACACGCATTGTTTGATGCTCATAGAAGTGAGAAGAAGGAAGTAGAGACTAGAGGACACACTAGACAACATAAATCCAGTCCAATCCAATTTTTGGTACGAATACCCACTTTCAGCCTTCGAGGTTTTGACTTGGCTATAATTGGGGTATTTATGGTGTAGCTTGTAGTTTGTCTTTCGTACATTGGGCTGCTTGTTGTCAGCTTCCCGGCTTCTAATGGGTTGATTTCGTTTGTTACTTTCTTGATGTGGTTTTTCATGTCTGGACAGAGTCGCGAACTTGTTAAGACCTGGAGTAATTTGGTACCCACCCCGTCATATGGTGCTGTTTCCTTCAGGGAGCTTTACCAGTTGTCGTCTCTCCTGGTGTTCCTCCTATTTCCCCGTCTTGGCTTGTCTTCGAATCTTCTCGGTGTTCGCCAGTTCGATCTTGGTGTGGAGCGATATCGGTTCTCGGTTCTCGGACCGTTGTTCTTGGTTTGGGTAGCCGCTTTCATCCAGTTCTCCTTCTTCATCTGTTGCTTCTTCTTTAGTCTGGGTCTTTGCATTTTCTGGTTCGGATGTTCTTAGTCTATCTTCGTGTCGTATGTGTCTTCTCAGATGGTTTGCTACGAGGACAGATTGTTCAATGCGGATATATTTCCTCATCTCCGGCCACATTTTTTCGTCGCTGTCGCTGTGGAATTCTCTCTCGTCATCTCTTATTTTAATGAAACAAACCAAAGGACTTGCAACATTTTAATGAAACAAAAGAAAGGACTTGCAACATTTTAATGAAACAAAACACACATTCAAATTAAAACTTCCTGATGAACACCTAGCAACCGAAACACCAAAAACCTCTTGACATAAACTTAAACGGCTTTAACAAATTTGTCGAGACAAGATGCTAGCTGCAAAGGACATGCAACATTTTAATGCAACAAAATACACATTCAAAAGTAGGAGTTCCTGATGAAAACCTAGCAACCGAAACACTAAAAGCCTCATGACATAAACTTAAACGGCTAGTAACAGGTTTGTCGAGACAAGACGCTAGCTGCCAGCAGCAGGGGTTTACTTTGACCCCAGCCACTCGACAATCTGAGGAGAGGTCCCCCGTGCGATGGATAGGTTTCGATCGATCAGCCCTCAAAAACAGCCCAGTGTCTAGCCGAGTTGTCGGCTTTGTCCGAGGCATGTTGCGAGCAAAACGCTTGTCTCCTCATGGCCGGTTGCCAGTGACGTGTTCTCGTGTCTCGCGGTTGTCCGGGTGCTCTCACGATTGTCCGGGCGCAATATGAAGGATATCCGACTGTCGTCTTCAGCCAGGAGCATGACGTCCGCATTCAGTGCTAATTGCCCCGAATCGTCTCCGCTGAAAGCCACCCTGTCGTGTTCTCCACTTTCCACGAGGAGCTGAAGAGGGCCTTGTCGTTCACGAGTGGTTGAGTGACTGGTGAGTCTTGTCCTCGACGTTGGGGGCAGAAGAAATTATGGTTATAGACCTTTTTTTTTTCGTTCAGAGAAATCAATCAACGCCAATATTTGATATCAAAACAATGTTTACCGTGACTGTTGAACGGGAAGGCAGCAACAATTTCCCAAACAAAGAAATGCAGTTAACGTAAAAGCATTGGTCTATTTATTGTCAGTGGAGCGCAGTTTGGGGGTTACAGTTCAATCTAATTAAAGAGGTCAGCATGGCCGAAAGGATAAAAGAGCTCTTTCTTAAACATCCGATGTGCTGATGCCGATGTAAGGGGTTCAACCCCTGCATCGGACAGTTGGACTAAAATGTTGACCTATCGTCCTTGGCTTGGGGACGTTAATAACAACTACCTCTGAAGTCGGAGTGGGTTCGCCTGATGGCGAGGGACACTGTTAACAGGTAACGTCAATCCACACGTAAACTTCAGTCCAGCACTGCTATTCAAGCTGCGGAAGCTGTTGGATCAGTAAAGCAAAGCTCTAACTGTCCGCCTTTCGGAGCTTCGATCCTAGACCAGTTCACGACGAAGGCTTAGGGCCTGTCTGCCCTGTCATGACATTTAGTCTTTAGGTTGCATTTCCTCGCACAAAGAAAAGGCTTGTACCCTCCCAACTGCGCTCTCCGCCCGAAACTATCGACACAATGTGGGATGTCAGGTTTGGTAAGCGCCGCCCAACATTCGGTGCTAACAGAAAGCAGGTAGTACCGTCTACTGTCATAAGGTAGCTCAGTCATATCTGACTAAAGCCTGACTATAACACGGCATGGACTATAAGAAGAACCGGGGCTTATTTCCGGATCCGGTCAGGGATATGCACTACTGACGAGTGTGACATAATGTACTAGGCACTTTCAAAGAGGTAGTTTGCCGTTGCTTTCCTCAATGGCAGTGACCATACTGGCCGGATGACCGCAACCATTGTCTCTCGAACGAGATCCTCTGCCTGCCTTCGCGAAACTCGAGACCATAACCAACAATTATCCGTCGGCTGCCCTCAAAATTTTACCCACCACCTGCCTTCCGTGGCTTCTTTTGAACACTTCCAATAAATGAACACGAAATAACATCATATATGAATGTCTTTCCCATCAATTTGTAGATTTGCAAAGTGGCCATAGCCATTGTCTCTACTGATGGGATCATCTGCCAGTGCAAGACCATAACCAACAACAATGTCGGCTTCACGTAACCCTGATCTGGGGGCTAAACGGGTACTCCACCTTGCCCAAGGGTGTCCCGTAGATTAACGGAGGAAAGGAGGCGTTTTACATCTCCTTTGATAGGGGATACCCCTACCCCACCAACCGGAGACATATACAAATAACCATTTATTAATTTAGCTGTTTTCTCATCAAACAGTAGTCCCACACCTATTTCATGTTTATCACTTCCTGTATCTATAATTGTGTGTTTGTGCATGGCTATTTTACAAGTTCCTGAAGTCCGTCTCGCTGTCCTGAACCCGTCTGCCCAACACAGGTGTGTTTGGCCAGTTCACGGCTGCTCACAGTTCGTGAGACCCGTGTGGGGTGATGTGGTGCGGTGACCACGGGCTTTCGCCTGCTTGTTTGTTGAGAGAGTTTCCGGCTTGGGTCAGGATGGCTGGACGTGTTTTCTTCTAGCTTGACTTAAGTCGGTTGATCGGCGGCTTGACAATCCGCCATCATTAAACTCGCTGTTGTTGCATAATAACATTTCTGGCTCTAAATGTTATGCTACGCACAAACATGCATGCTTGCTTGCTTGTGTTCATTGGCTTGAGCTCCAACGCGAAGTCCTGTATGTCGGATGAAGACATCCTGTTGTCCAACATCAGTGTGATGTCATACAGGACCTGAGGTTTGCATGAGTATCCGTTGTCCCATGTCTGGCTTATTGGTGTGCAGACTGGTGGTTCCTCGCCGTACAGGCAGACACTCTCTGACTTCGGAGGAATCGGCGATCCTATTGACCTTAGCCAGGACTCCAAAGGGACCTGTTGCCCAGGACGCTCGACGAGGACGCGTCAATAGGTCTTGGCCAGTATATAACCCGTCCCTGGTGCCTTGGAAACACCTCTGCGTCCCACGCACAAACATGGAGAGCCACGACTTCTGCCCTATGCGCCGCCTTAGGCCCAAAAGGAAAGACTAGACTAGACTAGACTAGAGAGAGCAGCCAGGCACAGTGACAAGCAGACCTGCCTGTCATCTTAGTGGCCATGTGATCAAATCCCTTGTTTATTAACATAGACTCTCAGGGAGGCACAGCTTAAAATGGATACCAGAAATCTTCACGGGGTGTAACAGCTTCCGGTCTGATATTGACCACATCATCGAGAGTGGAAGAGTACCATATACTCAACATGCCTTATACCGTGAAATGGGGTACTTTACTAACTTATCTACCCGAGGTAAAGCAGAAGTATGGACACTTCCTTGCCTTGAAGCACTAAATTACAAAGAAAGACGACTTTTGTTTTACTTTCGCCTTATAGAGAATCGTACCTTGTGGACGAAGGGATTAGCAGCGCAATTCACAATCCCGCATACCGCGTTTGAAACACATATGCGGATGATTTGGAAGCAGACCGCTTTGTGTTGGTTTTCATACAATGATTTGAGTGCGGGTCGTTCAGAAAGCATGGACAAAGTACTGAATGTAAACGTGCCAAGAAAATGCAAACAGCCTGTAAAGGATATGCCACTTAGTTTCTAACTCGTGATATAAGGAACTGCTAGAGAGAAAGGTTTCTCTTCCATTGTATTGTGATAAATCATACCCGTGGAACCGAGAAGGTTAATCCGGTCAACAAATGCCCGAAGAAGCCGAATGTGTAAGCCAAAAGGTTAATATCGCAGCTCTGCTGTAAACAGGCGCACCGTAATTATGCCCAAAACAAACATTTCGGATGGAGAAGAAGAAGAAGAAGAAGAAGAAGAAGAAGAAGAAGAAGAAGAAGAAGAAGAAGAAGAAGAAGAAGATAATACCTGTGCTATACATGAGAGTAGAGAGAAAGATTTATATCACCGTGTATTGTATAATTTAATAATAACCGCGATATAAGGACAATCTATAGATAAAGGCTTCTCTACCAACCGATTGCAGTGAATCATCTCCGTGCTTTAAGAAGACCCCGAGAGAAAGCTTTCTGTTCCGTAAAGTATGAGTGTGGCTGACAGCCGAGGACATCTGTTTGGCCAGCCAGCCGCGAGGTCTTTGTACTAAATGTCACTTTCTGACATCGGTGTCAGTCAATCCATCAGTCTGCTGCCTGGGGTTGACGGTTAAGTCAATCACAAAAAGACAGCGCCTCAAGGAGAAACCAGCGACAAGGAAGGACAACTGGCATAACTCATAAACATTATGCATTACACAGAATTACAATCAGTGGTGATATGTTCGAACCAAGTTTTGTCTACTTCTCTTTCTTGTTCTGTCTTATGTCGGAGTGCACACGTTACTTCTAGCTGTGCATCTCAAACGTCAGCGTGCCGTACTCTTGCACCGCCTTTTACCTCTAGCTAGGCAAGATTCCATCCAAGAGTCATCATGCTGTGCCATGAAGATAAGCGTATGCGGTCATGTTCGTAGTATTTCTTTCGTCCTAGTGACGACCATAATCTGTGTCTTCTTACAATCTAATTCTAACCCTAGTTGTTCACTGTGTGCAACAATCGCATCTACTAAATCTTGCAGATCCTGCTCATTGTCTCCAAACAATACTATATCATCCGCATATCTAATGTTATTGATGTTGCATCCCCCAGTGGTGATTCCTTTCACATCTTCTACATGTCTGAAAATATTTTCACTGTACAGGGAAAAAGATCTGGAGACATTATACATCCTTGTCGCACACCTCTTTTAATATGCTGATATTGACCTATTTCATTATCAATCTTTATGGCAGCTTGTTGTTTCCAATAAATGTTTTAAAATTTACAAGTCTAAGGCCTAACTCATCAATTTGTAGATTTGCAAGCATCTTCATCATGTTGACATGTCTTACTTTATCGAACACCTGTGTGTACAGGTTCTATTTACCCGTGAGTAGTCTTCATTCCTACAACAATTATGACAAGGCTCGGTCGTGTGGCCTACTCTTTGCAATTTACAACTACCGTAATCTTAGTTTACAGAGCACAGCTTGCACACAGGGTCTCACAACTACCGTAATCTTAGTTTACAGAGCACAGCTTGCACACAGGATCTCACAACTACCGTAATCTTAGTTTACAGAGCACAGCTTGCAGACGGGATCTCACAACTACTGTAATCTTAGTTTACAGAGCACAGCTTGCACACGGGATCTCACAACTACCGTAATCTTAGTTTACAGAGCACAGCTTGCACACAGGATCTCACAACTACCGTAATCTTAGTTTACAGAGCACAGCTTGCACACAGGATCTCACAACTACCGTAATCTTAGTTTACAGAGCACAGCTTGCACACGGGATCTCACAACTACCGTAATCTTAGTTTACAGAGCACAGCTTGCACACGGGATCTCACAACTACCGTAATCTTAGTTTACAGAGCACAGCTTGCACACAGGATCTCACAACTACCGTAATCTTAGTTTACAGAGCACAGCTTGCACACGGGATCTCACAACTACCGTAATCTTAGTTTACAGAGCACAGCTTGCACACAGGATCTCCCAACTACCGTAATCTTAGTTTACAGAGCACAGCTTGCACACAGGGTCTCACAATTACCGTAATCTTAGTTTACAGAGCACAGCTTGCACACAGGATCTCACAACTACCGTAATCTTAGTTTACAGAGCACAGCTTGCAGACGGGATCTCACAACTACTGTAATCTTAGTTTACAGAGCACAGCTTGCACACGGGATCTCACAACTACCGTAATCTTAGTTTACAGAGCACAGCTTGCACACAGGATCTCACAACTACCGTAATCTTAGTTTACAGAGCACAGCTTGCACACAGGATCTCACAACTACCGTAATCTTAGTTTACAGAGCACAGCTTGCACACGGGATCTCACAACTACCGTAATCTTAGTTTACAGAGCACAGCTTGCACACGGGATCTCACAACTACCGTAATCTTAGTTTACAGAGCACAGCTTGCACACAGGATCTCACAACTACCGTAATCTTAGTTTACAGAGCACAGCTTGCACACGGGATCTCACAACTACCGTAATCTTAGTTTACAGAGCACAGCTTGCACACAGGATCTCACAACTACCGTAATCTTAGTTTACAGAGCACAGCTTGCACACAGGGTCTCACAATTACCGTAATCTTAGTTTACAGAGCACAGCTTGCACATGGGATCTCACAACTACCGTAATCTTAGTTTACAGAGCACAGCTTGCACACAGGATCTCACAACTACCGTAATCTTAGTTTACAGAGCACAGCTTGCACACAGGATCTCACAACTACCGTAATCTTAGTTTACAGAGCACACCTTGTACATAGGATCTTCCATTTTTATCTCTTATCTGAGACGGCGAGGTATGCGTTCTCACTACCCAAGAGATCAAGGGAATGTGTAATAGGACTACACACCAATGCTTCTTGTCACAAGTCCCATCCCTGTGATGGGATCCGAACCCTGTACGTCATGAGGTTGAGGCGAACACAGTGACCAGTCGGCCAAACTTGCCATATTACGGGTGGTATTCCCGTGATATACGAAATAGATCGCAAATACCAATAGCTGTAATACTGCATGTCTATTAAAGATATAGGGTGTATTTTTATTGACTATCTGAAAATATTGCCGGTCCAAGTTTTGTATTCACCCTCTGCAAAGTTCATGCAACATAATAGGTAAATACAAAACTTGGACCGGCAATATTTTCAAACACTGCAGTCATTAAAAATACACCCTGTATCAACTGCAGGTGTAGTCGGCTTGGCCGAATGGATAAGAGCTCCCGCCGTTAGATTTCCGGTATGTTGATGCCGAAGTGACGGGTTCAACCCCTGCATCAGTCAGATAGGCTAAAATATTGATTTCTCGTCCGTGCTTTGAGGACGTAAATTACAAGTACCTTAGAAGTTGGAGTGGGTTCGTCTGATGGCGAGGGACACTGGTAATAGAGACAACTAATCCACGCGCAAAAATCAGTCCAGTGCACTAGAAGTGGTAACACGTGTATGGACTACGTTTGAGATCAAAGCGAACAAATAACAAATAGCGCCTGGACGAGAGTTCAGAATGCCTTTCATACACATCGTAAAGAACCAAACCACAATAATACATTAACAACAGAACTGACACTAAAGTAACTACATCAAATTGTGAGGCCATGCTATATAGCAAGAAGCACGCAGAATGAAGTGAAATATGCAGTACTTGTCTCACAGGCTGAACTCTATTTAACAGTCAAGACGTAAGCATAAAATGTCCCAGACTTAACTTACAACAGGTGGCCACAACTTGGGCATGCAGTCACTATTGCACAGCCTGAAAACAAAAATCACAAAAAACGATCATACTTATCATCAACGATGTAGAGGTAAAGATGCATAAAGAAGAAATAGTAGTATTGTTTGTAGTAGTAGTAGTAGTAGTAGTAGTAGTAGTAGTAGTAGTAGTAGTAGTAGTAGTAGTAGTAGTAGTAGTAGTAGTAGTAGTAGTGGTGGTGGTGGTGGTGGTGGTGGTAGTAGTAGTAGTAGTAGTAAGACCGAAATTCGTGGGGTATATCATTGCACAAGGGTGCAGTTACTCGCGAAGCAAACAGGACTGCAAGAGCTGTGACGAAAAAAGGCTGGACAGAAAAACCACTGCGGGAGGTCCTCCTCATGGAACGTCAAGCATTCTTTGCTCACATTGTCAAAGAACATTTCAAGCCCAAATAGGCCTTACCAGCCATCTTAGAACTCACGGCGCCATACTTTCAAACCCACTGGATGAAATGAATGGTCATTATCATTCCTGATGAAGAGACAACAGTAGTGGTTATGTTGGTGGTAGTGGCAGATGTAGTATTGGTTGCAGTAGTAGTAGTAGTAGTAGTAGTAGTAGTAGTAGTAGTAGTAGTAGTAGTAGTAGTAGTACAAGTCGTAGTAGTAGTAGTAGTAGTAGTAGTAGTAGTAGTAGTAGTAGTAGTAGTAGTAGCAGTAGTAGATGTAGTAGTCGTATTAGTAGTAGTAGTAGTAGTAGTAGTAGTAGTAGTAGTAGTAGTAGTAGTAGTAGTAGTAGTAGTAGCAGCAGCAGCAGCAGTACTACTAGTAGTAGTAGTAGTAGCAGTAGTAGTAGTAGTTGTAGTAGCAGCAGCAGCAGTAGTAGTAGTAGTAGTAGTAGTAGTAGTAGTAGTAGTAGTAGTAGTAGTAGTAGTAGTAGTAGTAGTAGTAGTAGTAGTAGTAGTAGCAGCAGCAATAGCAGCAGTTGTAGCAGCAACAGTAGCTGTTGCCTAAAATAACCTCTTGCTGCCAGCATACCCATACTCACTAACATACCAACATGATTCACGCCAGGCGCCATGAGTCATGTCAACTGAGACAGTATCTACACATGCACGGACACTCGACACTCACAAATCACGGACGTGTGTAACAAATGCTAGACTGCTCAAATGTCACTGACTCTCCCCGTTAAGGGCGTCATCGCGTGGGTATATTTATCTCTACGTGTCATTTAGCTGACATATTGGGGATTGGGTTGGTGGTGGTGGTGGAGTGAGCAATGATGCACATATCTACATCCTCTGAAGCTCCTGGGTCAATCACACATAAATACATACTTGTGTGACAAGCGACAGATTGCACCAATGACACAGAATTTGAAGTCGCGAATGTGCCATTTTTAGATGTCGCAAAATCACTACGTGGCGACATTGGAAGGTTGTATGATTCTGTGTTGGAAAGTGCTGTGATGATGCAGTGTGGAAAAGTGATGTAATCGTGCCGTATGGTAAAGGGCTGTAAGTATGTATTATTGGAAAATGCTGCAATGATACAGTGTACGAAAGTGCTGTAATGATGAAGTGTTGTTGTTGTAATAATACAGTGTGGGAAAGTGCTGTAATGATGCAGCGTGGGAAAGTGCTGTAATGATATAGTGTGGGAAAGTGCTGTAATGATGCATTATGGAAAAGTGCTGTAATGATGCAGTATGGGAAAGTGCTGTAATGATGCAGTATGGGAAAGTGCTGTAATGATGCAGTATGGGAAAGTGCTGTAATGATGCAGTGTGGGAAAGTGCTGTAATGTTTATTACAATCAGCGTTAGTGTAATGATCAGGCACACTGTGAACGACATGAGTGAGGTCGTACAAGGATGCGATGCCTACACTCGCCGTCCGCTACGACACCTGTCCCTCCCTACACTCAGCCCGTGAACAATGTGATGCTACCAACACTTCACATACATAATATGATGTTCTAGTGTCCTTATCCTCTTCCAGGCAATCATTGTTAGTTTCTCTGGCAGCCACAAGTATTCACAGTATTTGTCTCAGGAAACACATCTCCTCTGCTTCCATGTTTTTCCTAATTCTTTCATTAACATTCAATGATTCGCTGTCATATAGCACAATAGGTTCTACATAACATTTCACCATTGTCTTTCTTACATTCAGTGACAGTGGTTTTTTGGCATAAGATACTTTTCATTTTATAAGAATAGTCGGATCAATCTGACACCATATATAATGATGATATCTGATGCTAGTTCATTGATTTATAATCCTTAAATCTTCTCCGTTTATGCCCATGGTCCACGGCGTTGTCATTATTTCTGTGTAGTCTGCTGTATTAAATTCTTCTTCTTCTTCTTCAGCGTTCCGAGCCATTGAGGTTCTTTGCTGTAGATACAATCCGTCTCCATTCGTCTCTCTGGTGGACCTTCTCTTGCCAGTCGTTGATTCCAAGTGCTTGTAGGTCTGTACATGTATTATCTCTCCACCGCCTTCTTGGTCTACCTCGGGGTCTATGGTCATTTATTTCCTGAGTGTAAGCGAGTTTTGTTTCCCTATTATTAAATGCTTCAGAATGTCCCAATGACCCCAAGAGCTATGCCGACGGTAGCACAGCTACTGGTAGGGCCACCCATGTCGGACAGGTCAAGGGAGAGGGACCAGACGAAGAGACACACAAACCTGCTGCCTTGTAGGTAGACTGGGGACAGTCAAAGGCTAGGGAAAGCACCCCGAATACATGCTTGTCAAAATCGGATGTACTGAGCCACAGGCTTGACAAAGCAGTGCAACGTAAAACCTGCTGCCTTGTAGGTAGACTGGGGACAGTCAAAGGCTAGGGAAAGCATCCCAAATAAATGCTTGTCGAAATCGGATGCACTGAGCCACAGGCTTGACAAAGCAGTGCAACGTAACTTAATTCATGATGTCACAAATCAAAATTAATCGTTATGGTGCTAATCCCGTGAAGTCCCATCAGGCGGCGATAGTGCCGGGCCCCCTGCCTCGAGGGGGTCCACCCATGACTACTGGTGGTCACCTTCCCCTGTGCTGTGGAGTCAAGGCACAGAGGAGTAGGTTAAGAGCTATTGACCAAATACCCCGGACACTCAACATACTACAGTGGAATGCCGAAGGAGTTTACAAGAAGAAAGACTCCCTAACACAGCATCTTCATAAAGATAGAATAGATGTGGCATGCATTCAAGAGACACACCTCAACGCCAATCACAAATTCTCAGTCAGAGGATATCAGGCCACACGTTTCGACCGCGAAGGACACAAAGGAGGAGTTCTAATACTTACACGAAATACAATACCTTGCAGCGAAGTATCTGTGATCTCTGACAACCAAACGGAAATTATAGGTGTTGATATAATGATAAAGGACGTGAAAATAAGAATCTACAATCTGTATAGCCCAGCAGATAAGGACCTTACACTCTCAAACATGAAAATAACTGACACAAACTGCATTATTGTCGGAGACTTTAATAGCCGTTCAGAAAGATGGGGATACCCAGATACTGACAAAAGAGGAGATGAATTGGAGGACTGGGAAATAGACTCAAATCTCCATCTACTCAACAAAGCGGATGACACACCGAGCTTCTACTCCAGAAGATGGCTTACCACTTCTACTCCAGACTTAGCTTTCTGCACAGGAGACATCCTCCACAAAATCGATCGCCATGTGCTGGACCAATTAGCAGGTAGTGACCACAGACCAATCAAGCTTGTAATGAATATGGAGTATGTTCCACAGGAGCAAAAGCCCTTGCCCCGCTGGAATTACAAACGAGCAGATTGGGACAGATTTGCCATACTGACACATATTGTGAAAACATAAATACACGATATGGCAACATAAAGCAAATGGTGGAAAGTCTAAACAGAGCGATAATACAGGCAGCCACTGAGTCTATTCCTAGAGGAGCGAGGAAAAATTACAAACCATACTGGACTGAAGAACTACAAAGTTTGGAGGACAAAGTTGAAGATGCCAGGAAGACAGCAGAGAGAGAACAAACAATTGAAGCGAATATCTCTCTCAAAGCCATCTCAGCAAAATATAAAAGAACAGTAAATCAAACAACAAGAGATTGTTGGAGGGAAAAAACAGAAAACCTGAATTTTGACAGGGATGGAAACAAACTATGGAAACTAGTGAAAGCCATGAACAATGAAGGACCTAGAAACAAACAAATAACAATTAAACAAGGAAATGCCTTGCTTACAGGAAAAAAGGCTGCAAATGCACTAATGGAACACTATGCAAATGCAAACCACATTGATATTACAACCGAACAGAAGAAAGCAATCAAAGACAAACAGATACATCATAGAAATACAGAGACA
Organism: Cepaea hortensis; assembly: GCA_963921405.1. Taxonomy (NCBI): domain Eukaryota; kingdom Metazoa; phylum Mollusca; class Gastropoda; order Stylommatophora; family Helicidae; genus Cepaea; species Cepaea hortensis. The sequence goes on along the minus strand of OY992880.1, from coordinate 127,682,151 downwards.
GCAGCAGAATATATGATGGCAAATCTAACAATGGAAGAAATGGAACAGGCAATGAATACCCTAAAAAAGAAGAAATCACCAGGAAAGGATGGAATCACAAATGAAATGCTAATAGGACTAGGCACCAAGGTAAAGAAGAAACTACTAGCAGTCCTAAATAACAGCTGGAAGAGAGGAATAGTCCCACAGGCATGGAAGGAAGCTATACTAATACCAGTCCCAAAGAAAGGAAAAGACCTGGAAGAACCAAATGGCTATCGACCTATCAGTCTACTTAGCTGTGTAGGAAAATTAATGGAACGCATTATCAATGGCAGGCTAACATGACATCTGGAAGAAAACAAACTCTTAACACCACACCAAGCAGGATTCAGAAAGTACAGATCCACTGAAGATCAAATAACCTATATAGCTCAGGAAATAGAGGATGCCTTCCAAGAGAAAACGCACACACTAGCAGTCTGGATAGATTTAGAAAAAGCAATTGATAAAGTATGGAAGGAAGGACTGAAAGTAAAACTGCAAAACATGCATGTTTGTGGGAAAATGTACAAATGGATCAGCCACTACCTTGAGAACAGAACTGCCAGGACAAAAGTACAAGGACAAACAAGCAAAATGATGCTGCTGGAGCAAGGTGTCCCCCAAGGAGGAGTTCTTTCACCAACATTATTCCTAGCATATATAAATGACATCACAGAAAATTTTCCAGCCAGAGTACACACATCCTCCTTTGCAGATGACCTAGCCATATGGACATCTGAAGAATATATTAGTACAGCTAACAGCAGAATACAGCAAGCCTTATTAGCGCTAGAGGACTGGTCAAAATCATGGCTAGTGAAGATAAGTGAGGAGAAAACAACATGCACAGTGTTCTCCCTCTCAAATAAAACTCAGCAACCTAAGCTGGTATTGAATGGAAAAATATTGCGCCATGAAGAAAATCCAAACTATCTAGGAGTCACTTTTGATCGTCGCCTGACATGGTTGAGAAAAATCGAACAAGAGCAAGGCAGAGAATGGCAATCATGAAAAAGCTTGCTGGTACAACGTGGGGAGCAGATGAGAAAGTTCTCAAGAAGTTATATACTGGACGGGTGAGGCCAGTACTGGAATATGGCATTGCAGCTTGGGCAACAGCAGCTAAGTCAAACTTTAACAAAATAAGTAGAGTCCAAAACCAAGGAATGCGAATCATAACTGGAAGCCTGAAGACAACGCCTATTAATGAACTAGAAAAGATCACTTGTTTACAACCAATGCAGGATAGAAGAGATAGCAGAGCCCAGCAACAAGCAGAAAAATTTAGAAGATTGACAGACCACCCTATGTACAACAGATTTAATGGTTTTGGAAAGGGAAGACTGAAGCGTAGCAACTTTGTAGAAACTGCAAAACGAAGGATTAGGGCAGATCCTATACTTAACATATCAACAGTCAAGCCCATACACAATGCACACAAGTTCCCAGCTTGGAGACAGCAGCAACTGCCTGAGATGATAGAAAACATTCCTGGTATTGAGAAAAAGAACACTCAGCATGAAACCGAAAGAAGAGAAATAACCATAAACTACACAAAAGAACATTACCAAAGCAGGAATTGGACCCATGCATATACAGACGGATCAGCCAAAAATTCAATAGAGAAAGGAGGAGGAGGAATTCTCCTAAATTTAAAAAATGGAGTGAAAAAAACACATTCAATGGCAACTGGAAAATTTTCAAGTAACTTCAAAGCGGAGGTAGAGGCTCTGAAAACTGCAGTAGAAATGCTCCTGATGGAGGAAAATAAAGAGAAGCAAATAGCTATCTTCACAGATGCAAAGTCAGCTGTCTCAATACTGAAGAGCAATAACAGCACAGAACTAACTGACCTAAGAGCAGCACTCCATGGTCTATGTCAGAAATCCAAAAAAGTTGTAATACAGTGGATCCCATCACATTGCAGTATACCTGGAAACGAAGAGGCTGACAGACTGGCAAAAGAGGGCGGACGACTACCACAGCCTGACATAGACATAACCTATAATGAGGCAAAGAGGTTGATAAAAAGCACTTATAGAACCAAATGGGAATCAGAGCATCCAGGCCATTAGAAGGATGATGCATATTACAAACTCGACCGAAGAAAACAAGTAGCAATCTTCAGACTCCGCACAGGACATAACAGGCTGAAATACCACTTGTTCAATAAACTAAAGATAGGAGATACCGATGAATGTAATTGTAGAACTGGAAAAATGACAGCAAAACATTTGCTGCAGGATTGCCCAACGTATGCAGAACAGAGAAAGATATTTTGCCCCACACCTGCTTCATTTGAGGACAAGCTCTATGGAGATATCAACAAGCTCAAGTTGACCGCAGCTTACTTTAACTACATACAGGTTGACATTTAAAGGTGCATAAAGACCCAGAGGCATGAAATGGAATATTGCTTGGATAGCAAATCCATTATGTGGAAAGTCCAAATCAAAAGCTCGCTGTGTGGGCTTCATAAAAGGTGGAAAAGTGTCCTAGTGGCACGAAATGGAATATTGCTTGGATAGCAAATCCATTACGTGGAAAGTCCGAATCAAAAGCCCATTGTGTGGGCTTCATAAAAGGTGGAAAAGTGTCCTAGTGGCACGAAATGGAATATTGCTTGGATAGCAAATCCATTACGTGGAAAGTCCGAATCAAAAGCCCAACAGTGGGCTTCATAAAAGGTGGAAAAGTGTCCTAGTGGCACGAAATGGAATATTGCTTGGATAGCAAATCCATTACGTGGAAAGTCTGAATCAAAAGCCCACTGTGTGGGCTTCATAAAAGGTGGAAAAGTGTCCTAGTGGCACGAAATGGAATATTGCTTGGATAGCAAATCCATTACATGGAAAGTCCGAATCGAAAGCTCACTGTGTGGATGTCATCTGCAGACTGCATACTTCTGGTTTCCGGAAGAACAGCCTATGGTGAACGGAAGGCCCAATATACGGAAGTGAGGCTAAGCAGCCATGTGCAGGACGTGACGATTCCTTGGGTGAGCCCAGTACCAGAGCGCTATGTGATGGCTCTGCAAGTATGGAAGCCTCCTTGGATGGCGGGGAATGCCCATGGTCTGCCCCTGCCTTCCCTTGAGCGCTGACCAGGATCATTGGCTGTTCTATATGGACCAGCTGGGATGGGGGATAACACCACAACAGTGAGAGTCAAACGTCCTAAGAAACCCACGGGAAGGTTAACCCGGTCAACAAATGCCCGCAGAAGTCGGATGTGTCGGCCTAACGGCGCAAGAACGCAGCTCTGCTGTACACAGGCACAACGCAATCACATCCGAAAAAAAAACTCCGGATGAACGAAGAAGAAGAAGAAATGCTTCAGAATAATCTATAAAACTCACACAGACATTCGCCTATATTTCTATGACTCTTTCAACTTTTGCTCTTGGAATATGTGACTCTTTCATTGTTGCTTTCCCTGATCCAGTCCAGATTGTTGCTGTGGTTCGGGTGTTATTTTGTTAATTTTTGTTCCATGACAATTGCTGCTTGCTTGCTTGTGTTCGCTAGCTGTGAACTCCAGCGTGAAGTCCTGTATGTCGGATGAAGACATCCTGATTTCAACATCAGTGTGATGTCATACCGGACCTGAGGTTTGCGTGAGTATCCGTTATCCCATGTCTGGCTTATTGGTGTGCAGACTGGTGGTTCCTCGCCGTGCAGGCAGATACTCTCAGACTTCGAAAGAATCAGCGATCCTACTACGTAAGCTATGACCCCGAAAGGACCTTTTACCCAGGACGCACGACTAGGACGTGTTAGTAGGTCTTGGCCAATATAAAACCTGGCCCTGGTCCATGGAAACACCTCTGCGTCCCGTTCCATGACAATTCTGGATAATGTTTTAGTGACATGACTCATGAGACTAATTATTCTGTGTTTTTCCCAGTGTCCTAATATAACTCATAGTTCTGTGTATCCCACAATCGACTCCTGAAAGTAATTGTCCTATGTTTCTGCACCTACTCGTGAAAGTAATTGTCCTATGTTTTCATACAGTCTATTCATGGGGCCATCAGTTATATGTTTTTACAATCTATTCATGAAAGATATTGTTCGCTGTTTGTCGCAATCTTCTCACGAGATTGCTTGTTCTATGTTTCTATATATCTACTCATGAAATTAACTGTTCTAATGTTACACACAATATACTCATGGAACAAATTGTTCTGTTTTACACAATCTATGTTTCGTCCAATCGTCTCATGAGGCTATTTTTTCTCTAACGTGTTGTATATACATTGTAAAGTTTTAACAACTAAATGATAGTTTTCCGCGCTGTTAGACATATTGGGTAAATGGTATGTTCCCAACCGGCACTCGAAGTATGATATTACTGGGTGTATTTTTAATGACATTGTAGTGTTTGAAAATATTCCGTTCCAAGTTTTGTATTTACCTTTTATGTTGCATGAGTTCACAGAGGGTAAATACAAAACTTGGAACGACAATATTATCAAAAACCCCACAGTCATTAATAATACACCCTATAATATCAAGCCGATACATTGCGTAACATTTCCTAGTACTCATCTATAGACACGCTGAGAAACATTTAATTGCCGTAAAAATGTGGCTTCTAAAGAAAATGCAAGGAAAATCATGAACGGACAGAAAAAAACCTTTGAGCAAGTCCTATAAGAAACAACTGAAAACCGTAAACTGATGATAGAAATTTGACACAGGCAGTCAAGATCCTTTTCGGCATGTTAAGAGAAATGAACTGGAAAACTAAGTGACAACTTGGCAAGTTTTATTAGAAAATAGCAAGAGAGATTCATAGAGATAAATCCCTGGATGGCTTGGCCACTTGAGAGATTCATAGAGATAAATCCCTGGATGACTTGACCACTTGAGAGATTCATAGAGATAAATCCCTGGAAGGCTTGACCGCTTGAGAGATTCATAGAGATAAATCCCTGGATGACTTGACCATTTGAGAGATTCATAGAGATAAATCCCTGGATGGCTTGACCACTTGAGAGATTCATAGACATAAATCCCTGGATGGCTTGACCACTGAGAGATTCATAGAGATAAACCCATAGACGACTTGACCACTTGAGAGATTCATAGAGATAAATCCCTGGATGGCTTGACCACTTGAGAGATTCATAGAGATAGATCCCTGGATGGCTTGACCACTTGAGAGATTCATAGAGATAAATCCCTGGATGGCTTGACTACTTGAGAAATTCATAGAAATAAATCCCTGGATGGAACCACGTGAGAGATTCATAGAGATAAATCCCTGGATGGCTTGACCACTTGAGAGATTCATAGAGATAAATCCCTGGATGGCTTGACCACTTGAGAGATTCATAAAGATAAATCCCTGGATGGCTTGACCACTTGAGAGATTCATAGAGATAAGTCCCTGGATGGCTTGACCACTTGAGAGATTCATAGAGATAAACCCATAGATGACTTGACCACTTGAGAGATTCATAGAGATAAATCCCTGGATGGCTTGACCACTTGAGAGATTCATAGAGATAAATCCCTGGATGGCTTGACCACTTGAGAGATTCATAGAGATAAATCCCTGGATGGCTTGACCACTTGAGAGATTCATAGAGATAAATCCCTGGATGGCTTGACCACTTGAGATATTCATAGAGATAAATCCCTGGATGGAAACACTTGAGAGATTCATAGAGATAAATCCCTGGATGGCTTGACCACTTGAGAGATTCATAGAGATAAATCCCTGGATGACTTGACCACTTGAGAGATTCATAGAGATAAATCCCTGGATGGCTTGACCACTTGAGAGATTCATAGCGATAAGTCCCTGGATGGCGTGACCACTTGAGAGATTCATAGAGATAAACCCATAGATGACTTGACCACTTCAGAGATTCATAGAGATAAACCCATAGATGACTTGACCACTTGAGAGATTCATAGAGATAAGTCCCTGGATGGCTTGGCCACTTGAGAAATTCATAGAGATAAATCCCTGGATGGCTTGACCACTTGAGAGATTCATAGAGATAAATCCCTGGATGGCTCGACCACTTGAGAGATTCATAGAGATAAATCCCTGTATGGAACCACTTGAGAGATTCATAGAGATAACCCCATGAATGACTTGACCACTTGAGAGATTCATAGAGATAACCCCATGAATGACTTGACCACTTGAGAGATTCATGGAGATAAATCCCTGGATGGCTTGACCATTTGAGAGATTCATAGAGTTTAATCCCTGGATGGCTTGACCACTTGAGATTCATAGAGTTAAATCCCTGGATGGCTTGACGACTTGAGAGATTCATAGAGATAAATCCCTGGATGATTTGACGACTTGAGAGATTCATAGAGATAAGTCCCTGGATGGCTTGACCACTTGAGAGATTCATAGAGATAAATCCCTGGATGGCTTGGCCACTTGAGAAATTCATAGCGATAAATCCCTGGATGGCTTGGCCACTTGAGAGATTCATAGAGATAAATCCCTGGATGGAACCACTTGAGAGATTCATAGAGATAAATCACTGGATGGCTTGACCACTTGAGAGATTCATAGAGATAAATCCCTGGATGGCTTGACCACTTGAGAGATTCATAGAGATAAATCCCTGGATGGCTTGACCACTTGAGAGATTCATAGAGATAAATCCCTGGACGGCTTGACCACTGGAGAGATTCATAGAGATAAATCCCTGGATGGCTTGACCACTTGAGAGATTCATAGAGATAAATCCCTGGATGGCTTGACCACTTGAGAGATTCATAGAGATAAATCCCTGGATGGCTTGACCACTTGAGAGATTCATAGAGATAAATCCCTGGATGGCTTGACAATTTGAGAGATTCATAGAGATAAATCCCTGGATGGTATGACCACTTGAGAGATTCATAGAGATAAATCCCTGGATGGTTTGACCACTTGAGAGATTCATACAGATAAATCCCTGGATGGCTTGACCACTTGAGAGATTCATACAGATAAATCCCTGGATGGCTTGACCTCTTGAGAGATTCATAGAGATAAATCCCTGGATGGTTTGACCACTTGAGAGATTCATAGAGATAAATCCCTGGATGGCTTGACCACATGACAACATCGGGACAAGAACACAGACCTCATCCACGACTCTGGTGATCGCGTGAGATGACGAACCATGACCGCCCACGCTTATCGGCATGGCGCATGATGATACTGATATAAGTCGGATGGACCCCTGTCGGTATGTCGATTTTCCGTTACCTCTACCCCGTTCATCCTCATAAGAGACGTTATAATTAGGGCCCATGCCAGCCTTAGATTAATAATCCTGTGACCGAATCAGTCACATTTCGGATATTAATTTGAAAGTGATTGTTGTCCATAGGAGGTAATGGCTATAAATATGCATATGACCCTTGAGCCCAGGCCTACATTTAAACAAATCCCTGCCACGAGAGGGATTCGAACATACAGGGTGTTTTTTTTTATGACTGTGCAGTTTTGAAAATATTGCCGGTCCAAGTTTTGTAGTCACCCTCTGTAAAGTTCATGCAACATAATAGGTAAATATAAAACTTGGACCGGCAATATTTCCAAACACTGCAGTCATTAAAAATACACTCTGTATAACCACAGGGCTTGCAGACAAGCCTACTGACCTCTGCGTTAACTCCATTTTTAAATTGTCGTTCGGTGAGTTATTAACACAAGTAAACGGACATAGTGCAGGTGGTGGCTTAGATATTAATATCCACATAACGAAAACTATGATAATTAGCAGTGAAAAGACGAGCCTATAAATGGACATAACGGTAAACGGGGAGATACTAGAACAAGTAACAAGTTTCTTCTATCTAAGCATGTAGTAACAGATAAAGGGAGAAGTGAAACAAAAATCAAAAAGAGATTAAATAAATAAATGTTTGCATATCCATTTACAGGATATTGCTGTCAACATCAGCATCTTTCAGCTGATTGTTGATTTCTTGGCAAGATTACGCTCAGTAGTTTGCCATTGCTTTCTGAGCGGCCGGCTCACATACCCCGTAAGTTACCGACGCGATTCAAACCACTGCTGATTCTCACCGTCGTCACGTTACCTATGAGAGTATACGAGATTACGGAGAAAAGTCGCTAACCTCTAGGCCAGGAAGCCTGCAAAACGAGATTAGAAATTGTCAAAAATGTTTACAACAACGTGAAATCAGTGTTAACATATAGAGAGATTAACAGCTAATTAAAAATAAAAACAAGAATTGTCAAATGTTATGTATATTTAAAAAAAATACTATATTGCTCAGAAGTTTGGACAATGAACAAGAAATTAGAAAGTCGATAAAAGGCCCTTGAGATATGGATATACAGAATGATATGTCGTATTTCATGGAAACAAAATCAATCAAATACAGAGGTTCTAGAAAAACTGGAAGTGTAAAGAGAATTGATGACAGAAATTTAAAAAAAAAGAAGAGACTAGTGAAATATTTCGGCCACGTTAAATGACATAACACTCTCATAAAACCTTACTGTAGGGTAAGGTCGAAGGCAAGCAAGCAAGAGGTAGACAACGATACAAGTGGGAAGATAACATCAGGAGATAGACAAATAAGAGGCTGACAATGTATAAACAAGGCGAGAGACAAACAGTGCTGGAGATCCTTGCTGTCAACCTTCATTGTGGAGACGGCACCTGATTGATTAACACATGTAAAGAATATGTTGTAATGGCGAATGTAGCCGACTTGCTCGGCCATTATTGATGTCTGTTTCAACTCTGAATTCACTGCTCTGGGTTCACCCTTTCACTTTCGTGCAGGCTAAAACTAACAGACAGCCTCAAATCACAGATGTTCGTGCTGCTAGCTACACTTGTCAACTTGTCAAATATACAGAAGCATCTTCTCCTCCCAAACCGAACAAAAATGAGCCATTTGTCTTCAGTTTCAGCCAAGTCTGACGATCTTCAAGGCTGTGTGCGGGGTAATATATAATTATCTTGTCAAATCGCACGTTCTCGATCGGCAGGTGGGCGTGGCGCCTCAGTAGGCTCATCTAGAACAACACTACAATTTGAGGCTTTTGTGCCAGTATCCCATCCCATGAATGATCACAAAAAGGAAATATGCCCGAACATGAAATAAGATCTTTCAGTTCATACAGTTCGTCCTTTCAGGGATTATACCACATTGTCTACTTTATCCTTTAACGTCAGTTTCGCTGCCCAGGGCCTCCGTTTTCAGGATGTAACTTGTCATCTCCTTGGCTAACAAAACATGGGGCACATGTCGGATACTGGCAACACAAATTAGAGCCTCTTGCGTGCCGACATTGGGTACAGGATGCTGCTTGTCCGTCACTCTCACACGCTGTCGCTCCGTTGCTGTCGCCCTAGGCCAACAAATGTCACTCAAACCGTCCAAACCGTTAACTGGAGAATACCTGAGCCCAGAAGAGAGGGATTTCTCCGGATCTCAACACCTCCTTGTCATCTTAGGTTTCAGTAACTTGATGACCTAGTGGGGTTTTCCATTGTCACTTTGACATTTTAACGGTGATGGCATGGTCTAAGTTTCCCCCTTGTCCTTGTGTGATTTCGTTAGTTATGTGTTGTTTTTGTGTGTGCTTGTTATTGATCCCGCGAAGCGTGATCTCTCATTCTTAGGTGTAATGCTATAAATAAACACACGTAGTATTGTTAGGCACTCATAGAAGGAGAAGAAGGAGATAGAGATTAGAGGGCGCATTCAATCAATCAATCATGTGCAATGCCGGAAAGCGTGGGCGGTCATGATTCGCCATTTCACTCGATCACCAGAGTCATGGATCAGCTCGGAGATCCTATCTCTACCATGCCATGTGGCCAAGCCATCCAGGTATTTACTTCTCGGTCATCCCCTTGGTCTGTTCCCTTCAATCTTGCCAGTTGTCACCAAGTTCTCCAATTCATTTCTTCTCATAACATGTCCAAAAGATTTTGACTGTCTACGTCTAATTTCTCTAATAAATTTACGATTTTCATTTGTCTCCTATAGTACTTGGTCATTGGCTTTTCTGTCTGTCCATGGTATTCTTTGCATTCTCCTCAGAAACCACATTTCTGCAGCCATCAGATGTTTTTCAGCTTGACTGCTCATTGTCCAAGTTTCACATCCAAACAAAAGAACAGGCTCTATGTAGCACCTCGACACTCTTATTCTCGTTTCAATTGACATCTTTTTATGTGTCAGTATGTTTTTCATCTTGCTAAAGGCTACCTTAGACATGGCGATTCTTGTTCTAATCTCTTCAAGGCATCTGCCATCAGATGTTATGACTATTCCGAGATAATTGTATCGATTCATTTGTTGAAGAATATTCCCATTTACTTGTATAATACATTGTGGTATTTCTAGACAACATGAAATTTGAAAGCTATAGTTACCGACAAGGATTCGAACCTGTCACCCCCTTCTATGTGCGCCAAACAATGTGTGTTTATTTATGTAATGTCTTCGTGGCCTCAAAGGGTTCCCCAATTCATTAGGTGTAATGCTAGGAGGTTTAGCATAGTGGTTAGTTACTCCGCTGTGGATTCGGTTCTGAACTACATATTCCGTTCACGAGTGCACTTTTTCTCTGAGACTTCTGGGCGCACTCGCTTGAGCTTCGGGGTTCGTGCGCTGTACGACGCTGTCGGCAGATCGTCCTGCGAAAAGAGACCGAGCTACATGGGATAAAACCAAATGCAATTAAAGCGAACCGTTTGCTTTATAACCTGTTAAAGGTAAAGGCTATTGGTTATTCAGAGAAACGTGTAGAGCAGTGGCTTGCACTTTTGCTGACTGGCCCAGGAGTCGTGTGTTCAAATCCTTATCCAGGCAGTCTTGTGTCACTGATCTGTGCTTCCAGATTGACCCAGCCTAAAATGAGTACAAGAAAATTTTCAGGGAAGTAAAAGACTGTCGGCGAATACCGTTTGGTCTAAAAATATAAAGGTCGCACTATGAAGCCATCACGCCGCAATAGCGCGAAAAGTGGTCCTGCCCAGTACATTAACCTGTTTCTCTTGTTTCGCCATGTGTATGGAGGCTAAGGAAAACTCCATGACAAACACTGCCTCAGGGATGTGACGTGTTAGACTAGATCGCGGAATATTGAGGGAGGGGATTAGCTTCCGTGCTCCACACATTTTTATCCCAGATGTAGTTTCTGAGACAAATGTTGGGAATACCTTTGATTGCTGCTCTAACTAACAACGATTGCTAGCAACATGGTAAATAAAAGTTAAGGTTGGTTACATATCCTTTCACAGGTCGTCGCAGTCAACCCTAGCATTTTAATGCTGTTTGTGATTTCTTGGCTAGTTTACCTTCAGTAGTTTGCCATTGTTTCTGAACGATCGGCACCCATGCCATTTCATGAAAAACAACGCAAGGCTGTCTGCTGCCTAATGGCCCGTAGAGGTATTTCTAACACGGTATGCGGGACTGCTTCCGTAACGCCTTCACCACAGAGCCATCCAAATAAACGTACAACATTATATACAACTACACGAAAGTACAACATTATATACAACTACACGAAAGTACAACATTATATACAACTACACGAAAGTACAACATTATATACATCTACACGAAAGTACAACATTATATACATCTACACGAAAGTACAACATTATATACATCTACACGAAAGTACAACATTATATACATCTACACGAAAGTACAACATTATATACATCTACACGAAAGTACAACATTATATACATCTACACGAAAGTACAACATTATATACATCTACACGAAAGTACAACATTATATACATCTACACGAAAGTACAACATTATATACATCTACACGAAAGTACAACATTATATACAACTACACGAAAGTACAACATTATATACAACTACACGAAAGTACAACATTATATACAACTACACGAAAGTACAACATTATATACAACTACACGAAAGTACAACATTATATACATCTACACGAAAGAGGCATGCAATGTTCTTTGGTCAGGTATTAGAAGGGGAGGGGGTTAACGGGGGGGGGGGAGGTTAGGGTTCACGTGTACAGTTTTCTAAGAGACAGGATACTCCTGAGGGTCGTGGCTGTAGCTACGGAGTTCGTGTTTTGTGTGAGGCTTTCTGCATGCCGCCCTGCGGACAGAGATAGCACCATATGGGATAAAACCCGGTGCAATGATGTCGAACCTCTCGCCTTTATTCCCCCGTGGTCGTGTAATGAGAAGAGAAGCATTGGAAAATAGCGTGAGGACCCGAAACATCAGTGGTAACAGAAGGAGAGGCAAACCGTTGTAGCCAAGCTGTTCGTGGACATCCCAGTGACCACTGTCATACAGAAGTAAACAGAGTGTCACAATCACGACATACCGGGTAAGAAGTCAGCTAGAGGCGTTTTTGTGAGCAGATCTATTTGCGTTTGTTTTCGCAACGGTAAGAGCGTCGGCTGTTTAGAAAGCAATGCCATTCTTTTCTCTTGTTTCGTCTTCTGTCTTGTATTCCCTATGCCCGGAACCAAACCACTGTTGCTGTCCCTCGCAGCTCCTTCCTTCCCTTCCTATTATTATTCATCTCTGTCTGTAATTCTTTTCTCCGTGTGTTTTAGGTCTTCTACCATTTCGTTTAACTTGTGGGTTCCAGACCAGAGACCGTCTAGTTAAATTGTCTTTAAATTTTCTCAATGTGTGTCCTAGCCAGAGACAGGCTCTTTTCGTCATCTGTTGGTTCACCAAAATTTATTTAGTTCTCTCCGTGAGCTCTATTTTGGTAATTCCGTTATACAATTGTATTCCAATTATTGTAAGCAGGCACCAATTAGTGAATGTTTATTTGTAATTCTGTTAGTTGTTCTCAATTAGTTTTAGGGTTATAATTAAATTGTAAGAAGACACAGATTATAGCAGTCACTAGGACGAAGGGAACGTGCCAGGTTATAATGTTACTATTTCTTGTTGTTACTCTCCTTTAACTTGAGAAGTTACGACGGAAATAAAAAAAGGAATACGAATAGCCAAACACGTTTACATCATCATGAAATCAATATTAACATCTAGAGAGATTAACAACGGATTAAAAAATAAGAATTGTCAAACATTATGTATATTCAACACTACAGTATGGCGAGGATGCCTAGACAATGAACAGGTGATTAGAAAATCGAATATATGCCTTGAAGATGTGATTATACAAAAGAATATGTAGTATTTCATGGAAACAAAAGCAATCAAATACAGAGGTTCTTCTTCTTCTTTTCGTTCATCCGGAGTGTTTTTTCAGATGTGATTGCGGTGTGTCTGTTATGCGCCCTTGGGCCGAAACCCGTAGGCCAACACATCGACTTTAGCGTGCATTTTTGACCAGGTAGCATTCCTGGGAGACTCTCACTTTTGTGGCGCCATCTGCAACCATGCTGGCCAAGGTGGAACGGTCGAAGACAACGGTCATCCCTCAAAGGAAGACAGGGACAGTCCATAGCATTTTCCGCCATCCAAGGTTGCTTCCATAGTTGCAGGGCCGACACATAACGCCCTGGATCTGGGCTCACCGAGGGAGATCGTCACGTCCTGCTCATGGCTGCTTTAAATCCTCACTTCAATATATTGGTCATTTCGTTTCCCCGGGTCATTCCCGCACAAACCAGACAGGTTTGCAGACGGCATCCACTCAGCGAGTTTTCGGACATGTGCTTGTCGTTGCGCCCATCAGAGCTTTTCCAGGCTCAACAGACATTCGGAAAACTACCCAGTCAGAGCTGTTCCGAACAAGAGCGGCATTCGGAAACTAGGTAGTCAGAGCTGTTCCTAGCACGAGAGACATTCGGACGAGACATTTCACTCGGACGTAATTGCGTAGTGTCAATTTTTAGTTTGCCACCCGTAGGACGACACTTCCGACTTCCAGCGGGCATTTTTTAATGAGGTTAGCCATCCTCTGGTTTCGAGGCACGTTGGACTGTTGTGATGTCGCTAACATCTCAGCTGGTCAAGATAGAACGATGAACGACATCGTGGTCGGCCCTCAAGGGAAGGCAGGGGCAGACCATGAGCATTCCCTCGCTATCCAAGGAGGCTTCCATAATTGCAGAGCCGGCACATATTGCTCTGTGACTGGGCTCACCCGAGGAGTTGCCACGTCCTGCTCATGGCTGCTTTAGTTCCTCACTTCCATGTGTTGGGCAACTCGTTTGTCACTGATCGCTCAAGCACACACCAGGGACGGTCAGACTGCAGGCGACACCCACGCTTTTGACTTCGGACCACGCAATAGGTTCGCTCGCCGTGCGTTCCATTTTGCGGCATTGAGACGTTCTTCCACTTTTGTCTACACTCTCTATAGATAGATACAGTTTTCGCAGCCACTTTCTTCGACTGGGGCACTTTTGGACTTTTTGTACTCGCTCACGAGGTAGGCTACTTGTGCTGCCGGATCAGCACCTTACCTTCGTGCAGCGGTGAACGAGAAACGGCCTGGCCTCTCATCCGGGAATCTCTCATATCCCCCAGCTGAGAGCCTTCGAACTTCTATCAGACCTGAGCATGTAGCTTGCTCAGTATCACGCCTTTATTTTTCGAGAGGTGGCTATCGACCCGGCTCTCAGGTCCGAGGGTTTGTGGCTTAGAGGCGTTCAGCCACAGCCCTCGACAGGGAGCCTTTAGTGTTTTGTCCGGACCAAGAACTTCTGCCTTCGTGCGCCTGATTAAAATTTTTGGACTGCTATCCTCAGTCTCACCTGCAGAGCAGCAGGTTGTGTCTCTCTTAGTCTGGTCCCTATCCCATATGCTGTCCTATATGTAGTTTTTCACCCATCGGCAAGCACATGGGGTCGATGGGACACGCAAGCTCCCCCACCACGGCAAGGTGGAGACACATCGGGGGAGATACAGAGGTTCTAGAACAACTGGCAATGAAAAGGGAGTTAATGAAAGAATTTTAAAAAGAGGCAAGTGAAATATGCCGGCCACGTTAAAAGACACAAGACACTTATGATAACCATACTGGAGGGTAAAGTTGAAGGCAAGCGAGCAAGAGATAAACAGCGATGACATCATGAGATGAACGAACAGCACTCTAACAGAATGTACAATCAACAGCACTCTGACAGAATATACAATCAAGGTGAGAGACAAGGTTGGAGATCTAATGCAGCCCGCAGAAGTCGGATGTGTCGGCCTAACGGCGCAAGAACGCAGCTCTGCTGTAAACAGGCACAACGCAATCACGTCCGAAAAAAAAACTCCGGATGAACGAAGAAGAAGAAGAAGATCTAATGCAGCTAACCTTCATTGTGGAGACGGTACTTGATTCTTTACTTCCTCTTATCCCTTCGGTAAGACATTGAGGATTGATTGCGGTGTCCAGTAAAAACTATGCATCTAACAAACTTAAACAGCATAACTGGTTCAATGCCATACGTGGCATATGGTCGGGAATCAACACAGGGCCACTACTTTTTACTAAACTACCCCATAGTGAAGGTCAGGGATGTGGGGTCATACATGCGAGCACGCAGATCAAGGCATTTGTCTATTTGTCTGGCCCGTGTGGTGCAGTAACACACTACCCTGCAATGACTGTCGTTGCCTGGCCCGTGTGGTGCAGTAACACTCTACCCTGTAATTTCTGGTTGACTGCCACTGCCGTCGGTGATGAACTGTATGTTCGTGGACTGTGTAGGTGAACATCTAGGAAACATCCAGATAGGAAAATGACTGCCGATTCCATCAGAGATGAATTGGGTGTTTCGTGGGGGACTGGTGTGTTGACATTCTGGCGGCGGCATTATGCACAGTGCAGAGCCAGCCAGTTTATCAGCTCGTTCATTTCCCTCGACAACCGCAGGTCCCGAGCCAAAGTTGAAGATGAAGTTTCTCATCATCATCATCATCATCATCTTCCACTTCTGCCGTCAAGCGTCGTGGGGAGGAATAATTTGCGTTCCAGCGCCCGGTGGACGGCACTGGATAGTGTCATTCCGTGAGGTTGTACAATGTCTCTGATGTCGTCAATCCATTTTCTTCTTGGACGTCCTCGTGGTCTCGTCGCAGATGATCTTTGATGTAAGGCCAGTGATGGTAGTTGTTGATGTTGCATTCTAATGACATGGCCAAACCACTTGATCTTCTGTCTGTCAATAAATGTGGCACAAGGTGTTGATCCCACAGTCTGTCTGATAGTAGCATTTCTTACTCGGTCTCGGATTGTTAAGTTGGCAGCTCTCCTCAGGCATCTCATTTCGCAGGTGTTGATTTTGCGAAGGTGTAATTTGGATAAAGTCCAGGTTTGAGATTGGTAGCATAGGGTTGGTGTGAATATGCTGTTTATTATCTGTCGTTTTGCGGACATGGGTATGTTTGGATGTTTCAGTAAGGGTGATAGTTGATATGTAAGTGCACTAGCTTTTTGACATCTGATTTCAATTTCTCTGTCCAATCTGCCATCTTCTGTGATCATACTTCCAAGGTATTTGAATTCTTTAACTTGTTTCAGAGGTGTGTTATTTATCTGTATATTTAGTGGGCCTGGCGATCTGCTAACTTGCATTACTTCGGTTTTGGTTGTGTTTATACTCATATTGTATCTGCTGCAGGTTGAACTCAGATTAATAATATGATTTTGTAGTCTGCCCTCATCGCTGTAAAACAGGCACTGATCATCTGCAAATAGAAGTTCATTTATTCCCTGTGGGTCAGTTGTTTCATCTGGAGTAAAGAGTTCTAAATTTTCTGAATCTGGTCTGTCGAGACTTGCTACTTTGGAAATTCTGTCCATGTAGATATTGAATAGCAGGGGAGATAGCACACATCCCTGCCTCACTCCTGTATTGACTGTGAACATATCTGATATACCTTCCTGTGTTCTTACTGCACTTTGGAAGTTTCTACCAACAGATATTTTCGAAAGATTTATACGTTGTGAAGAGAAACCAGAGCAGTAACAAATTTGAACTGCCAAATGGCATACATACCTCAAGGTCGTGCAGGTGTTTTATAATATTATCACATTGCATTATACTGAATCTAAAATATACATAATAAAGAAACAATATATGTCAATAGTTATATTAGAACTATCATGATAGCTTTGAGTATCAGATTCCAGTATGAGTTAATCAATAGCGTAATATCACATGAAATCATCCAAAACAAATTCTGAGGAGTCATATCCCTTATTACCAGTTAAATAAATATTATGTCCCCTTTCATTTAGGGACACACACACACACACTCTCGCGCGCACACTAGCGCACACGCACTCTCTCTCTCTCTCTCTCTCTCCCTATATATATATATATATATATATATATATATATATATATATATATATATATATATATATATAGAAGACACAGATTATGTCACAAGGTGCACATGGGGTACCATCAATCTTTATTGACGACGCCGAACTAGAGATAGTAGACCATTTTACATATCTAGGATCGGTGGTAAATAGCAAATTATCCCTAGATCAGGAAATCAACATCCGGATTGGTAAGGCAGCAACAACAATGAACAGGTTAAGAAAAAGAGTCTGGGAGAACAGGAAGCTTACTGCCAAAACAAAAGTCCTTGTCTACCAAGCCTGTGTCCTTAGTACTCTTCTCTATGGCAGTGAAACCTGGACAACTTACTCACACCAAGAGAACAATTTAAACAGCTTTCATATGCGGTGTCTGCGAAGAATTCTTGGTATTAAGTGGCAAGACAAAATCACAAATACTGAAGTATTGGAAAGATCAGGTTGTGTGACAGTTTATTCCATGCTCAGTCTTCGTAGACTTAGATGGATAGGACATCTTAGGCGGATGGATGATGGTAGAATACCAAAGGATATCTTTTTTGGTGAATTACAGATGGGTAAGAGATCTCAGGGTCGGCCTCTACTACGATACAAAGATGTGTGTAAGCGGGACATGATTGATACAGGCATTGATAATGCACATTGGGAGCAAGTCGCCGCTGAACGTGTTGCATGGAGGGCAAATATCAGAAATGGAATAAAGTCAAAGGAGAAAATTATTGCAGAAAAGTCACACACCAAGCGTTTGAGACGTAAGATGGTGCATGATGGTGGAAATGACCACGTGCTCACATGCACCCACTGTGAACGGACATTTACAGCGCAAATTGGCCTTATCAGTCACACTCGCTACCGCCATAGTTAAGAGTTATTATGCCTTTTTAAAGCACAAACTATCGTCTGTCAAGACGGCAAGGTGCCAATGAATGATATATATATATATATATATATATATATATATATATATATATATATATATATATATATATATATATATATATGTACAGTGAAAATATTTTCAGAAATGTAGAGGATATAAATGGAATCAGCATTGGAGGACGAAACATCAATAACATTAGATATGCAGATGATACAGTATTGATTGCAGACAATGCGCAGGACCTGCAACAATTAGTAGATGCGGTTGTTGTACGCAGTGAGCAGCTGGGGTTAGAATTACATTGTAAAAAGACTCAGGTTATGGTCGTCACTAGGAAGGAAGAAGTGCCACAATGTAATATACAAGTAAATGGAAATATTCTTCAACAAGTGAATTGGTACAATTATCTTGGAACAGTCATAACATCTGATGGGAGATGCTTTGAAGAGATTAGAACAAGAATCGCCATGGCGAAAGTGGCCTTTAGCAAGATGAAAAGCATTCTGACCAATAAAAAGATGTCAATTGAAACGAGAAAAAGAGTGTTGAGGGGATACATAGAGCCTGTTCTTTTGTATGGATGTGAAACTTGGACAATCGGCAGTCAAGCTGAAAAACATCTGATGGCTGCAGAAATGTGGTTTCTGAGGAAAATGCAAAGAATACCATGGACAGACAGAAAAACCAATGACCAAGTACTACAGGAGACAAATGAACATCGTAAACTGATTAGAGAAATTAGACGTAGACAGTCAACATTTTTTGGACATGTTATGAGAAGAAATGGATTGGAGAACTTGGTGACAACTGGCAAGATCGAAGGGAACAGACCAAGAGGCAGACCAAGAGGAAAATACCTGGATGGCTTGGCCACATGGCATGGACTAGACACGAACACTGAGCTGATCCACGACACTGGTGATCGAGTGAAATGGCGAGTCATGACCGCCCACGCTTTCCGGCATGGCACATGATATATATATATATCTTTTATTTTTTTTAAACTTTTATTGAGTGTTAAAATCGTTGCGAGGTGTATTGTTCGTGTTTTTACAGAGCGTTGCATGTGGAAGTGTAGGTGTAACACTGAACTCAGTCTGTCGATGTCTGACCTGTGTGATGCAGTAACTGTACCCAGGCATGTCTGTCGTTGTCTGGCCTGTGTGATGCAGTAACTGTACCCAGGCATGTCTGTCGTTGTCTGGCCTGTGTGATGCAGTAACACTCAGCCCTGGCATGTCTGTCATTGTCTGGCCTGTGTGATGCAGTAACACTCAGCCCTGACATGTCTGTCATTGTCTGACCTGTGTGATGCAGTAACTGTACCCAGGCATGTCTGTCATCGTCTGACCTGTGTGATGCAGTAACACTCAGCCCTGGCATGTCTGTCATTGTCTGACCTGTGTGATGCAGTAACTGTACCCAGGCATGTCTGTCATCGTCTGACCTGTGTGATGCAGTAACACTCAGCCCTGGCATGTCTGTCATTGTCTGGCCTGTGTGATGCAGTAACACTCAGCCCTGGCATGTCTGTCATTGTCTGACCTGTGTGATGCAGTAACACTCAGCCCTGGCATGTCTGTCGTTGTCTGGCCTGTGTGATGCAGTAACTGTACACAGGCATGTCTGTCATTGTCTGACCTGTGTGATGCAGTAACTGTACCCAGGCATGTCTGTCATCGTCTGACCTGTGTGATGCAGTAACACTCAGCCCTGGCATGTCTGTCATTGTCTGGCCTGTGTGCTGCAGTAACTGTACCCAGGCATGTCTGTCATCGTCTGACCTGGGTGATGCAGTAACACTCAGCCCTGGCATGTCTGTCGTTGTCTGGCCTGTGTGATGCAGTAACTGTACCCAGGCATGTCTGTCATCGTCTGACCTGTGTGATGCAGTAACACTCAGCCCTGGCATGTCTGTCATTGTCTGACCTGTGTGATGCAGTAACTGTACCCAGGCATGTCTGTCATTGTCTGGCCTGTGTGATGCAGTATCACTCAGCCCTGGCATGTCTGTCATTGTCTGGCCCGTGTGATGTAGTAACACTCAGCCCTGGCATGTCTGTCGTTGTCTGACCTGTGTGATGCAGTAACTGTACCCAGGCATGACTGTCGTTGTCTGACCTGTGTGATGCAGTAACACTCAGCCCTGGCATGTCTGTCATTTCTGACCTGTGTGATGCAGTAACACTCAGCCCTGGCATGTCTGTCATTGTCTGGCCTGTGTGATGCAGTAACACTCAGCCCTGGCATGTATGTCGTTGTCTGGCCTGTGTGATGCAGTAACTGTACCCAGGCATGTCTGTCATTGTCTGACCTGTGTGATGCAGTAACTGTACCCAGGCATGTCTGTCATCGTCTGACCTGTGTGATGCAGTAACACTCAGCCCTGGCATGTCTGTCATTGTCTGGCCTGTGTGCTGCAGTAACTGTACCCAGGCATGTCTGTCATCGTCTGACCTGTGTGATGCAGTAACACTCAGCCCTGGCATGTCTGTCATTGTCTGACCAGTGTGATGCAGTAACACTCAGCCCTGGCATGTCTGTCGTTGTCTGGCCCGTTTGATGCAGTTCCACTCAGCCCTGGCATGTCTGTCATTGTCTGGCCTGTGTGATGCAGTAACACTCAGCCCTGGCATGTCTGTCGTTGTCTGACCTGTGTGATGCAGTAACACTCAGCCCTGACATGTCTGTCATTGTCTGACCTGTGTGATGCAGTAACTGTACCCAGGCATGTCTGTCATTGTCTGACCTGTGTGATGCAGTAACTGTACCCAGGCATGTCTGTCGTTGTCTGGCATGTGTGATGCAGTAACACTCAGCCCTGGCATGTCTGTCGTTGTCTGGCCTGTGTGATGCAGTAACTGTACCCAGGCATGTCTGTCATTGTCTGACCTGTGTGATGCAGTACCACTCAGCCCTGGCATGTCTGTCATTGTCTGTCATTGTGTGATGCAGTAAACTCAGCCCTGGCATGTCTGTCATTGTCTGGCCTGTGTGATGCAGTAACACTAAGCCCTGGCATGTCTGTCATTGTCTGACCTGTGTGATGCAGTAACACTCAGCCCTGGCATGTCTGTCGTTGTCTGACCTGTGTGATGCAGTAACTGTACCCAGGCATGTCTGTCGTTGTCTGGCCTGTGTGATGCAGTAACACTCAGCCCTGGCATGTCTGTCATTGTCTGACCTGTGTGATGCAGTAACACTCAGCCCTGGCATGTCTGTCATTGTCTGGCCTGTGTGATGCAGTAACACTCAGCCCTGGCATGTCTGTCGTTGTCTGGCCTGTGTGATGCAGTAACTGTACCCAGGCATGTCTGTCATTGTCTGACCTGTGTGATGCAGTAACTGTACCCAGGCATGTCTGTCATCGTCTGACCTGTGTGATGCAGTAACACTCAGCCCTGGCATGTCTGTCATTGTCTGGCCTGTGTGCTGCAGTAACTTTACCCAAGCATGTCTGTCATCGTCTGACCTGTGTGATGCAGTAACACTCAGCCCTGGCATGTCTGTCATTGTCTGACCTGTGTGATGCAGTAACACTCAGCCCTGGCATGTCTGTCATTGTCTGGCCTGTGTGATGCAGTAACTGTACCCTGGCATGTCTGTCATTGTCTGACCTGTGTGATGCAGTAACACTCAGCCCTGGCATGTCTGTCATTGTCTGACCTGTGTGATGCAGTAACTGTACCCAGGCATGTCTGTCATCGTCTGACCTGTGTGATGCAGTAACTGTACCCAGGCATGTCTGTCATCGTCTGACCTGTGTGATGCAGTAACTGTACCCAGGCATGTCTGTCATCGTCTGACCTGTGTGATGCAGTAACACTCAGCCCAGGCATGTCTGTCATTGTCTGACCTGTGTGATGCAGTAACTGTACCCAGGCATGTCTGTCATCGTCTGACCTGTGTGATGCAGTAACACTCAGCCCTGGCATGTCTGTCGTTGTCTGGCCTGTGTGATGCAGTAACTGTACCCAGGCATGTCTGTCGTTGTCTGACCTGTGTGATGCAGTAACACTCAGCCATAGCATGTCTGTCATTGTCTGACCTGTGTGATGCAGTAACTGTACCCAGGCATGTCTGTCATTGTCTGGCCTGTGTGATGCAGTATCACTCAGCCCTGGCATGTCTGTCATTGTCTGGCCCGTGTGATGTAGTAACACTCAGCCCTGGCATGTCTGTCGTTGTCTGACCTGTGTGATGCAGTAACTGTACCCAGGCATGACTGTCGTTGTCTGACCTGTGTGATGCAGTAACACTCAGCCCTGGCATGTCTGTCATTTCTGACCTGTGTGATGCAGTAACACTCAGCCCTGGCATGTCTGTCATTGTCTGGCCTGTGTGATGCAGTAACACTCAGCCCTGGCATGTATGTCGTTGTCTGGCCTGTGTGATGCAGTAACTGTACCCAGGCATGTCTGTCATTGTCTGACCTGTGTGATGCAGTAACTGTACCCAGGCATGTCTGTCATCGTCTGACCTGTGTGATGCAGTAACACTCAGCCCTGGCATGTCTGTCATTGTCTGGCCTGTGTGCTGCAGTAACTGTACCCAGGCATGTCTGTCATCGTCTGACCTGTGTGATGCAGTAACACTCAGCCCTGGCATGTCTGTCATTGTCTGACCAGTGTGATGCAGTAACACTCAGCCCTGGCATGTCTGTCGTTGTCTGGCCCGTTTGATGCAGTTCCACTCAGCCCTGGCATGTCTGTCATTGTCTGGCCTGTGTGATGCAGTAACACTCAGCCCTGGCATGTCTGTCGTTGTCTGACCTGTGTGATGCAGTAACACTCAGCCCTGACATGTCTGTCATTGTCTGACCTGTGTGATGCAGTAACTGTACCCAGGCATGTCTGTCATTGTCTGACCTGTGTGATGCAGTAACTGTACCCAGGCATGTCTGTCGTTGTCTGGCATGTGTGATGCAGTAACACTCAGCCCTGGCATGTCTGTCGTTGTCTGGCCTGTGTGATGCAGTAACTGTACCCAGGCATGTCTGTCATTGTCTGACCTGTGTGATGCAGTACCACTCAGCCCTGGCATGTCTGTCATTGTCTGTCATTGTGTGATGCAGTAAACTCAGCCCTGGCATGTCTGTCATTGTCTGGCCTGTGTGATGCAGTAACACTAAGCCCTGGCATGTCTGTCATTGTCTGACCTGTGTGATGCAGTAACACTCAGCCCTGGCATGTCTGTCGTTGTCTGACCTGTGTGATGCAGTAACTGTACCCAGGCATGTCTGTCGTTGTCTGGCCTGTGTGATGCAGTAACACTCAGCCCTGGCATGTCTGTCATTGTCTGACCTGTGTGATGCAGTAACACTCAGCCCTGGCATGTCTGTCATTGTCTGGCCTGTGTGATGCAGTAACACTCAGCCCTGGCATGTCTGTCGTTGTCTGGCCTGTGTGATGCAGTAACTGTACCCAGGCATGTCTGTCATTGTCTGACCTGTGTGATGCAGTAACTGTACCCAGGCATGTCTGTCATCGTCTGACCTGTGTGATGCAGTAACACTCAGCCCTGGCATGTCTGTCATTGTCTGGCCTGTGTGCTGCAGTAACTTTACCCAAGCATGTCTGTCATCGTCTGACCTGTGTGATGCAGTAACACTCAGCCCTGGCATGTCTGTCATTGTCTGACCTGTGTGATGCAGTAACACTCAGCCCTGGCATGTCTGTCATTGTCTGGCCTGTGTGATGCAGTAACTGTACCCTGGCATGTCTGTCATTGTCTGACCTGTGTGATGCAGTAACACTCAGCCCTGGCATGTCTGTCATTGTCTGACCTATCTTATGCAGTAACACTCAGCCCTGGCATGTCTGTCGTTGTCTGACCTGTGTGATGCAGTAACAATACCCAGGCATGTCTGTCGTTGTCTGACCTGTGTGATGCAGTAACACTCAGCCTTGGCATGTCTGTCATTGTCTGACCTGTGTGATGCAGTAACTGTACCCAGGCATGTCTGTCATTGTCTGACCTGTGTGATGCAGTAACTGTACCCAGGCATGTCTGTCATCGTCTGACCTGTGTGATGCAGTAACACTCAGCCCTGGCATGTCTGTCGTTGTCTGGCCTGTGTGATGCAGTAACTGTACCCAGGCATGTCTGTCGTTGTCTGACCTGTGTGATGCAGTAACACTCAGCCATAGCATGTCTGTCATTGTCTGACCTGTGTGATGCAGTAACTGTACCCAGGCATGTCTGTCATTGTCTGGCCTGTGTGATGCAGTATCACTCAGCCCTGGCATGTCTGTCATTGTCTGGCCCGTGTGATGTAGTAACACTCAGCCCTGGCATGTCTGTCGTTGTCTGACCTGTGTGATGCAGTAACTGTACCCAGGCATGACTGTCGTTGTCTGACCTGTGTGATGCAGTAACACTCAGCCCTGGCATGTCTGTCATTTCTGACCTGTGTGATGCAGTAACACTCAGCCCTGGCATGTCTGTCATTGTCTGGCCTGTGTGATGCAGTAACACTCAGCCCTGGCATGTATGTCGTTGTCTGGCCTGTGTGATGCAGTAACTGTACCCAGGCATGTCTGTCATTGTCTGACCTGTGTGATGCAGTAACTGTACCCAGGCATGTCTGTCATCGTCTGACCTGTGTGATGCAGTAACACTCAGCCCTGGCATGTCTGTCATTGTCTGACCTGTGTGCTGCAGTAACTGTACCCAGGCATGTCTGTCATCGTCTGACCTGTGTGATGCAGTAACACTCAGCCCTGGCATGTCTGTCATTGTCTGACCAGTGTGATGCAGTAACACTCAGCCCTGGCATGTCTGTCGTTGTCTGGCCCGTTTGATGCAGTTCCACTCAGCCCTGGCATGTCTGTCATTGTCTGGCCTGTGTGATGCAGTAACACTCAGCCCTGGCATGTCTGTCGTTGTCTGACCTGTGTGATGCAGTAACACTCAGCCCTGACATGTCTGTCATTGTCTGACCTGTGTGATGCAGTAACTGTACCCAGGCATGTCTGTCATTGTCTGACCTGTGTGATGCAGTAACTGTACCCAGGCATGTCTGTCGTTGTCTGGCATGTGTGATGCAGTAACACTCAGCCCTGGCATGTCTGTCGTTGTCTGGCCTGTGTGATGCAGTAACTGTACCCAGGCATGTCTGTCATTGTCTGACCTGTGTGATGCAGTACCACTCAGCCCTGGCATGTCTGTCATTGTCTGTCATTGTGTGATGCAGTAAACTCAGCCCTGGCATGTCTGTCATTGTCTGGCCTGTGTGATGCAGTAACACTAAGCCCTGGCATGTCTGTCATTGTCTGACCTGTGTGATGCAGTAACACTCAGCCCTGGCATGTCTGTCGTTGTCTGACCTGTGTGATGCAGTAACTGTACCCAGGCATGTCTGTCGTTGTCTGGCCTGTGTGATGCAGTAACACTCAGCCCTGGCATGTCTGTCATTGTCTGACCTGTGTGATGCAGTAACACTCAGCCCTGGCATGTCTGTCATTGTCTGGCCTGTGTGATGCAGTAACACTCAGCCCTGGCATGTCTGTCGTTGTCTGGCCTGTGTGATGCAGTAACTGTACCCAGGCATGTCTGTCATTGTCTGACCTGTGTGATGCAGTAACTGTACCCAGGCATGTCTGTCATCGTCTGACCTGTGTGATGCAGTAACACTCAGCCCTGGCATGTCTGTCATTGTCTGGCCTGTGTGCTGCAGTAACTTTACCCAAGCATGTCTGTCATCGTCTGACCTGTGTGATGCAGTAACACTCAGCCCTGGCATGTCTGTCATTGTCTGACCTGTGTGATGCAGTAACACTCAGCCCTGGCATGTCTGTCATTGTCTGGCCTGTGTGATGCAGTAACTGTACCCTGGCATGTCTGTCATTGTCTGACCTGTGTGATGCAGTAACACTCAGCCCTGGCATGTCTGTCATTGTCTGACCTGTGTGATGCAGTAACTGTACCCAGGCATGTCTGTCATCGTCTGACCTGTGTGATGCAGTAACTGTACCCAGGCATGTCTGTCATCGTCTGACCTGTGTGATGCAGTAACTGTACCCAGGCATGTCTGTCATCGTCTGACCTGTGTGATGCAGTAACACTCAGCCCAGGCATGTCTGTCATTGTCTGACCTGTGTGATGCAGTAACTGTACCCAGGCATGTCTGTCATCGTCTGACCTGTGTGATGCAGTAACACTCAGCCCTGGCATGTCTGTCGTTGTCTGGCCTGTGTGATGCAGTAACTGTACCCAGGCATGTCTGTCGTTGTCTGACCTGTGTGATGCAGTAACACTCAGCCATAGCATGTCTGTCATTGTCTGACCTGTGTGATGCAGTAACTGTACCCAGGCATGTCTGTCATTGTCTGGCCTGTGTGATGCAGTATCACTCAGCCCTGGCATGTCTGTCATTGTCTGGCCCGTGTGATGTAGTAACACTCAGCCCTGGCATGTCTGTCGTTGTCTGACCTGTGTGATGCAGTAACTGTACCCAGGCATGACTGTCGTTGTCTGACCTGTGTGATGCAGTAACACTCAGCCCTAGCATGTCTGTCATTTCTGACCTGTGTGATGCAGTAACACTCAGCCCTGGCATGTCTGTCATTGTCTGGCCTGTGTGATGCAGTAACACTCAGCCCTGGCATGTATGTCGTTGTCTGGCCTGTGTGATGCAGTAACTGTACCCAGGCATGTCTGTCATTGTCTGACCTGTGTGATGCAGTAACTGTACCCAGGCATGTCTGTCATCGTCTGACCTGTGTGATGCAGTAACACTCAGCCCTGGCATGTCTGTCATTGTCTGGCCTGTGTGCTGCAGTAACTGTACCCAGGCATGTCTGTCATCGTCTGACCTGTGTGATGCAGTAACACTCAGCCCTGGCATGTCTGTCATTGTCTGACCAGTGTGATGCAGTAACACTCAGCCCTGGCATGTCTGTCGTTGTCTGGCCCGTTTGATGCAGTTCCACTCAGCCCTGGCATGTCTGTCATTGTCTGGCCTGTGTGATGCAGTAACACTCAGCCCTGGCATGTCTGTCGTTGTCTGACCTGTGTGATGCAGTAACACTCAGCCCTGACATGTCTGTCATTGTCTGACCTGTGTGATGCAGTAACTGTACCCAGGCATGTCTGTCATTGTCTGACCTGTGTGATGCAGTAACTGTACCCAGGCATGTCTGTCGTTGTCTGGCATGTGTGATGCAGTAACACTCAGCCCTGGCATGTCTGTCGTTGTCTGGCCTGTGTGATGCAGTAACTGTACCCAGGCATGTCTGTCATTGTCTGACCTGTGTGATGCAGTACCACTCAGCCCTGGCATGTCTGTCATTGTCTGTCATTGTGTGATGCAGTAAACTCAGCCCTGGCATGTCTGTCATTGTCTGGCCTGTGTGATGCAGTAACACTAAGCCCTGGCATGTCTGTCATTGTCTGACCTGTGTGATGCAGTAACACTCAGCCCTGGCATGTCTGTCGTTGTCTGACCTGTGTGATGCAGTAACTGTACCCAGGCATGTCTGTCGTTGTCTGGCCTGTGTGATGCAGTAACACTCAGCCCTGGCATGTCTGTCATTGTCTGACCTGTGTGATGCAGTAACACTCAGCCCTGGCATGTCTGTCATTGTCTGGCCTGTGTGATGCAGTAACACTCAGCCCTGGCATGTCTGTCGTTGTCTGGCCTGTGTGATGCAGTAACTGTACCCAGGCATGTCTGTCATTGTCTGACCTGTGTGATGCAGTAACTGTACCCAGGCATGTCTGTCATCGTCTGACCTGTGTGATGCAGTAACACTCAGCCCTGGCATGTCTGTCATTGTCTGGCCTGTGTGCTGCAGTAACTTTACCCAAGCATGTCTGTCATCGTCTGACCTGTGTGATGCAGTAACACTCAGCCCTGGCATGTCTGTCATTGTCTGACCTGTGTGATGCAGTAACACTCAGCCCTGGCATGTCTGTCATTGTCTGGCCTGTGTGATGCAGTAACTGTACCCTGGCATGTCTGTCATTGTCTGACCTGTGTGATGCAGTAACACTCAGCCCTGGCATGTCTGTCATTGTCTGACCTATCTTATGCAGTAACACTCAGCCCTGGCATGTCTGTCGTTGTCTGACCTGTGTGATGCAGTAACAATACCCAGGCATGTCTGTCGTTGTCTGACCTGTGTGATGCAGTAACACTCAGCCTTGGCATGTCTGTCATTGTCTGACCTGTGTGATGCAGTAACTGTACCCAGGCATGTCTGTCATTGTCTGACCTGTGTGATGCAGTAACTGTACCCAGGCATGTCTGTCGTTGTCTGGCCTATGTGATGCAGTAACACTCAGCCCTGGCATGTCTGTCGTTTTCTGGCTTGTGTGATGCAGTAACTGTACCCAGGCATGTCTGTCATTGTCTGACCTGTGTGATGCAGTACCACTCAGCCCTGGCATGTCTGTCATTGTCTGACATTGTGTGGTGCAGTAAACTCAGCCCTGGCATGTCTGTCATTGTCTGGCCTGTGTGATGCAGTAACACTCAGCCCTGGCATGTCTGTCATTGTCTGACCCGTGTGATGCAGTAACACTCAGCCATGGCATGTCTGTCGTTGTCTGACCTGTGTGATGCAGTAACTGTACCCAGGCATGTCTGTTGTTGTCTGGCCTGTGTGATGCAGTAACACTCAGCCCTGGCATGTCTGTCATTGTCTGACCTGTGTGATGCAGTAACACTCAGCCCTGGCATGTCTGTCATTGTCTGGCCTGTGTGATGCAGTAACACTCAGCCCTGGCATGTCTGTCGTTGTCTGGCCTGTGTGATGCAGTAACTGTACCCAGGCATGTCTGTCATTGTCTGACCTGTGTGATGCAGTAACTGTACCCAGGCATGTCTGTCATCGTCTGACCTGTGTGATGCAGTAACACTCAGCCCTGGCATGTCTGTCATTGTCTGGCCTGTGTGCTGCAGTAACTGTACCCAGGCATGTCTGTCATCGTCTGACCTGTGTGATGCAGTAACACTCAGCCCTGGCATGTCTGTCATTGTCTGACCTGTGTGATGCAGTAACACTCAGCCCTGGCATGTCTGTCGTTGTCTGGCCCGTGTGATGCAGTAACACTCAGCCCTGGCATGTCTGTCATTGTCTGGCCTGTGTGATGCAGTAACACTCAGCCCTGGCATGTCTGTCATTGTCTGGCCTGTGTGATGCAGTAACACTCAGCCCTGGCATGTCCGTCATTGTCTGACCAGTGTGATGCAGTAACACTCAGCCCTGGCATGTCTGTCGTTGTCTGACCTGTGTGATGCAGTAACACTCAGTCCTGGCATGTCTGTCATTGTCTGGCCCGTGTGATGCAGTAACTGTACCCAGGCATGTCTGTCATTGTCTGACCTGTGTGATGCAGTAACTGTACCCAGGCATGTCTGTCATCGTCTGACCTGTGTGATGCAGTAACACTCAGCCCTGGCATGTCTGTCGTTGTCTGGCCTGTGTGATGCAGTAACTGTACCCAGGCATGTCTGTCATCGTCTGACCTGTGTGATGCAGTAACACTCAGCCCTGGCATGTCTGTCATTGTCTGACCTGTGTGATGCAGTAACTGTACCCAGGCATGTCTGTCATCGTCTGACCTGTGTGATGCAGTAACTGTACCCAGGCAGGTCTGTCATCGTCTGACCTGTGTGATGCAGTAACTGTACCCAGGCATGTCTGTCATCGTCTGACCTGTGTGATGCAGTAACACTCAGCCCAGGCATGTCTGTCATTGTCTGACCTGTGTGATGCAGTAACTGTACCCAGGCATGTCTGTCATCGTCTGACCTGTGTGATGCAGTAACACTCAGCCCTGGCATGTCTGTCGTTGTCTGGCCTGTGTGATGCAGTAA
Source organism: Cepaea hortensis (assembly GCA_963921405.1). Classification (NCBI taxonomy): domain Eukaryota; kingdom Metazoa; phylum Mollusca; class Gastropoda; order Stylommatophora; family Helicidae; genus Cepaea; species Cepaea hortensis. The sequence goes on along the minus strand of OY992880.1, from coordinate 127,652,142 downwards.
CTGTACCCAGGCATGTCTGTCGTTGTCTGACCTGTGTGATGCAGTAACACTCAGCCATAGCATGTCTGTCATTGTCTGACCTGTGTGATGCAGTAACTGTACCCAGGCATGTCTGTCATTGTCTGGCCTGTGTGATGCAGTATCACTCAGCCCTGGCATGTCTGTCATTGTCTGGCCCGTGTGATGTAGTAACACTCAGCCCTGGCATGTCTGTCGTTGTCTGACCTGTGTGATGCAGTAACTGTACCCAGGCATAACTGTCGTTGTCTGACCTGTGTGATGCAGTAACACTCAGCCCTGGCATGTCTGTCATTTCTGACCTGTGTGATGCAGTAACACTCAGCCCTGGCATGTCTGTCATTGTCTGGCCTGTGTGATGCAGTAACACTCAGCCCTGGCATGTATGTCGTTGTCTGGCCTGTGTGATGCAGTAACTGTACCCAGGCATGTCTGTCAATGTCTGACCTGTGTGATGCAGTAACTGTACCCAGGCATGTCTGTCATCGTCTGACCTGTGTGATGCAGTAACACTCAGCCCTGGCATGTCTGTCATTGTCTGGCCTGTGTGCTGCAGTAACTGTACCCAGGCATGTCTGTCGTTGTCTGGCCCGTTTGATGCAGTTCCACTCAGCCCTGGCATGTCTGTCATTGTCTGGCCTGTGTGCTGCAGTAACTGTACCCAGGCATGTCTGTCGTTGTCTGGCCCGTTTGATGCAGTTCCACTCAGCCCTGGCATGTCTGTCATTGTCTGGCCTGTGTGATGCAGTAACACTCAGCCCTGGCATGTCTGTCATTGTCTGACCTGTGTGATGCAGTAACACTCAGCCCTGGCATGTCTGTCGTTGTCTGACCTGTGTGATGCAGTAAAACTCAGACCTGGCATGTCTGTCGTTGTCTGGCCCGTGTGATGCAGTAACAATACCCAGGCATGTCTGTCGTTGTCTGACCTGTGTGATGCAGTAACACTCAGCCCTGGCATGTCTGTCATTGTCTGACCTGTGTGATGCAGTAACTGTACCCAGGCATGTCTGTCATTGTCTGACCTGTGTGATGCAGTAACTGTACCCAGGCATGTCTGTCGTTGTCTGGCCTGTGTGATGCAGTAACACTCAGCCCTGGCATGTCTGTCGTTGTCTGGCCTGTGTGATGCAGTAACTGTACCCAGGCATGTCTGTCATTGTCTGACCTGTGTGATGCAGTACCACTCAGCCCTGGCATGTCTGTCATTGTCTGACATTGTGTGATGCAGTAAACTCAGCCCTGGCATGTCTGTCATTGTCTGGCCTGTGTGATGCAGTAACACTAAGCCCTGGCATGTCTGTCATTGTCTGACCTGTGTGATGCAGTAACACTCAGCCCTGGCATGTCTGTCGTTGTCTGACCTGTGTGATGCAGTAACTGTACCCAGGCATGTCTGTCGTTGTCTGGCCTGTGTGATGCAGTAACACTCAGCCCTGGCATGTCTGTCATTGTCTGACCTGTGTGATGCAGTAACACTCAGCCCTGGCATGTCTGTCATTGTCTGGCCTGTGTGATGCAGTAACACTCAGCCCTGGCATGTCTGTCGTTGTCTGGCCTGTGTGATGCAGTAACTGTACCCAGGCATGTCTGTCATTGTCTGACCTGTGTGATGCAGTAACTGTACCCAGGCATGTCTGTCATCGTCTGACCTGTGTGATGCAGTAACACTCAGCCCTGGCATGTCTGTCATTGTCTGGCCTGTGTGCTGCAGTAACTTTACCCAAGCATGTCTGTCATCGTCTGACCTGTGTGATGCAGTAACACTCAGCCCTGGCATGTCTGTCATTGTCTGACCTGTGTGATGCAGTAACACTCAGCCCTGGCATGTCTGTCATTGTCTGGCCTGTGTGATGCAGTAACACTCAGCCCTGGCATGTATGTCGTTGTCTGGCCTGTGTGATGCAGTAACTGTACCCTGGCATGTCTGTCATTGTCTGACCTGTGTGATGCAGTAACACTCAGCCCTGGCATGTCTGTCATTGTCTGACCTATCTTATGCAGTAACACTCAGCCCTGGCATGTCTGTCGTTGTCTGACCTGTGTGATGCAGTAAAACTCAGCCCTGGCATGTCTGTCGTTGTCTGGCCCGTGTGATGCAGTAACAATACCCAGGCATGTCTGTCGTTGTCTGACCTGTGTGATGCAGTAACACTCAGCCTTGGCATGTCTGTCATTGTCTGACCTGTGTGATGCAGTAACTGTACCCAGGCATGTCTGTCATTGTCTGACCTGTGTGATGCAGTAACTGTACCCAGGCATGTCTGTCGTTGTCTGGCCTATGTGATGCAGTAACACTCAGCCCTGGCATGTCTGTCGTTGTCTGGCCTGTGTGATGCAGTAACTGTACCCAGGCATGTCTGTCATTGTCTGACCTGTGTGATGCAGTACCACTCAGCCCTGGCATGTCTGTCATTGTCTGACATTGTGTGATGCAGTAAACTCAGCCCTGGCATGTCTGTCATTGTCTGGCCTGTGTGATGCAGTAACACTCAGCCCTGGCATGTCTGTCATTGTCTGACCTGTGTGATGCAGTAACACTCAGCCCTGGCATGTCTGTCGTTGTCTGACCTGTGTGATGCAGTAACTGTACCCAGGCATGTCTGTTGTTGTCTGGCCTGTGTGATGCAGTAACACTCAGCCCTGGCATGTCTGTCATTGTCTGACCTGTGTGATGCAGTAACACTCAGCCCTGGCATGTCTGTCATTGTCTGGCCTGTGTGATGCAGTAACACTCAGCCCTGGCATGTCTGTCGTTGTTTGGCCTGTGTGATGCAGTAACTGTACCCAGGCATGTCTGTCATTGTCTGACCTGTGTGATGCAGTAACTGTACCCAAGCATGTCTGTCATCGTCTGACCTGTGTGATGCAGTAACACTCAGCCCTGGCATGTCTGTCATTGTCTGGCCTGTGTGCTGCAGTAACTGTACCCAGGCATGTCTGTCATCGTCTGACCTGTGTGATGCAGTAACACTCAGCCCTGGCATGTATGTCATTGTCTGACCTGTGTGATGCAGTAACACTCAGCCCTGGCATGTCTGTCGTTGTCTGGCCCATGTGATGCAGTAACACTCAGCCCTGGCATGTCTGTCATTGTCTGGCCTGTGTGATGCAGTAACACTCAGCCCTGGCATGTCTGTCATTGTCTGGCCTGCGTGATGCAGTAACACTCAGCCCTGGCATGTCTGTCGTTGTCTGACCTGTGTGATGCAGTAACACTCAGTCCTGGCATGTCTGTAATTGTCTGGCCCGTGTGATGCAGTAACTGTACCCAGGCATGTCTGTCATTGTCTGACCTGTGTGATGCAGTAACTGTACCCAGGCATGTCTGTCATTATCTGGCCCGTGTGATGCAGAACTATTCCCAGGCATGTCTGTCGTTGTCTGACCTGTGTGATGCAGTAACACTCAGCCCTGGCATGTCTGTCATTGTCTGACCTGTGTGATGCAGTAACTGTACCCAGGCATGTCTGTCATTGTCTGAACTGTGTGATGCAGTAACTGTACCCAGGCATGTCTGTCGTTGTCTGGCCTGTGTGGTGCAGTAACACTCAGCCCTGGCATGTCTGTCGTTGTCTGGCCTGTGTGATGCAGTAACTGTACCCAGGCATGTCTGTCATTGTCTGACCTGTGTGATGCAGTACCACTCAGCCCTGGCATGTCTGTCATTGTCTGACATTGTGTGATGCAGTAAACTCAGCCCTGGCATGTCTGTCATTGTCTGGCCTGTGTGATGCAGTAACTGTACCCAGGCATGTCTGTCATTGTCTGACCTGTGTGATGCAGTAACACTCAGCCCTGGCATGTCTGTCATTGTCTGACCTGTGTGATGCAGTAACACTCAGCCCTGGCATGTCTGTCATTGTCTGGCCTGTGTGATGCAGTAACTGTACCCAGGCATGTCTGTCATTGTCTGACCTGTGTGATGCAGTAACTGTACACAGGCATGTCTGTCATTGTCTGACCTGTGTGATGCAGTAACACTCAACCCTGACATGTTTGTCATTGTCTGACATTGTGTGATGCAGTAAACTCAGCCCTGGCATGTCTGTCGTTGTGTGGCCCGTGTGATGCAGTAAACTCAGCCTGGCATGTCTGTCATTGTCTGGCCTGTGTGATGCAGTAACTGTACCCAGGCATGTCTGTCGTTGTCTGGCCTGTGTGATGCAGTAACTGTACCCAGGCATGTCTGTCATTGTCTGACATTGTGTGATGCAGTAACTGTACCCAGGCATGTCTCTCATTGTCTGGCCTGTGTGATGCAGTAACTGTACCCAGGCATGTCTGTCATTGTCTGACATTGTGTGATGCAGTAAACTCAGCCCTGGCATGTCTGTCATTGTCTGGCCTGTGTGATGCAGTAACTGTACCCAGGCATGTCTGTCATTGTCTGACCTGTGTGATGCAGTAACACTCAGCCCTGGCATGTCTGTCATTGTCTGACATTGTGTGATGCAGTAGACTCAGCCCTGGCATGTCTGTCGTTGTCTGGCCCGTGTGGTACAATAACACTGTACCCAATCATGTATGAGGTTGTCTGGCCCGTGTGGTACAATAACACTGTACCCAGTCATGTATGAGGTTGTATGACCTGTGTGATGCAGTAACTGTATCCAGGCATGTCTGTCAATGTCTGACCTGTGTGATGCAGTAACACTCAGCCCTGGCATGTCTGTCGTTGTCTGACCTGTGTGATGCAGTAAAACTCAGCCCTGGCATGTCTGTCATTGTCTGGCCTGTGTGATGCAGTAACACTCAGCCCTGGCATGTCTGTCATTGTCTGACCTGTGTGATGCAGTAACACTCAGCCGTGGCGTGTCGTTCGTTGTCTGACCTGTGTGATGCAGTAACACTCAGCCCTGGCATGTCTGTCGTTGTCTGACCTGTGTGATGCAGTAACTGTACCCAGGCATGTCTGTCGTTGTCTGGCCTGTGTGATGCAGTAACACTCAGCCCTGGCATGTCTGTCATTGTCTGACCTGTGTGATGCAGTAACTGTACCCAGGCATGTCTGTCGTTGTCTGACCTGTGTGATGCAGTAACACTCAGCCCTGGCATGTCTGTCGTTGTCTGGCCCGGGTGATGCAGTAACAATACCCAGGCATGTCTGTCGTTGTCTGACCTGTGTGATGCAGTAACACTCAGCCTTGGCATGTCTGTCATTGTCTGACCTGTGTGATGCAGTAACTGTACCCAGGCATGTCTGTCATTGTCTGACCTGTGTGATGCAGTAACTGTACCCAGGCATGTCTGTCGTTGTCTGGCCTATGTGATGCAGTAACACTCAGCCCTGGCATGTCTGTCGTTGTCTGGCCTGTGTGATGCAGTAACTGTACCCAGGCATGTCTGTCATTGTCTGACCTGTGTGATGCAGTACCACTCAGCCCTGGCATGTCTGTCATTGTCTGACATTGTGTGATGCAGTAAACTCAGCCCTGGCATGTCTGTCATTGTCTGGCCTGTGTGATGCAGTAACACTCAGCCCTGGCATGTCTGTCATTGTCTGACCTGTGTGATGCAGTAACACTCAGCCCTGGCATGTCTGTCGTTGTCTGACCTGTGTGATGCAGTAACTGTACCCAGGCATGTCTGTTGTTTTCTGGCCTGTGTGATGCAGTAACACTCAGCCCTGGCATGTCTGTCATTGTCTGACCTGTGTGATGCAGTAACACTCAGCCCTGGCATGTCTGTCATTGTCTGGCCTGTGTGATGCAGTAACACTCAGCCCTGGCATGTCTGTCGTTGTCTGGCCTGTGTGATGCAGTAACTGTACCCAGGCATGTCTGTCATTCTCTGACCTGTGTGATGCAGTAACTGTACCCAGGCATGTCTGTCATCGTCTGACCTGTGTGATGCAGTAACACTCAGCTCTGGCATGTCTGTCATTGTCTGGCCTGTGTGCTGCAGTAACTGTACCCAGGCATGTCTGTCATCGTCTGACCTGTGTGATGCAGTAACACTCAGCCCTGGCATGTCTGTCATTGTCTGACCTGTGTGATGCAGTAACACTCAGCCCTGGCATGTCTGTCGTTGTCTGGCCCGTGTGATGCAGTAACACTCAGTCCTGGCATGTCTGTCATTGTCTGGCCTGTGTGATGCAGTAACACTCAGCCCTGGCATGTCTGTCATTGTCTGGCCTGTGTGATGCAGTAACACTCAGCCCTGGCATGTCTGTCATTGTCTGACCTGTGTGATGCAGTAACACTCAGCCCTGGCATGTCTGTCGTTGTCTGACCTGTGTGATGCAGTAACACTCAGTCCTGGCATGTCTGTCATTGTCTGGCCCGTGTGATGCAGTAACTGTACCCAGGCATGTCTGTCATTGTCTGACCTGTGTGATGCAGTAACTGTACCCAGGCATGTCTGTCATTGTCTGGCCCGTGTGATGCAGTAACTATACCCAGGCATGTCTGTCGTTGTCTGACCTGTGTGATGCAGTAACACTCAGCCCTGGCATGTCTGTCATTGTCTGACCTGTGTGATGCAGCAACTGTACCCAGGCATGTCTGTCATTGTCTGACCTGTGTGATGCAGTAACTGTACCCAGGCATGTCTGTCGTTGTCTGGACTGTGTGGTGCAGTAACACTCAGCCCTGGCATGTCTGTCGTTGTCTGGCCTGTGTGATGCAGTAACTGTACCCAGGCATGTCTGTCATTGTCTGACCTGTGTGATGCAGTACCACTCAGCCCTGGCATGTCTGTCATTGTCTGACATTGTGTGATGCAGTAAACTCAGCCCTGGCATGTCTGTCATTGTCTGGCCTGTGTGATGCAGTAACTGTACCCAGGCATGTCTGTCATTGTCTGACCTGTGTGATGCAGTAACACTCAGCCCTGGCATGTCTGTCATTGTCTGACCTGTGTGATGCAGTAACACTCAGCCCTGGCATGTCTGTCATTGTCTGGCCTGTGTGATGCAGTAACTGTACTCAGGCATGTCTGTCATTGTCTGACCTGTGTGATGCAGTAACTGTACCCAGGCATGTCTGTCATTGTCTGACCTGTGTGATGCAGTAACACTCAACCCTGACATGTTTGTCATTGTCTGACATTGTGTGATGCAGTAAACTCAGCCCTGGCATGTCTGTCGTTGTGTGGCCCGTGTGATGCAGTAAACTCAGCCTGGCATGTCTGTCATTGTCTGGCCTGGGTGATGCAGTAACTGTACCCAGGCATGTCTGTCGTTGTCTGGCCTGTGTGATGCAGTAACTGTACCCAGGCATGTCTGTCATTGTCTGACATTGTTTGATGCAGTAACTGTACCCAGGCATGTCTCTCATTGTCTGGCCTGTGTGATGCAGTAACTGTACCCAGGCATGTCTGTCATTGTCTGACATTGTGTGATGCAGTAAACTCAGCCCTGGCATGTCTGTCATTGTCTGGCCTGTGTGATGCAGTAACTGTACCCAGGCATGTCTGTCATTGTCTGACCTGTGTGATGCAGTAACACTCAGCCCTGGCATGTCTGTCATTGTCTGACATTGTGTGATGCAGTAGACTCAGCCCTGGCATGTCTGTCGTTGTCTGGCCCGTGTGGTACAGTAACACTGTACCCAATCATGTATGAGGTTGTCTGGCCCGTGTGGTACAATAACACTGTACCCAGTCATGTATGAGGTTGTCTGACCTGTGTGATGCAGTAACTGTATCCAGGCATGTCTGTCAATGTCTGACCTGTGTGATGCAGTAACACTCAGCCCTGGCATGTCTGTCGTTGTCTGACCTGTGTGATGCAGTAAAACTCAGCCCTGGCATGTCTGTCATTGTCTGGCCTGTGTGATGCAGTAACACTCAGCCCTGGCATGTCTGTCATTGTCTGACCTGTGTGATGCAGTAACACTCAGCCGTGGCGTGTCGTTCGTTGTCTGACCTGTGTGATGCAGTAACACTCAGCCCTGGCATGTCTGTCGTTGTCTGACCTGTGTGATGCAGTAACTGTACCCAGGCATGTCTGTCGTTGTCTGGCCTGTGTGATGCAGTAACACTCAGCCCTGGCATGTCTGTCATTGTCTGACCTGTGTGATGCAGTAACTGTACCCAGGCATGTCTGTCGTTGTCTGACCTGTGTGATGCAGTAACACTCAGCCCTGGCATGTCTGTCATTGTCTGACCTGTGTGATGCAGTAACTGTACCCAGGCATGTCTGTCGTTGTCTGACCTGTGTGATGCAGTAACACTCAGCCCTGGCCTGTCTGTCGTTGTCTGACCTGTGTGATGCAGTAACTGTACCCAGGCATGTCTGTCATTGTCTGACCTGTGTGATGCAGTAACACTCAGCCCTGGCATGTCTGTCATTGTCTGGCCTGTGTGATGCAGTAACACTCAGCCCTGGCATGTCTGTCGTTGTCTGGCCTGTGTGATGCAGTAACTGTACCCAGGCATGTCTGTCATTGTCTTCTTCTTCTTCTTCTTCTGCGTTCATCCGGATTTTTTTTTTCTGGATGTAACTGCGTTGTGCCTGTTTACAGCAGAGCTGCGTTCTTGCGCCGTTAGGCCGACACATCCGACTTCTGCAGGCATTTGTTGACCGGGTTATCCTTCCCGGTGGTTTCTTAGGACGTTTGAATCTCACTGTTGTGGTGTTATCCCCCATCCTAGCTGGCCCATATAGAACAGCCAAAGACATCCTGGTCAACCCTCAAGGGAAGGCAGGGGCAGACCATGGGCATTCCCCGCCATTCAAGGAGGCTTCCATACTTGCAGAGCCATCACACAGCGCTCTGGTACTGGGCTCACCCAAGGAATCGTCACGTCCTGCACATGGCTGCTTAGCCTCACTTCCGTATATTGGGCCTTCCGTTCACCATAGGCTGTTCCTCTGGAAACCAGAAGAATGCAGTCTGCAGATGACATCCACACAGTGAGCTTTCGATTAAGACTTTCCACATAATGGATTTGCTATCCAAGCACTATTCCATTTCGTGTCACTAGGACACTTTTTCCACCATTTACGAAGCCCACCCAGTGAGCTTTTGATTCGGACTTTCCACGTAATGGATGTGCTATCCAAGCAATACTCCATTTCATGCCTCTGGGACGCCGACATACCTGTGGTATGAAGTGTGGCAGTCTAAATACATCTTCATGCACCTTTAGATGTCAACCTGAATGTAGTTAAAGTAAGCTGTAGTCAACTTGAGCTTGTTGATATCTCCATAGAGCTTGTCCTCAAACGAAGCAGGCGTGGGCCAAAATATCTTTCTCTGTTCTGCATATATTGGGCACTCCTGCAGCAAATGTTTAGCTGTCATTTTACCAGTTCCACAATTACATTCATCGGTATCTCCTATCTTTAGTTTATTGAACAAGTGGTGTTTCAGCCTGTTATGTCCTGTGCGGAGTCTGAAGATTGCTACTTGTTCTCTTCGGTCGAGTTTGTAATTTGCATCATCCTTCTGGTGGCCTGGATGCCCTGATTCCCATTTGGTTCTATAAGTGCTTTTTATAAACCTTTTTGCCTCATTATAGGTTATGTCTATGTCAGGCTGTGGTAATCGTCCACCCTCTTTTGCTAGTCTGTCAGCCTCTTCATTTCCAGGTATACTGCAATGTGATGGGATCCACTGTATTACAACTTTTTTGGATTTCTGGCATAGACCATTATGTCAGCTAGTTCTGTGCTGTATTTGCTCTTCAGTATTGAGACAACTGACTTTGCATCTGTGAAGATAGCTATTTGCTTATCTTTATTTTCCTCCATCAAGAGCATTTCTGCTGCAGTTTTCAAAGCCTCTACTTCCGCTTTGAAGTTACTTGAAAATTTTCCAGTTGCCACTGACTGTGTTTTTATCGCTCCATTTTTTAAATTAAGGAGAATTCCTCCTCCTCCATTTTTAATTGAATCTTTGGCTGATCCATCTGTATATGCATGGGTCCAATTGCTGCTTGGGTAATGTTCTTTTATGTAGTTGAGGGTTATTTTTCTTCTTTCGGTTTCATTCTGAGTGTTCTTTTTCTCAATACCAGGAATGTTTTCTATCATCTCAGGCAGTTGCTGCTGTCTCCAAGCTGGGAAGTTGTGTGCATTGTAAATGGGCTTGACTGTTGATATGTTAAGTATGGGATCTGCCCTAATCTTTCGTTTTGCAGTTTCTACAAAGTTGCTACGCTTCAGTCTTCCTTTTCCAAAATCATTAAACCTGTTATACATAGGGTGGTCTGTCAATCTTCTAAATTTTTCTGCTTGTTGCTGGGCTCTGCTATCTCTTCTGTCCTGCATTGGTTGTAAACAAGTGATCTTTTCTAGTTCATTAATAGGCGTTGTCTTCAGGCTTCCAGTTATGATTCGCATTTCTTGGTTTTGGACTCTACTTATTTTGTTAAAGTTTGACTTAGCTGCTGTTGCCCAAGCTGCAATGCGATAGTAGTATGTCAGGAGGTATTTACTTATGATTTGTGGTTTCAAACCTCCGATAAATCCTTCTATACGGCGTTATCCCGCCATCTTGTTTCGTCACAAAACCGGCCCTCCATTGACCCAGATATTTTGAACTTGGCGGGTGTTTTTTTTCTTGGATGACCACTTCCGGTTGTCACTTCCGGTTGTCGTGGTGACTACTTCCGGTCCATGGCTACCCCCTACCCAGGTCCCCCGTACCCGAACCGGCGCGAACCGAACCGAACCGATCCGAGCGGACGTCGGCACGCGATCCGACCGGGCGGGTGTGGGGGTACCGCGGCGGTGGGTGATCGAACCCCAGTCTAGACCCTTCGATGAAGAAGACTGAAGTCAATATGTCATAAATTGATTTATTTCATCTCTCGAGCGAACCCGAGTAGGTCAAGTAATGACCGGCTTAATAAACTTTTGCACGGCTCAGTATGCTAATTCTGCAGGTTTTCCGTACCCCAGGTATAGTCTCTATGCGTTTGATGAAAATCTGTTTTATGAATATTCTAACCGACCATAGAATTTTATTAAAAATTAAACCCAAAACTTAATTAAACCTTCTAAATTCCTGTATGTATATTGGCGAGTAGGTACTTCAATATAAAAATCTAATCCCCGTTTAAAATAAGCCATAAGATCCCGAGATATACATTACATTATGTAATATTATTAAACAAATAACGTCCCCGTTTACAAACATAAATAGAATTAACCAAGGGAGATTAATCGTGGTCCCTTGGCTCAAGCCAGAATTGTTCCCCATGAATGCCCGATTACCTGCGCGCACAACCAACAAGTGACGCTTCACCGAACACACCCCAGCGAGAAAAATACAAGGGCTGACCAGCGACCGCGAGATTAAACGATACCACTGAAGCACGCTGACAACAGAGCTGGCCAGCTCAAGTTGATCTTACTTGAGATAAACACATCCATTGAGGTGTTTTGGGTGACCGCTAACATAATTAACACAGTGACACAGCCCAGGCTGTGAAGGGAGTTTTTTGGGTAGGAAAAAAAAAATAGCGAGCTGTAGGCAAATATGCAGTGGTCCTGCATACAAGATTTCAACCCAAATATGTTTTTCTATTTTGCTGTAAATCTCTCTCTCTCTCTCTCTCTCTCTCTCTCTCTCTCTCTCTCTCTCTCTCTCTCTCTCTCTCTCTCTCTCTCTCGCTCCCTCTTTCCCTCCAACTCTCTATCTCGCCTCTCTCTCTCTCTCATGAAATAATACTGAATACGTGTGTGCGTGCGTGGGTGTACTGTCGAGTATGTGTGCGTGCGCGCGCGCGGGTGTGCTATCAATTACAGGACATCACAGTCAGTCCCAATATTCGGTGGAGTGGTGTGCTGTTGTCTTATTGAACGAACGGTAGTCATGGCACGTGCGTATGCGTACGGGTATGTACATGCGTGTGTGTGTGTGCTATCAATTACAGGACGTCGCATGCAGCCCCAACAGTGATTGGCTGGTCGTGTGCCACCATGATTTACCGTGTCGTTTCACGACCAAAGCGTGGGTGTACTGTCGTAAGAGCGTGTGTGTGTATGTATGCGTGTGTGTGTGTCCTATCATTTACAGGACGTCACAGTCAACCTCAACATTCGATCTTTCTGGGCAAGCTTGCAATAGTTATTCTGTACGAACGACAACCGTGTCAGGTGCACGTGTGTGTGTGTGTGTGTGTGTGTGTGTGTGTGTGTGTGTGTGTGCGCGTGTGTGTGTCCTATCAATTACACGACGTCACAGTCAACCTCAGTACTCTATCGAGTTTCGTGTGGGCTGGCCATGGTTGGGATTCTCATTTTGAATGAACGACAAGCATGTCACATGCTCGCGCGCCCGTGTGTGTGTGCTATCAATTACAAGACGTCACATTTAGACCCAACATTGTTTGGCTGGTCTTGTGCCACCATGATTTACCGTGTTATTTCACGACCAAAGCGTTGGTGTACTGTCGTGAGACCGTGTATGTGTGTGTGTGTACTTGTGCGCTCGCATCCGTGCGTGAGTGTTTGCGTGCGTGCACGCTCGTAGGGAAACTTCAATATTGGGGAGTGGCTATGGAGTGGGGACGAACGACAGTCATGACACGTACGCGAGCGCGCGCGTGTGTGTGTGCATGCGTGAACGCGTGTGCTATCAATTACAGGACATCACAGTCAACCTCAACATTCTCTGGAGTTTCGTGTGTGCTAAGCAAGTTTGCAATTGTCATTATATACAAACGACAGTCAGGTCGTGTGCGCTAGCACGCGCGTGTGTGTGCTATCAATTATAGGACGTCGCATTCAGACCCATCATTCGGTGGAGTGGTGTGTTTGCTGGGTAAGATTGCTGCTGTCTTATTGAACGACCAAAAGCTATGCCTTGTACTATAGCTGTGAGCGTGTGTATGTGTGTGGGTGTGCTTGCGTGTGTGCTATCAATCACAGGACGGCGCAGTCAACTCTAACATTCTATGGAGTGGTGTGCTTGCTGGGTAAGATTGCTGCTGTCTTATTGAACGAACGGTAGTCATGTCACATGCGTAGGCGTGCGTGTATGTACAGGCGTGTGTGTGCGCTATCAATTACAGGACGTCGCATGCAACCCCAACATTGATTGGTTGGTCGTGTGCCACCATGCTTTACCGTGTCATTGCATGACCAAAGCTAGGTCTTGTACTATACCTGTGTGTCTATCTTTTACATAGCACAGTTAAGCTGTAAGGCAAGCCATTTACAGGACGTTGCACTCAGCCCTAACATTGATTGGTTGGTCGTGTGCTATCATGATTCGCCGTGTGACTTCACGACCAAAACTATACCTTGTACTATAGTTGTGTCTGGTTATTACATACTGCAGTCAAGTTGTAACGCATTGCATTTACAGGCGGTTGCAATCAGTCCCAGCATTCATCCTTCTTGGTCGAGCTTGCCGTTGTCTTTCTGAACGACCGACAACCATGATCTTCTGCGGTCTCTGTCAGCAGGATTACCATCATCAGCATCAGCCAGCACCACCAACAAAATCATTATCATCATCATTACCAACAGCAGCATCGTCATCAGCTGAAGGTGACCGATCGGGTGACTCACCACAGGGCTATGTCGGCGGAGTGAACGTACGTGAACGTGTTCAGACATGTCTTTAGGGAAAACTGGAAGATAACTCAGAGCGTACTGCCAGTATAACGATACAATTGATCAAATATGACGATGCTTCCGGTCATATGTCTAAGGCATACAATCGAAACACGTGACTAAAAACCGATTAAAGATGGCGTCGCACTCGATCACATGTGTAAGTGTATATCCGCGTGACTAAAACCGTTCAAAAAATGGCGCTGTACCTGGACTCGTGTCTTATGGGATACATCCTAAATACATGACTAATGGTCAAAGACGGAGTCGCATCCGGTCACATGACCAGAGAATATACTGCTGAGTCAGGAGTCTTCACAAGCAGATATCGTGTATATAACACCCACCATTCGCCGTCTAGATGTCCCGGTCTCAGTGAACATCGTTCAGGTCACAATGTGCCAAGTCTCTAATGGTAAAATGGGGTGTTTGATAAGTCTTTCACATTTTCGGTGTGGTTCTCCAAGTAGGCATACAGTTAACCTAACAATACTAGTATAATAAAGAGATATATGATGCTAATCACATATAACTGGAGTATGTGCTCTGCTGGCTGCGACACCAATCAACACATGCACATGGCTGATCCAGCAACCCTGCATACAGAAAGTAGTGTCCTTAGGACCGGCAATGTCCCAAAAGGAGCGACTCGACCACTGATTTTTGCATTTGCCAATAGCAACTAATGATACAACCGAGACACGCGTGTAATGACCCAGTAGGTCAAAAACAGTGGTATTGGAAGAAACCATCGTGGAAACTAACACACAAAATACCCCAGAGGGGGAAAGAAATTCGTTCTGGTGCATGTGTGGTCGGCGAGTGCCACGACTAGAGATTGTCTGCTTCTGTCAACTGGTCGCTATATACACAGTCATTGGCGTATCACTATTCAATCTGTCTCGAGACAGCGTCGACACAGTCGAGGGCAAGTTGTGGATAGCTCTTCTAAGCAGCTGTCTGGGATACATGCTACCAAACCCTAAAATATGAGCTTCTACCTGATATTACCGAGTAATGCGTCGCCGAACATGTTTCCCAAGAACACACCGGGTCACTATTTCGTCAAGTTACCGCAGACTATTGAGGTGAGTCAACATTTCGAAGTGGGTCTGGCCGAAATTCAGTTCCCCAACTACTACTGCAATGTGCTAGAGAATGAAGTATGGTTAAGATAAATACCACCAAACGGTAGAGTGATAAGAAAGGCGTGTCCCCCGGGCCTGTACAGTTCACCAGACGCGTTTATAACTGCCCTGAATCGCCTAATGAAAGATCGGAAGGTGGACGAGCAGCTCTGTGTTCTATTCCATTTCGACAATACATCAAAGAAAGTCATCGTGAATATACTCGAACCCGGGGCCACTATTACATTTAGTGAGAAGTTGCAAGAGATACTAGATGCAATTGAAGGTGAAGGGGCCATAGACCTGAATTCCGACCTACAAAATATTTACGTATACTGCGATCTCGTTGCGGTGAGACCAGTCGGAGACGTCCTAGTCCCACTACTAAGGACGGTTCCTATCATGAATCAGCACTAGACCTCAGTGTTTCGCGCCTACGACAATCCTCATTACATACCGCTGAGTCGTTACTCCTTCGACACGGTGGAAATACTTCTAACCACTGATACGGGTACAAAGGTCGCATTCACTACAGGGACTTCAGTGCTGACGTTACATTTTCGAGTTCGGAAGAGATCAGACCTAGGATAACAGTAAAATACGGGGCGCTACGTCGAAACCACAGACTGTCCGAAGACATGATGTGCCCGACACTCAGATGCTTGATGCCTCGGTTATCTACAAGACTCAGATATCAGCACATCAATCAGGAGACCAGTTTTATGACTACAGGCTAAGTGACATGTACATACCAGGCTACCAGTTGAAAAAACCAACCTACCCAGACAAGGGTGTGAAGAAATCCAGATACAACATACATTGTGTATAGCTCTGTATGTGAAAATAAAAGGTTGTGATGATACTATGTATACCACCTCATTTCACATCATTCATTTCGTATAATGACATTATGCGATTTTATTCTTGAAAAATGTTCTGAAATACTGTAAAAATGTACTGAAATACTATAAAATACACAGGTATATATTATAATTACGTCTTGGTTGTTGAATTTTTTTCCCCAGTGTTTACGGTGTATATAGTTGTCATGTGATGAGAGAATGAACGGCAAAGATCTTGGTCAAGTAAGAAAATTTGTTAGCCAAAAGGGGAAAAATGTTGGCTACATTTCAACCAGACTTATAAAAAAAACTCACCCAAGCTTATGAAAAGTAGGAACATTTGTTAACCAAATGTGAAAAGGTTAGCCGAATTTCAAACCAAACTTATAAAAAATCTCAGTCTAGCATATGAAAAGTAGGAAAATTTGTCAACCAGACGTGAAAAGTTTGGCCAACTGTCACCCAAGCTTATGAAAAGTGGGAAATTTTGTTATCCAGAGGTGACAATTTTGACCACATTTCACCCAAACTTATGAAAAGTAGAAAAAATTGTGTTAACAAAAGGGCAAAAAGCTTGGCCAAGTAAGAAAATGTGTTAACCAAATGTGAAAAGGTTAGCCAAATTTCAAACCAAACTTATAAACATCTCAGTCAAACACATGAAAAGTAGGAAAATTTGTTAACCAAGCATGAAAACTTTGGTCAACTTTCACCCAAACTTATGAAAAGTAGGAAACTTTGTTAACCAAATGGCAAAAAGATTGACGAAGTAAGAAAATGTGTTAACCAAATGTGAAAAGATTAACCAAATTTCAAACCAAACCTATAAAAATCTCAGTCAAACATATGAAAAGTAGGAAAAATATGTTAACCAAACGGGAAAAAGTTTGGCCAACTGTCACCTAAACTTATGAAAAGTGGGAAATTTTGTTGTCCAGACGTGAAAAGTGTGACCAAATTTCACCCAAACTTTTGAAAAGTAGGAAACTTTGTTAACTAAAGGGCAAAAAATCTTGGCCAAGTAATAAAATTTGTTAGCCAAAGGGGAAAATTTTGGCTACATTTCAACCAGACTTATAAAAAGCGCACCCAAGCTTATGAAAAGTAGGAGAATTTGTTAGCCAAATGTGAAAAGGTTAGCCGAATTTCAAACCAAACTTATAAAAAGCACAGTCAAACATAGGAAAAGTAGTAAAATTTGTTAACCAAACGTGAAAAGTTGACCAACTGTCACCTAAATTTATGAAAAGTGGGAAATTTTGGTGTCCAGGTGTGAAAAGTTGGACCACATTTCACCCTAACTTATGAAAAGTAGGAAACTTTGTTAACCAAATGGCAAAAAGCTTGGCCAAGTAAGAAAATGTGTTAACCAAAGGTGAAAATTTTTGGACAAGTTTGACCAAAGTTCAAACAAAACTCATAAAAAACTAGGAAACTTTGTTAACCAAATGTGAAAAGTTTGACCAAAGTTCATCGAAGCTTATAAGATATTCGCCTGTCCCCTATGCAAACAACAGTTGTATTTCAGAAAATTAAACGTATCTTATGTAATAAGTCACTATAATTGATGGAACAAAATAAAATTTCAACAATAAAATTGTACAAAAAATTAACAATTAAATTTCTACATGAAACATTCAAGCTGGAAACATAAAGAGAAATTTAATTGTTAATTTTTTTGTAGATATTTTGTAGGTCGGAATTCAGGTCTATGGCCCCTTCACCTTCAATTGTATCTAGTATCTCTTGCAACTTCTCACTAAATGTAATAGTGGCCCCGGGATCGAGTATATTCACGATGACTTTCTTTGATGTATTGTCGAAATGGAATAGAACACAGAGCTGCTCGTCCACCTTCCGATCTTTCATTAGGCGATTCAGGGCAGTTATAAACGCGTCTGGTGAACTGTACAGGCCCGGGGGACACGCCTTTCTTATCACTCTACCGTTTTGTGGTATGTATCTTAACCATACTTCATTCTCTAGCACATTGCAGTAGTAGTTGGGGAACTGAATTTCGGCCAGACCCACTTCGAAATGTTGACACCCACACACATACACACGCTCATCGCTATAGTACAAGGCATAGCTTTTGGTCGTTCAATAAGACAGCAGCAATCTTACCCAGCAAACACACCACTCCACCGAATGATGGGTCTGAATGCGACGTCCTATAATTGATAGCACACACACGCGCGTGCTAGCGCACACGACCTGACTGTCGTTTGTATATAATGACAATTGCAAACTTGCTTAGCACACACGAAACTCCAGAGAAGGATGAGGTTGACTGTGATGCATCACACAGGCCAGACAACGACAGACATGACGGTACAGTTACTGCATCACACAGGCCAGACAATGACAGACATGCCAGGGCTGAGTGTTACTGCATCACACAATTACAGACATGCCAGGGCTGAGTGTTACTGCATCACACAGGTCAGACAACCTCATACATGACTGGGTACAGTGTTATTGTACCACACGGGCCAGACAACGACAGACATGCCATGGCTGAGTGTTACTGCATCACACAGATCAGACAATGACAGACATGCCAGGGCTGAGTGTTACTGCATCACACAGGCCAGACAATGACAGACATGCCAGGGCTGAGTGTTACTGCATCACACAGGTCACACAATGACAGACATGCTAGGGCTGAGTGTTACTGCATCACACAGGTCAGACAACGACAGACATGCCTGGGTACAGTTACTGCATCACACAGGTCAGACAATGACAGACATGCCTGGGTACAGTTACTGCATCACACAGGCCAGACAATGACAGACATGCCAGGGCTGAGTGTTACTGCATCACACAGGCCAGACAACGACAGACATGCCAGGGCTGAGTGTTACTGCATCACACAGGTCAGACAATGACAGACATGCCAGGGCTGAGTGTTACTGCATCACACAGGCCAGACAATGACAGACATGCCAGCGCTGAGTGTTACTGCATCACACGGGCCAGACAACGACAGACATGCCAGGGCTGAGTGTTACTGCATCACACAGGTCAGACAATGACAGACATGCCAGGGCTGAGTGTTACTGCATCACACAGGTCAGACAATGACAGACATGCCTGGGTACAGTTACTGCAGCACAGAGGCCAGACAACGACAGACATGCCAGGGCTGAGTGTTACTGCATCACACAGGCCAGACAATGACACCCCTCTGCTGTGTGTCCACCGTGACGAGGTAGAGGGGCTTGTGCGTCCCAATGACCCCAAGAGCTATGCCGACGGTAGCACAGCTACTGGTAGGGCCACCCATGTCGGACAGGTCAAGGGAGAGGGACCAGACGAAGAGACACACAAACCTGCTGTCTTGTAGGTATACTGGGGGCAGTCAAAGGCTAGGGAAAGCACCCTGAATACATGCTTGTAGAAATCGGATGTACTGAGCCACATGCTTGACAAAGCAGTGCAACGTAACTTAATTCATGATGTCACAAATCAAAATAAATCGTTATGGTGCTAATCCCGTGAAGTCCCATCAGGCGGTGATAGTGCCGGGCCCCCTGCCTCGAGGGGGTCCACCCATGACTACTGGTGGTCACCTTCCCCTGTGCTGTGGAGTCAAGGCACAGAGGAGTAGGTTAAGAGCTATTGACCAAATACCGCGGACACTCAACATACTACAGTGGAATGCCGAAGGAGTTTACAAGAAGAAAGACTCCCTAACACAGCGTCTCCATAAAGATAGAATAGATGTGGCATGCATTCAAGAGACACACCTCAATGCCAATCACAAATTCTCAGTCAGAGGATATCAGGCCACAGTTTCGACCGCGAAGGACACAAAGGAGGAGTTCTAATACTTACACGAAATACAATACCTTGCAGCGAAGTATCTGTGATCTCTGACAACCAAACGGAAATTATAGGTGTTGATATAATGATAAAGGACGTGAAAATAAGAATCTACAATCTGTATAGCCCAGCAGATAAGGACCTTACACTCTCAAACATGAAAATAACTGACACAAACTGCATTATTGTCGGAGACTTTAATAGCCGTTCAGAAAGATGGGGATACCCAGATACTGACAAAAGAGGAGATGAATTGGAGGACTGGGAAATAGACTCAAATCTCCATCTACTCAACAAAGCGGATGACACCCCGAGCTTCTACTCCAGAAGATGGCTTACCACTTCTACTCCAGACTTAGCTTTCTGCACAGGAGACATCCTCCACAAAATCGATCGCCATGTGCTGGACCAATTAGCAGGTAGTGACCACAGACCAATCAAGCTTGTAATGAATATGGAGTATGTTCCACAGGAGCAAAAGCCCTTGCCCCGCTGGAATTACAAACGAGCAGACTGGGACAGATTTGCCATACTAACAGACAAATATTGTGAAAACATAAATACACGATATGGCAACATAAAGCAAATGGTGGAAAGTCTAAACAGAGCGATAATACAGGCAGCCACTGAGTCCATTCCTAGAGGAGCGAGGAAAAATTACAAACCATACTGGACTGAAGAACTACAACGTTTGGAGGACAAAGTTGAAGATGCCAGGAAGACAGCAGAGAGAGAACAAACAATTGAAGCGAACATCTCTCTCAAAGCCATCTCAGCAAAATATAAAAGAACAGTAAATCAAACAACAAGAGATTGTTGGAGGGAAAAAACAGAAAACCTGAATTTTGACAGGGATGGAAACAAACTATGGAAACTAGTGAAAGCCATGAACAATGAAGGACCTAGAAACAAACAAATAACAATTAAACAAGGAAATGCCTTGCTTACAGGAAAAAAGGCTGCAAATGCACTAATGGAACACTATGCAAATGCAAACCACATTGATATTACAACCGAACAGAAGAAAGCAATCAAAGACAAACAGATACATCCTAGAAATACAGAGACAGCAGCAGAATATATTATGGCAAATCTAACAATGGAAGAAATGGAACAGGCAATGAATACCTAAAAAAGAAGAAATCACCAGGAAAGGATGGAATCAAAAATGAAATGCTAATAGGACTAGGCACCAAGGCAAAGAAGAAACTACTAGCAGTCCTAAATAACAGCTGGAAGAGAGGAATAGTCCCACAGGCATGGAAGGAGGCTATACTAATACCAGTCCCAAAGAAAGGAAAAGATCTGGAAGATCCAAATGGCTATCGACCTTTCAGTCTACTTAGCTGTGTAGGAAAATTAATGGAACGCATTATCAATGGCAGGCTAACATGGCATCTGGAAGAAAACAAACTCTTAACACCACACCAAGCAGGATTCAGAAAGTATAGATCCACTGAAGATCAAATAACCTATATAGCTCAGGAAATAGAGGATGCCTTCCAAGAGAAAAAGCACACACTAGCAGTCTGGATAGATTTAGAAAAAGCATTTGATAATGTATGGAAGGAAGGACTGAAAGTAAAACTGCAAAAAATGCATGTTTGTGGAAAAATGTATAAATGGATCAGCCACTACCTTGAGAACAGAACTGCCAGGACAAAAGTACAAGGACAAACAAGCAAAATGATGCTGTTGGAGCAAGGTGTCCCCCAAGGAGGAGTTCTTTCACCAACATTATTCCTAGCATATATAAATGACATCACGGAAAATTTTCCAGCCAGAGTACACACATCCTCCTTTGCAGAAGACCTAGCCATATGGACATCTGAAGAATATATTAGTACAGCTAACAGCAGAATACAGCAAGCCTTATTAGCCCTAGAGGACTGGTCAAAATCATGGCTAGTGAAGATAAGTGAGGAGAAAACAACATGCACAGTGTTCTCCCTCTCAAATAAAACTCAGCAACCTAAGCTGGTATTGAATGGAAAAATATTGCGCCATGAAGAAAATCCAAACTATCTCGGAGTCACCTTTGATCGTCGCTTGACATGGAAGACACAGGGTGAGAAAAATCGATCAAGAGCAAGGCAGAGAATGGCAATCATGAAAAAGCTTGCTGGTACAACGTGGGGAGCAGATGAGAAAGTTCTCAAGAAGTTATATACTGGACGGGTGAGGCCAGTACTGGAATATGGCAAGTAGTATGTCAGGAGGTATTTACTTATGATTTGTGGTTTCAAACCACCGATAAATCCTTCTATACGGCGTTATCCCGCCATCTTGTTTCGTCACAAAACCGGCCCTCCATTGACCCAGATATTTTGAACTTGGCGAATGTTTTTTTCTTGGATGACCACTTCTGGTTGTCACTTCCGGTTGTCGTGGTGACTACT
The DNA here is from genome assembly GCA_963921405.1 of Cepaea hortensis. Classification (NCBI taxonomy): domain Eukaryota; kingdom Metazoa; phylum Mollusca; class Gastropoda; order Stylommatophora; family Helicidae; genus Cepaea; species Cepaea hortensis. The sequence continues at coordinate 127,630,412 of OY992880.1, read as the reverse complement.
TCCGGTCCATGGCTACCCCCTACCTAGGACCCCCTATCAAGGTCCCCCGTACCCGAACCGGCGCGAACCGGTGCGAACCGAACCGATCCGAGCGGACGTCGGCGCGCGATCTGACCGGGTGGGTGTGGGGGCACCGCGGCGGTGGGTGATCGAACCCCAGTCTAGACCCTTCGATGAAGAAGACTGAAGTCAATATGTCATAAACTGATTTATTTCATCTCTCGAGCGAACCCGAGTAGGTCAAGTAATGACCAGCTTAATAAACTTTTGCACGGCTCAGTATGCTAATTCGGCAGGTTTTCCGTACCCCAGGTATAGCCTCTACGCGTTTGATGAAAATCTGCTTTATGAATATTCTAACCGACCATAGAATTTTATTAAAAATTAAACCCAAAACTTAATTAAACCTTCTAAATTCCTGTATGTATATTGGCGAGTAGGTACTTCAATATAAAAATCTAATCCCCGTTTAAAATAAGCCATAAGATCCCGAGATATACATTACATTATGTAATATTATTAAACAAATAACGTCCCCGTTTACAAACATAAATAGAATTAACCAAGGGAGATTAATCGTGGTCCCTTGGCTCAAACCAGAGTTGTTCCCCTTGAATGCCCGGTTACCTGCGCGCACAACCAACAAGGGACGCTTCACCGAGCACACCCCAGCGAAAAAAAAATACAAGGGCTGACCAGCGACCGCGAGATTAAACGATACCACTGAAGCGAGCTGACAACAGAGCTGGCCAGCTCGAGTTGATCTTACTTGAGATAAACACATCCATTGAGGTGTTCTGGGTGACCGCTAACATGATTAACACAGTGACACAGCCCAGGCTGTGAAGGGAGTTTTTTGGGTAGGAAAAAAAATAGCGAGCTGTGGTCCTGCATACAAGATTTCAACCCAAATATGTTTTTCTATTTTGCTGTATCTCTCTCTCTCTCTCTCTCTCTCTCTCTCTCTCTCTCTCTCTCTCTCTCTCTCTCTCTCTCTCTCTCTCTCTCTCTCTCATTATCTCTGTCTCGCTCCCTCTTTCCCTCCAACTCTCTATCTCGCCTCTCTCTCTCATGAAATAATACTGAATACGTGTGTGCGTGCGTGGGTGTACTGTCGAGTATGTGTTCGTGCACGCGCGCGGGTGTGCTATCAATTACAGGACATCACAGTCAGTCCCAATATTCGGTGGAGTGGTGTGCTGCTGTCTTATTGAACGAACGGTAGTCATGGCACGTGCATATGCGTACGGGTATGTACATGCGCGTGTGTGTGCTATCAATTACAGGACGTCGCATGCAGCTCCAACAGTGATTGGCTGGTCGTGTGCCACCATGATTTACCGTGTGATCTCACGACCAAATCGTGGGTGTACTGTCGTGTGAGCGTGTGTGATTGTATGTATGCGTGTGTGTGTGTGTGCTATCATTTACAGGACGTCACAGTCAACCTCAACATTTGATCTTCCTGGGCAAGCTTGCAATAGTCATTCTGTACGAACGAGAACTGTGTCAGGTGCACGTGTGTGTGTGTGTGTGTGTGTGTGTGTGTGTGTGTGTGTGCGCGCACGCGTGCATGTGTCCTATCAATTACACGACGTCACAGTCAACCTCAGTACTCTATCGAGTTTCGTGTGGACTGGCCATGGTTGGGATTCTCATTTTGAATGAACGACAAGCATGTCACGCGCGCGCCCGTGTGTGTGTGCTATCACTTACACGACGTCAGATTCAGACCCAACATTGTTTGGCTGGTCTTGTGCCACCATGATTTACCGTGTTATTTCACGACCAAAGCGTGGGTGTACTGTCGTGACCGTGTATGTGTGTGTGTGTGTGTGTGTGCTTGTGTGCGCGCATCCGTGCGTGAGTGTTTGCGTGCGTGCGCGCGCATGTTCGCGCTCGTAGGAAAACTTCAATATTGGGGAGTGGCTATGGAATGGGGACGAACGTCAGTCATGGCGCGCGCGCGCGTGTGTGTGTGCATGCGCGCGCGTGTGCTATCAATTACAGGTCATTGTCTGGCCTGTGTGATGCAGTAACTGTACCTAGGCATGTCTGTCATTGTCTGGCCTGTGTGATGCAGTAACACTCAGCCCTGGCATGTCTGCCATTGTCTGGCCTGTGTGATGCAGTAACTGTACCCAGGCATGTCTGTCATTGTCTGACCTGTGTGATGCAGTAACTGTACCCAGGCATGTCTCTCGTTGTCTGACCTGTGTGATGCAGTAACACTCAGCCCTGGCATGTCTATCATTGTCTGGCCTGTGTGATGCGGTAACATTCAGCCCTGGCATGTCTGTCATTGTGTGACCTGTGTGATGCAGTAACTCTCAGCCCTGGCATGTCTGTCATTGTCTGACCTGTGTGATGCAGTAACACTCAGCCCTGGCATGTCTGTCGTTGTCTGGCCCGTGTGGTACAATAAAACTGTACCCAGTCATGTATGAGGTTGTCTGACCTGTGTGATGCAGTAACACCCAGGCCTGGCATGTCTGTCATTGTCTGACCTGTGTGATGCAGTAACTGTACCCAGGCATGTCTGTCATTGTCTGACCTGTGTGATGCAGTAACACTCAGCCCTGGCATGTCTGTCATTGTCTGGCCTGCGTGATGCAGTAACACTCAGCCCTGGCATGTCTGTCATTGTGTGACCTGTGTGATGCAGTAACACTCAGCCCTGGCATGTCTGTCATTGTCTGACCTGTGTGATGCAGTAACACTCAGCCCTGGCATGTCTGTCATTGTGTGACCTGTGTGATGCAGTAACACTCAGCCCTGGCATGTCTGTCATTGTCTGACCTGTGTGATGCAGTAACACTCAGCCCTGGCATGTCTGTCATTGTCTGACCTGTGTGGTACAATAACACTGTACCCAGTCATGTATGAGGTTGTCTGACCTGTGTGATGCAGTAACACCCAGGCCTGGCATGTCTGTCATTGTCTGACCTGTGTGATGCAGTAACTGTACCCAGGCATGTCTGTCATTGTCTGACCTGTGTGATGCAGTAACACTCAGCCCTGGCATGTCTGTCATTGTCTGGCCTGTGTGATGCAGTAACACTCAGCCCTGGCATGTCTGTCATTGTGTGACCTGCGTGATGCAGTAACACCAAGGCCTGGCATGTCTGTCATTGTCTGACCTGTGTGATGCAGTAACACTCAGCCCTGGCATGTCTGTCGTTGTCTGGCCCGTGTGGTACAATAACACTGTACCCAGTCATGTATGAGGTTGTCTGGCCCGTGTGATGCAGTCAAGTTTGTCGTAAGATGCTCTTTGGAGAGTTGGGTGGAGAGACCTGGGACCTCTTCCTGTCTTAGTTTAATTGTCAAACTCAACCGGAGGGCAGCATGACACGTGGGCTGATGCTGAGGTAGGGGCTTCGTAAATTACAAGTACCTCTGAAGTCGGAGTGGGTTCGCCGGGTGGCGAGGGACACTGGTAACCAGGAAAGATAATACACACGCAAAAAATTCAGTGCTACTAGAAATAGCGTGTATGGACTGCGCTTGAGTTCAAATCGAGCGAGCGCAAAAGAAAAGACTTCCAACCAAATCATTAAAAGATGAAGAAATATAACAAAGAAAGAAAGAAAGAAAGAAAGAAAGAAAGAAAGAAAGAAAGAAGCGAAGAGGTATAAGGAAGAGAATAAGAAAAAGAATCGTACAAAAACCCCTTTCATCTGAAACTCTTTGATCTATCCTTTACAATACAAAGCTTGCATCCGAGTTACACAACAAAATGGTGAAGTGTTTTGCACTTAGCTAAAAACGCCACATCAGACTTTAAAGTGGCTGTTGTAAGACAACACATCTGTTACAACTGTCAAGCTAGCAACTACATCTTGTGGCTGTCTAAATCTGTGTACAAAACAATCTTCAACTGGATGCAACAAGTCAGTTGCACACAGAGAGTTAATTAATCAAAACATGCTTAGTCATTGCACAAAGAAGCTAACATATAGCCCCGCGCATAAATTCAACAACCCGTTAAACAGCGCACATACTCTATCTCCAGCGTGATGCGGCTGCATCAGTGGTGCGTCCCTCAGACTACATAATTACTTACAACGATAAAGACGCCGAAATGCAGGAAACGCATCCTTCACACTGACTTCTCGTGTGATACGAAAAATATATCACCAGGAATCGGCCATTTTTTGTCGAAATCAAGCGGCCCGGCTTAGCGTGAAACCAGAAGCGACTTTTTGACATTTGGCGGGACAGGGGAGTTAAATCTACATTTCAGGGTCTCAGAAGGGGACAGTAATCACAATTAAGTTAAGCACGTCGTATTTAGAAAAACGAATATACAGTTAGGATTATCTTTGACGTGGAACTCACAGGAGACCCAACTGGGGTCTGCTCCTGGATCATGTGTCATGGCGAAGAAGGGACATTCGTTTCGGGAGGATGAGGGTTTAAGTGCCACATTCTAGGATTAGGTTCGGCCATTCAACTCATGTTAAGTGGGTCTTATGTTTTCTGAGTCTCACGGTTTCCTTGTACAGTAGCATTCGCCTTTTACATTCGTAGAAATAGATCTGACAAGGAACTTTCATTGCTGCATCCCTCACTTCTGTCTCTCTCACATTCGTGGAAATAGATCTGTAAAATTACTTTCATTGCTGCACTCGTTACTTCTATGTCTTTTACATTCGTGGAAATAGTTATGTAAAATTACTTTCATTGCTGTACTCGTTACTTTTATGTCTTTTACATTTGTGGAAATAGATCTGACAATGGGCTTTCATTGTTGCACTCGTTACTTCTATCTCTCTATCACATTAGTGGAAATAGATCTGTAAAACGACTTTTATTACTGCACTAGTCACTTCTGTGCCTTTAACATTCGTTGAAATAGATCTCAGGAGTGACTTTTATTACTGCACTCGTCACTTCTGTGTCTTTAACATTCGTTGAAATAGATATGAGAAGTGACTTTTTTTTTACTGCACTTGTCACTGCTGTGCCTTTAACATTCGTTGAAATAGATATCAGAAGTGACTTTTATTATTGCACTTGTCAATTCTGTGTCGTTAACATTCGTTGAAATAGATCTCAGAAGTGATTTATTACTGCACTCGTCACTTCTGTGTCTTTAACATTCGCTGAAATAGATCTCAGAAGGGACTTTCATCACCGCACTCGTCACTTCTATCTCTTGCTTCTCGTTGAGATCTGTAATGTTTGTCTATGTAACTCGACTGCCATGCCTGGGATGGAATATTACCAAACCAAGTCAAATACTAATCAGTCTGTATGTGCTGTGGCGAATCATTACCTGGCTACATTCTAATATGCCACGCCTCCTTAATAGTGTGCCACGTCCGGTCTTGCACACCCTACTCGTGTCGCTTTAAAAAAAAACTGTATGAACACGAAGGAGGCAGGAGAGCTCTGTAACACAGTCTAGGATCAGCTCTGTCGGATCAGCTCTGTCTTCTTGTTCTGATTCAGATGTGTATCTCCCCTGCCGTTCCCTTGCTCTTTTGCAATCTTTTTTCCAGATGTCACTAAGTTTTCTTGTATATTTCTATAATAACGTGCCGAAAAAAAAAAATCGTGACCGTCTACGTCTGTTTTCTCTAATCAGTTTTTTTTTTTGGTTTTCACGTGTTTCTTGTAGTCCCATTCGTTTTTCTGTCTGCCCATTGAATTAGTTACAATTTCTTCACAAACCGTATTGCCACTGCCACCAGATGTTTCTTACCTTGCCTACTTATTATCCATGAATAACTTTCTAGGCTCTTTATTGCACGTCAACAGTAAATTTATTATTGTAATTGACAACTTTTTTTTATTGATATTCTGTGCTGCAACTCTAGTTATTAGATATATAACCACGCCTATCCCCACCTCAGCAGTAAAAGAACCTGTACCTTTGAACACCAAATCCAATTATTGATCAATTTACATGCAGGTGCTAATATACCTACATCGGCAGAACAGAGAGTTACTTGAATAACAGGGTGGTCAAACATATACCGAATTGGTTTGACAGAATAATAAACTGGGAACCGGGTAAAGCCTACACACTGCAAACCTTCTACGTCATCGATTATGCGGCACATTTTGGAAACCGGTCAGGTGATTGATAGGGACCTTACTTTTTTTTTTTATTGTTTCACACACACCCATACACAATGGTCGCATGATAAAGCTGGCAGAGGCAATTGCCATTCATTTACATAAATCAACTTTGTGCACACACAAAAATAAAACATGATAGTTAGCTTAACATTACCGTGGTAGACAATTCAAATTACTGCGTGTATATATGTGTTGCATATTTCAGCTTGAAGTATTTGTCCAATTACTTTATGTTGTGTGATTTCAGCAGTATATACCTGATGAGATAACAACTTTTCCCTATCTTGTTCATGTAATAACAGATGACAGCAGAAGTGAAACAGAAATCAAAGATGAATATGAATGGCCAAAAAGATGTTTCGAACAACATGGAAATCAGTATTAACATCTAGAGTGATTAACAACGCATTACAAATAAGAATTGTCAAATGTTATCTATATTGAACACTACTATATGACACAGAAACTTGGACAATGAACAAACAATTAGAAAGTCGAATAGAGACCCTGGAAATATGGATATACAGAAGAATATGCCGTATATCATGGAAACAAAAACAAATACAAATCAAATGGTCTAGAAGAACTGGGAATGAAAAAAAAAAAAAAGAGTTGATGAAAGAAATAAAAATCAGACAATGAAATATTTGGGCCACGTTAAAAGACTTAGAAAAAATATACTCTGGGGTATCCAAGCGTAGACAAGCGAGCAAGAGGTAGACAACGATACAAGTGGAAGATAACATCAAGAGATGGACTAACATCAATCTGACAGAATGTGCAATCAAGGCGAGAGACTGACAGTATTGGAGATCCATTACAGCCAACCTTCAGGAGACGGCACCTGGTTGATGACCTGAAAAGATACAGCGAAACATGCCAGGCAATAAATCATGCAATATATTGTTTGTTTCTTCGGTATTCAAATTCACTACGGGAAACAGTTTTGAACTTCTTAATTTTCAGTATGTTTTCCAATTTGCAAAACGCTACCTTCACCTTAGCAATTCTTGTTCTAAGTCCCCTACCATCATTGCTACGACAGTTCCGAGATAGTTGATACCCCGGCCATCCTTGTGGTAAACCCCGAAACGGCTATAAATTGCTTCTGATCACATTTATTTATTTCTGCAACCTGATAAGGTGCCGAGCCCGATATTTTCGGTACACCTGCCATGGGCCAGACAGCCCCGACTGACATACAGCGCCCCTTGACCTCGGGGCGGTCTGTCTCCTGGATGGACCCAACCAACCCCTCGTTTCATAAACTCTTTTCCACGCTGAAACTGAAATTGCATCCGTTGAAATCACATATTTTGTCTTTGGTACTGCTATCGAAATAATTTTCCTGTCACTTCTTTCTTAACTCATTGCTCATCATGAAACTTCATCCCATAATTCTTACTACGAATCGCTGTAGAAATATTCACAATTAGAAATACGTGAAGAAACGCATTTGCAGACGTCAAGATCTATTTTTAGATAGCAAATTTGTGGCGTTTTATCATGAGGTGTTTGTGTGTGTGTGTGTGTGGGGGGGGGGGGGGGGGAATAAAGAAACTTGTTGTTAAACGGTTGAAACAAGGATTCAGAAAGAAAGTGAACTCAAGCGTATGAGAAATGTCCAAAGAAATTACATTTATCGAAGCTGTTATGTGTAATATTAGTGGCTTGTTTCTTGACACCCGGATACCGTGTGATGGTTGCTATCTGTCAAGAAGTCAAGGTAAGGCGGTGCACTTTATCTTGCAATCTGGCACGTGTCCGCTTTCACAACAGGGCTTTATATTGCAGTATCATCTCACCTGTTGGGGTGGAGGTCGGTGGGATGGATTATCCTGGACTTGACACCTGGGATTGGGGTGTTAAAATGTGTAAAGGTAGTTGGATAGTTGGTTGGTTAGACAGACTAGATACATAGTTAGTTACTCCGGGAAGGTTAACCCGGTCAACAAACGCCCGCAGAAGTCGGATGTGTTGGCCTAACGGCGCAAGAACGCAGCTCTGCTGTAAACAGGCACAACGCAATGACGTCCGAAAAAATAAAAAAACAAAAACTCCGGATGAACGCAGCAGCAGAAGAAGAAGTTAGTTAATTAGTTAGCTAGATAGTTGTTTCGTTGGTTGGTTTGTTTGATTGTTTGGTAAGTTTTTAGTTAGTTATTAAGTTGGTTGGTTGCCTGGCTTTAAAGCTGGCTAGCTGGCTGGTTGGTTGATTCGTTAGTTGGATAGTTAATAAGTCAGATATTTGGTTACTTGGAATATAGTTAGTTAGTTGGTTGGTTAGTTAGTTAGTTAGTCAGTCAGGCAGTCAGTCAGCCAGTCAGTCAGTCAGTCAGTCAGTCAGTCAGTCAGTCAGTCAGTCAGTCAGTCAGTTAGTTAGTTAGTTAGTTAGTTAGATGGTTAGTTAGTCAGTCAGTCAGACAGTCAGTCAGTTAGTTAGTTAGTTGGTTAGTTAGTTAGTTAGTTAGTTAGTCAGTCAGTCAGTCAGTCAGTCAGTCAGTTAGTTAGTTAGTTATTTAGTTAGTTGGTTGGTTGGTTAGTTAGTTAGTTAGTCAGTCAGTCAGTCAGTCAGTTAGTTAGTTAGTTAGTTAGTTAGTTAGTTAGTTAATTAGTTAGTTAGTTAGTTAGTTAGTCTATCAGGAGTATCTTGGTTTTGACACCATTGATGGGAGTATTTGAGGTGTTGATGTAATGGCAGCTCTCTGATTCACCAAATGGTAAAACAATTTTTGGTGATTCGTTGTAGTACACGAAGTACCGGCAGGTACTTTGGCAGAGGAGCCTACAATGTAGACTATTCTTCAACATGAGAACCGTTTTTGAGGAAAGTATAGACTACAATGTAGACAATTCTTCAACATGAGAACCGTTTTTGAGGAAAGTATAGACTACAATGTAGACAATTCTTCAACATGAGAACCGTTTTTGAGGAAAGTATAGACTACAATGTAGACAATTCTTCAACATGAGAACCGTTTTTGAGGAAAGTATAGACTACAATGTAGACAATTCTTCAAAATGAGAACCGTTTTTGAGGAAAGTATAGACTACAATGTAGACAATTCTTCAACATGAGAACCGTCTTTGAGGAAAGTATAGACTACAATGGAGACTATTCTTCAATATGAGAACCGTCTTTGAGGAAAGTATAGACTACAATGGAGATCTTCACGTTTGTTTCACAGAAAGGTTTTCGTATGATTCCAACATAAGAAATTATGGAACATCTTGCGAAATATGGAGTGTCTAGCACATATGACCCAATTAATGAACTCATTATGTCATGAACAATAAGCAGCTGTTAGATCAGCCGAAGCCCCTCTGCCGTGCGTCCACCTTGACGAGGTAGAGGGGCTTGTGCGTCCCAATGACCCCAAGAGCTATGCCGACGGTAGCACAGCTACTGGTAGGGTCACCCATGTCGGACAGGTCAAGGGAGAGGGACCAGACGAAGTGACGCACAAACCTGCTGCCTTGTAGGTAGACTGGGGACAGTCAAAGGCTAGGGAAAGCATCCTGAACAAATGCTTGTCGAAATCGGATGTACTGAGCCACAGGCTTGACAAAGAAGTGCAACGTAACTTTATCATTTCATGATGCCACAGATGAAAATTAATCGTTATGGTGCTAATCCCGTGAAGTCCCATCAGGCGGTGATAGTGCCGGGCCCCCTGCCTCGAGGGGGTCCACCCATGACTACTGGTGGTCACCTTCCCCTGTGCTGTGGAGTCAAGGCACAGAGGAGTAGGTTAAGAGCTATTGACCAAACACCCCGGACACTCAACATACTACAATGGAATGCAGACGGAGTTTATAACAAGAAAGCCTCCCTAACACAGCGTCTTCATAAAGATAGAATAGATGTGGCATGCATTCAAGAGACACACCTCAACGCCAATCGCACATTTTCAGTCGAGGGATATCAGGCCACACGTTTCGACCGCGAAGGACACAAAGGAGGAGTTGTAATACTTACACGAAATACAATACCTTGCAGCGAAGTATCTGTGATCTCTGACAACCAAACGGAAATTATAGGTGTTGATATAATGATAAAGAACGTGAAAATAAGAATTTACAATCTATATAGCCCTGCAGATAAGGATCTTACACTCTCAAACATGGAAATAAGTGACACAAATTGCATTGTTGTCGGAGACTTTAATAGCCGTTCAGAAAGATGGGGATACCCAGATACTGACAAAAGAGGAGATGAAGTGGAGGACTGGGAAATAGACTCAAATCTCCATCTACTTAACAAAGCGGATGACACACCGAGCTTCTACTCCAGAAGATGGATTACCACTTCTACTCCAGACTTAGCTTTCTGCACAGGAGACATCCTCCACAAAATCGATCGCCATGTGCTGGACCAATTAGCAGGTAGTGACCACAGACCAATCAAGCTTGTAATAAATATGGAGTATGTTCCACAGGAGCAAAAGCCTTTGCCCCGTTGGAATTACAAACGAGCAGATTGGGACAGATTTGCCATACTAACAGACAAATATTGTGAAAACATAAATACACGATATGGCAACATGAAGCAAATGGTGGAAAGTCTAAACAGAGCAATAATACAGGCGGCCACTGAGTCTATTCCAAGAGGAGCAAGGAAAAATTACAAACCATACTGGACTGAAGAACTACAATTTTTGGAGGACAAAGTTGAAGATGCTAGGAAGACCGCAGAGAGAGAACAAACAACTGAAGCGAACATCTCTCTCAAAGCCATCTCAGCAAAATATAAAAGAACAGTAAATCAAACAACAAGAGATTGTTGGAGGAAAAAAACAGAAAACCTGAATTTTGACAGGGATGGAAACAAACTATGGAAACTAGTGAAAGCCATGAACAATGAAGGACCTAGAAACAAACAAATAACAATTAAACAAGGAAATGCCTTGCTTACAGGAAAAAAGGCTGCAAATGCACTAATGGAACACTATGCCAGTGCAAACCACATTGATATTACAGCCGAACAGAAGAAAGCAATCAAAGATAAACAGATACATCATAGATATAAAGAGACAGCAGCAGAATATATGATGGCAAATCTAACAATGGAAGAAATGGAACAGGCAATGAATACCCTAAAAAAGAAGACATCACCAGGAAAAGATGGAATCAAAAATGAAATGCTAATAGGACTAGGCACTAAGGCAAAAAAGAAACTACTAGCAGTCCTAAATTACAGCTGGAAGAGGGGAATAGTCCCACAGGCATGGAAGGAAGCTATACTAATACCAGTCCCAAAGAAAGGAAAAGACCTGGAAGAACCAAATGTCTATCGACCTATCAGTCTTCTTAGCTGTGTAGGAAAATTAATGGAACGCATTATCAATGGCAGGCTAACGTGGCATCTGGAAGAAAACCAACTCTTAGCACCTCACCAAGCAGGATTCAGAAAGTACAATTCCACTGAAGATCAAATAACCTATATAGCTCAGGAAATAGAGGATGCCTTCCAAGAAAAAAAGCACACACTAGCAGTCTGGATAGATTTAGAAAAAGCATTTGATAAAGTATGGAAGGAAGGACTGAAAGTAAAACTGCAAAAAATGCATGTTTGCGGGAAAATGTACAAATGGATCAGCCACTACCTTGAGAACAGAACTGCCAGGACAAAAGTACAAGGACAAACCAGCAAAATGATGCTGTTGGAGCAAGGTGTCCCCCAAGGAGGAGTTCTTTCACCAACATTATTCCTAGCATATATAAACGACATCACGGAAAATTTTCCAGCCAGAGTACACACATCATCCTTTGCAGATGACCTAGCCATATGGACATCTGAAGAATATATTAGTACAGCTAACAGCAGAATACAGCAAGCCCTATTAGCGCTAGAGGACTGGTCAAAATCATGGCTAGTGAAGATAAGTGAGGAGAAAACAACATGCACAGTGTTCTCCCTCTCAACTAAAACTCAGCAACCTAAGCTGGTATTGAATGGAAAAATATTGCGCCATGAAGAAAATCCAAACTATCTAGGAGTCACCTTTGATCGTCGCCTGACATGGAAGACACAGGTTGAGAAAAATCGAACAAGAGCAAGGCAAAGAATGGCAATCATGAAAAAGCTTGCTGGTACAACATGGGGAGCAGATGAGAAAGTTCTCAAGAAGTTATATACTGGGCGGGTGAGGCCAGTACTGGAATATGGCATTGCAGCTTGGGCAACAGCAGCTAAGTCAAACTTTAACAAAATAAGTAGAGTCCAAAATCAAGGAATGCGAATCATAACTGGAAGCCTGAAGACAACGCCTGTTAATGAATTAGAAAAGATCACTTGTTTACAACCAATGCAGGATAGAAGAGATAGCAGAGCCCAGCAACAAGCAGAAAAATTTAGAAGATTGACAGACCACCCTATGTACAACAGATTTAATGGTTTTGGAAAGGGAAGACTGAAGCGTAGCAACTTTGTAGAAACTGCAAAACGAAGGATTAGGTCAGATCCTATTCTTAACATATCAACAGTCAAGCCCATACACAATGCACACAAGTTCCCAGCTTGGAGACAGCAGCAACTGCCTGAGATGATAGAAAACATTCCTGGTATTGAGAAAAAGAACACTCAGCATGAAACCGAAAGAAGAGAAATAACCCTAAACTACATAAAAGAACATTACCCAAGCAGGAATTGGACCCATGCATATACAGATGGATCAGCCAAAAATTCAATAGAGAATGGAGGAGGAGGAATTCTCCTAAATTTAAAAAATGGAGCGAAAAAAACACATTCAATGGCAACTGGAAAATTTTCAAGTAACTTCAAAGCGGAGGTAGAGGCTCTGAAAACTGCAGCAGAAATGCTCCTGATGGAGGAAAATAAAGAGAAGCAAATAGCTATCTTCACAGATGCAAAGTCAGCTGTCTCAATACTGAAGAGCAATAACAGCACAGAACTAACTGACCTAAGAGCAGCACTCCATGGTCTATGCCAGAAATCCAAAAAAGTTGTAATACAGTGGATCCCATCACATTGCAGTATACCTAGAAACGAAGAGGCTGACAGACTGGCAAAAGAGGGCGGACGACTACCACAGCCTGACATAGACATAACCTATAATGAGGCAAAGAGGTTGATAAAAAGCACTTATAGAACCAAATGGGAATCAGAGCATCAAGGCCATCAGAAGGATGATGCATATTACAAACTCGACAGAAGAGAACAAGTAGCAATCTTCAGACTCCGCACAGGACACAAAAGGCTGAAATACCACTTGTTCAATAAACTAAAGATAGGAGATACCGATGAATGTAATTGTAGAACTGGAACAATGACAGCAAAACATTTGCTGCAGGATTGCCCAACGTATGCAGAACAGAGAAAGATATTTTGGCCCACACCTGCTTCATTTGAGGACAAGCTCTATGGAGATATCAACAAGCTAAAGTTGACCGCAGATTACTTTAACTATATACAGGTTGACATTTAAAGGTGCATGAAGACCCAGAGGCATGAAATGGAATATTGCTTGGATAGCAAATCCATTACGTGGAAAGTCCAAATCAAAAGCCCATTGTGTGGGCTTCATAAAAGGTGGAAAAGTGTCCTAGTGGCACGAAATGGAATATTGCTTGGATAGCAAATCCATTACGTGGAAAGTCCGAATCAAAAGCCCACTGTGTGGGCTTCATAAAAGGTGGAAAAGTGTCCTAGTGGCACGAAATGGAATATTGCTTGGATAGCAAATCCATTACGTGGAAAGTCTGAATCAAAAGCTCACTGTGTGGGCTTCATAAAAGGTGGAAAAGTGTCCTAGTGGCACGAAATGGAATATTGCTTGGCTAGCAAATCCATTACATGGAAAGTCCGAATCGAAAGCTCACTGTGTGGATGTCATCTGCAGACTGCATATTTCTGGTTTCCGGAAGAACAGCCTATGGTGAACGGAAGGCCCAATATACGGAAGTGAGGCTAAGCAGCCATGTGCAGGACGTGACGATTCCTTGGGTGAGCCCAGTACCAGAGCGCTATGTATCGGCTCTGCAAGTATGGAAGCCTCCTTGGATGGCGGGGAATGCCCATGGTCTGCCCCTGCCTTCCCTTGAGGGCTGACCAGGATCTTTGGCTGTTCTATATGGACCAGCTGGGATGGGGGATAACACCACAACAGTGAGAGTCAAACGTCCTAAGAAACCCCCGGGAAGGTTAACCCGGTCAACAAATGCCCGCAGAAGTCGGATGTGTCAGCCTAACGGCGCAAGAACGCAGCTCTGCTGTAAACAGGCACAACGCAATCACATCCGAAAAAAAACTCCGGATGAACGAAGAAGAAGAAGAAGAAGAACTGCCAGGACAAAAGTACAAGGACAAACCAGCAAAATGATGCTGTTGGAGCAAGGTGTCCCCCAAGGAGGAGTTCTTTCACCAACATTATTCCTAGCATATATAAACGACATCACGGAAAATTTTCCAGCCAGAGTACACACATCATCCTTTGCAGATGACCTAGCCATATGGACATCTGAAGAATATATTAGTACAGCTAACAGCAGAATACAGCAAGCCCTATTAGCGCTAGAAGACTGGTCAAAATCATGGCTAGTGAAGATAAGTGAGGAGAAAACAACATGCACAGTGTTCTCCCTCTCAACTAAAACTCAGCAACCTAAGCTGGTATTGAATGGAAAAATATTGCGCCATGAAGAAAATCCAAACTATCTAGGAGTCACCTTTGATCGTCGCCTGACATGGAAGACACAGGTTGAGAAAAATCGAACAAGAGCAAGGCAAAGAATGGCAATCATGAAAAAGCTTGCTGGTACAACATGGGGAGCAGATGAGAAAGTTCTCAAGAAGTTATATACTGGACGGGTGAGGCCAGTACTGGAATATGGCATTGCAGCTTGGGCAACAGCAGCTAAGTCAAACTTTAACAAAATAAGTAGAGTCCAAAATCAAGGAATGCGAATCATAACTGGAAGCCTGAAGACAACGCCTATTAATGAATTAGAAAAGATCACTTGTTTACAACCAATGCAGGATAGAAGAGATAGCAGAGCCCAGCAACAAGCTGAAAAATTTAGAAGATTGACAGACCACCCTATGTATAAAAGGTTTAGTGGTTTTGGAAAGGGAAGACTGAAGCGTAGCAACTTTGTAGAAACTGCAAAACGAAGGATTAGGGCAGATCCTATACTTAACATATCAACAGTCAAACCCATTTACAATGCAGACAACTTCCCAGCTTGGAGACAGCAGCAACTGCCTGAGATGATAGAAAACATTCCTGGTATTGAGAAAAAGAACACTCAGCATGAAACCGAAAGAAGAGAAATAACCCTAAACTACATAAAAGAACATTACCCAAGCAGCAATTGGACCCATGCATATACAGATGGATCAGCCAAAAATTCAGTAGAGAATGGAGGGGGAGGAATTCTCCTAAATTTAAAAAATGGAGTGAAAAAAACACATTCAGTGGCAACTGGAAAGTTTTCAAGTAACTTCAAAGCGGAGGTAGAGGCTCTGAAAACTGCAGCAGAATTGCTCTTGATGGAGGAAAAAAAAGAGACGCAAATAGCTATCTTTACAGATGCAAAGTCAGCTGTCTCAATACTGAAGAGCAATAACAGCACAGAAATAGCTGACCTAAGAGCAGCACTCCATGGTCTATGCCAGAAATCCAAAAAAGTTGTAATACAGTGGATCCCATCACATTGCAGTATACCTGGAAATGAAGAGGCTGACAGACTGGCAAAAGAGGGCGGACGACTACCACAGCCTGACATAGACATAACCTATAATGAGGCAAAGAGGTTGATAAAAAGCACTTATAGAACCAAATGGGAATCAGAGCATCCAGGCCACCAGAAGGATGATGCATATTACAAACTCGACCGAAGAGAACAAGTAGCAATCTTCAGACTCCGCACAGGACATAACAGGTTGAAATACCACTTGTTCAATAAACTAAAGATAGGAGATACCGATGAATGTAATTGTAGAACTGGAAAAATGACAGCAAAACATTTGCTGCAGGATTGCCCAACGTATGCAGAACAGAGAAAGATATTTTGGCCCACATCTGCTTCATTTGAGGACAAGCTCTATGGAGATATCAACAAGCTAAAGTTGACCGCAGCTTACTTTAACTACATACAGGTTGACATTTAAAGGTGCATGAAGACCCAGAGGCATGAAATGGAATATTGCTTGGATAGCAAATCCATTATGTGGAAAGTCCAAATCGAAAGCTCGCTGTGTGGGCTTCATAAAAGGTGGAAAAGTGTCCTAGTGGCACGAAATGGAATATTGCTTGGATAGCAAATCCATTACGTGGAAAGTCCGAATCAAAAGCCCATTGTGTGGGCTTCATGAAAGGTGGAAAAGTGTCCTAGTGGCATGAAATGGAATATTGCTTGGATAGCAAATCCATTACGTGGAAAGTCCGAATCAAAAGCCCACTGTGTGGGCTTCATAAAAGGTGGAAAAGTGTCCTAGTGGCACGAAATGGAATATTGCTTGGATAGCAAATCCATTACATGGAAAGTCCGAAACGAAAGCTCACTGTGTGGATGTCATCTGCAGACTGCATACTTCTGGTTTCCGGAAGAACAGCCTATGGTGAACGGAAGGCCCAATATACGGAAGTGAGGCTAAGCAGCCATGTGCAGGACGTGACGATTTCTTGGGTGAGCCCAGTATCAGAGCGCTATGTATCGGCTCTGCAAGTATGGAAGCCTCCTTGGATGGCGGGGAATGCCCATGGTCTGCCCCTGCCTTCCCTTGAGGGCTGACCAGGATCTTTGGCTGTTCTATATGGACCAGCTGGGATGGGGGATAACACCACAACAGTGAGAGTCAAACGTCCTAAGAAACCCCCGGGAAGGTTAACCCGGTCAACAAATGCCCGCAGAAGTCGGATGTGTCGGCCTAACGGCGCAAGAACGCAGCTCTGCTGTAAACAGGCACAACGCAATCACATCCGAAAAAAAAAAACTCCGGATGAACGAAGAAGAAGAAGAAGAAGATCAGCCGAAGAAACATCAAATTTGTTTGAGAAACAAAGCGGATTCCTATAGGGCTTCATCTCTTTTATACACGTTCATCATATACGCAGAAAATGCAATGATAAATGTTAAAATGATGATCTCACAAACAATTGTGATGCTTTCAAACTTGGTTGAAATCCAATTCCCTAATTTAGATATGTAGACGACTCGGGCCTCGTTTTAAAGAATGCTAAAGAATTAGAATAGATGATCATTTCATTTAAGATCCACTGTGAGAAGCAAACATCCTTTTCTGAACTTAAAAAAGCAAAACTAATGATCACGAACAAAACTACAATGCACGAATAATCAAACTCAGCAATGAAGAAATTGAAAAATGCCGCAAGCCTTGAATATCTTTGCTTCATAATCAACATAAACTGGGACTATACATAAGAAGTGGATGTAGACTGGCCTTAGCAGTGTAAAGTTCTAGTAACATTAGGGAACCTATAGCAAATCATCAGCAAATAAGTTAATGCACATTTGATGAGGACATTTATATTACCATATGGCAACACATGGACATGGTGAGCCATGAACCATTTCGCAGTCACTAAAGAAGTCAACTGGGCATTTTTACAGAAACGTTCTTAGAATATGGTGGATCAAGAAGAAGAGAAACAGTATTATTCTGTAATATTAGAATACCGTAGAAATCTGAGTCATAAACAGTAGTATACTTCGGAAACATCTTGTCTTGGAAGCTGGAATATGTTCACCATATTAAACCACGAAGTGTATTGGAAACAGCAGTAATATAAAGCACGTTTACCATATTAAACCACGAAGTATATTGGAAACAGCAGTAATATAAAGCACGTTTACCATATTAAACCACGAAGTGTATTGGAAACAGCAGTAATATAAAGCACGTTTACCATATTAAACCACGAAGTGTATTGGAAACAGCAGTAATATAAAGCACGTTTACCATATTAAACCACGAAGTGTATTGGAAACAGCAGTAATATAAAGCACATTTACCATATTAAACCACGAAGTGTATTGGAAACAGCAGTAATATAAAGCACGTTTACCATATTAAACCACGAAGTGTATTGGAAACAGCAGTAATATAAAGCACATTTACC
Organism: Cepaea hortensis; assembly: GCA_963921405.1. NCBI lineage: Eukaryota > Metazoa > Mollusca > Gastropoda > Stylommatophora > Helicidae > Cepaea > Cepaea hortensis. Next base: position 127,612,218 of record OY992880.1, on the reverse strand, counting down.
ATATTAAACCACGAAGTGTATTGGGAACAACAGTAATATATACTAATATAAAGCACGTTTCTGGACAAGGAGGTAGCGATCGACTAGCTCGTAGATGAGCACAAGGTATTACAAAGACCGTGTGTATGAGGGTGCATGAGGCAGGATAGATGGCAAGAGATCGACAATCGTCTTGGCGGGTCATGATGAGGGCGTCGTTCTGCAAGGGAACTGCTACATATTTACGACGTTAGTTGGTTGGACTCTTGTCTAGAGGGTTGCGTATATCTCGAAACGACAGCGTAACAAAAGCTGAAATGCGATAATATACACGCTGGTCAAATGATCGTTCACGCTATTGTCAGATGATCCTACACACAGTGTAAACCAACCATATACACATTGGTTAATCTTTCATATACAACTGGTCAATTGATCGTACACACGCTGCTCAAACGTGACTTACTTATTGACTCGCCCTTGTACAATGATCAAAAGCTCATACACACAGGCCAGAGATAAAAGACACGCTGCTTAGACAGGATTATGTTTTGCAAAAACAAATGGATACTGTAAAAGTTTATGTTTGGCTATTCTACTTCACCATCTAGCATGGCCGAAGATGAAACTGTACCGGTGGCCACCCGAAGCGTGGAGGAGGGCACAACCAGACATGTCATGTTTGTAACGGACTTACAGATTATGCTTCGAAAAGTGGACACTAGCTTGTTCCAGGTGGTAAGCATCGCTCGACAGGACGGAGATTGTGAGCATATAATTAATATTTTGTTCATGGCATGTAGGTGTGCGGGTCCATGACTAGACTGATAGATTAGCTGCATCTGCTCCTCTAAGTGAAGATCTACTATAAGATAAAGATGGAGTGGTGAAGACTCACTGGAATCGAATGAAGAGAGCTGAACAGACGAAGTATCCATATCTGGAAAGACTGGTTCAGAAGGAGATCAGTAGAAGGTCCGGAATTTACTCAAAATGTAGAGGAAAAGCCAGGCGGACTTTTGATCACATTGCTACTGGAATATTTAGTATGAACAGTTAGAGCATGGCTTTGCTGATCTAGCAGCTTCTGCAGCTTGTCTTGTTCCAGGCGTACTGGCTTTCTATCCTCTGGAGTAAACTAGGCAGGCCGAGAGAGGGATCGTGCTGCATGGGCAACACATGGTCTCTAAATTCAGCCCAGGATTTGTGCTATGGAGTGGGATAACCCCATTTGACAAACTATCGTCTAACAAGGAGGCCAGGTGCCAGTCATTTAGTATGAACACTTTTCGATGGCTTTTAAAGAGAGGGAACAGGGCTTGTGTAGGTATGTCCCGAGACCTTCACAATTTCATAATGCTTCATGGCCGGAACAGCTCTAACTATTTTATCTTCGGGGCACAGCGTCAGCACATGTCCGAACTGATAGCTCGCTGAGTGGACGCCGTCTGCAGGCTGACCGTTCCTGGTTTGTGCGGGGAGCGGCCTGTGGCGAACGAAATGCCCAATACATGGAAGAGGGGAATTAAAGCAGCCATGTGCAGGACGTGGCGATTCCTTGGGTGAGCCCAGTACCAGAGCGCTATGTGCCGGTTCTGCAATTATGGAAGCCTCCTTGGATGGCGGTAAATGCCCATGGACTGCCCCTGCCTTCTTTTGAGGGCTGACCGTGAAGTCTTCGGCCGTTCTAACTTTACCAGCTAGGATGTGGACGGCACCACAACAGTGAGAGTCCCTCAGGACGGCTAACCTGATTATAAAGCGCCCACTAAAGTCGGATGTGTTGGTCTAAGGGCTTTGACCCAAGGGTGCATAACGAGACACACCGCAATTACGTCTGAAAAGAAAAAAAAAAATACTCCGGATAAACCAGTGGTTCCCAATCTTTTCAAGCAGAGGGCCATATCTACTATTTTCGGTAGTTAAGTGGGCCACAACGTTATAAAATTATAAAAGTCGTGCATTATCATTCTTACCTTTCTTAACTTTCGTCAACAAATTTCTAAAACTTTAAAGGCAGTCAGTATCAGTACTTCACTGCGGTCATTATTTTTTTTTTTTTTTAGGGGGGGGGGGGGGGGTGGTGTTTAAAATCAAAAGTTCATGTAACAATAAATTTTAAATCAGTTTCGAAAATCGCTATTAATGTAATTAATTTACAATTGTAACTGTTCTTCATAACCAGTTAAGATGCCAGTTTATCAATGTCTGGGCACAAATCTGTCGATGAGCCTGAAACGTTGCTTGTTTTTTTATATTAGCCATTGCGGAAAATGACTGCTCGCATCTGTAAGTCGAACCAAAATGACAAATGTATCTCTGGGCGAATGAACGCAAATTGTTCGTCTGACTATAGTCGCCAGAATGAAATCGTATGATCAGCTGATAGTTGCGTACTAAACAGGCGAATTCGATAATATCTGAACATAACAACCACAAGCAGAGTATATTATCGCACACTGACGGGGCGCTCCGAGTGCAATGTTTGAAATTATTAAAATATATTATTTTAAATAATGAGGCCTCGCGTGCCACTTAATAACAGCTGGTGGGCCACAAGTGGCCCACGGGCCGTTGTTTGGGAACCTCTGGGATAAACGAAGAAGAAGAAGAATTTCAGAATTCAGCCTTTTTGCTAAAAGCATGTATCAATCCATAGGCAGATAAAAGTGACGCTGGCAATTAATTGTGTTACATAAACCAGTAAATCATCCATGCAGTTGCAGAAACACACAACTCATGATGTGACTTTAACACATAATTAGCATGTGAACTTTCACACTTAATTAGCATACGAACTTTATGAATATTAAAAGAAAACAATAACATTTTCACCAAATCAAGATAAACTTCTATAAGAGGGGGGGGGGGGGGGGGAGAACTAGCTGGTCACAACACCCCTTGATGTTGTATCCTGTTTTACCTACAGGTGTCCCAGTATTTCACATATTTACGCTGTCCCAGTATTTCACATATTTACGCTGTCCCAGTATTTCACATATTTACGCTGTCCCAGTATTTCACATATTTACGCTGTCCCAGTATTTCACATATTTACGCTGTCCCAGTATTTCACATATCTACGCTGTCCCAGTATTTCACATATCTACGCTGTCCCAGTATTTCACATATCTACGCTGTCCCAGTATTTCACATATCTACGCTGTCCCAGTATTTCACATATCTACGCTGTCCCAGTATTTCACATATCTACACTGTCCCAGTATTTCACATATCTACGCTGTCCCAGTATTTCACATATCTACGCTGTCCCAGTATTTCACATATCTACACTGTCCCAGTATTTCACATATCTACGCTGTCCCAGTATTTCACATATCTACGCTGTCCCAGTATTTCACATATCTACGCTGTCCCAGTATTTCACATATCTACGCTGTCCCAGTATTTCACATATCTACGCTGTCCCAGTATTTCACATATCTACGCTGTCCCAGTATTTCACATATCTACGCTGTCCCAGTATTTCACATATCTACGCTGTCCCAGTATTTCACATATTTACGCTGTCCCAGTATTTCACATATCTACGCTGTCCCAGTATTTCACATATCTACGCTGTCCCAGTATTTCACATATCTACGCAGTCCCAGTATTTCACACATCCACGCTGTCCCCGTATTTCACATATCTACGCTGTCCCAGTATTTCACATATCTACGCTGTCCCAGTATTTCACATATCTACGCTGTCCCAGTATTTCACATATCTACGCTGTCCCAGTATTTCACATATCTACGCTGTCCCAGTATTTCACATATCTACGCTGTCCCAGTATTTCACATATCTACGCTGTCCCAGTATTTCACATATCTACGCTGTCCCAGTATTTCACATATCTATGCTGTCCCAGTATTTCACATATCTACGCTGTCCCAGTATTTCACATATCTACGCTGTCCCAGTATTTCACATATCTACGCTGTCCCAGTATTTCACATATCTACGCTGTCCCAGTATTTCACATATCTACGCTGTCCCAGTATTTCACATATCTACGCTGTCCCAGTATTTCACATATCTACGCTGTCTCAGTATTTCACATATCTACGCTGTCTCAGTATTTCACATATCTACGCTGTCCCAGTATTTCACATATCTACGCTGTCTCAGTATTTCACATATCTACGCTGTCCCAGTATTTCACATATCTACGCTGTCCCAGTATTTCACATATCTACGCTATTACTTAAGGCATTGACTACAAGAGGAAACTCTCACGTCAGGAACAAACAACAAAAACATTCATGTTTTTAAAATACCACAACTTTACATCGGGGATATTTTTGTAAATGAACCAAGCTCCCAGATCGACCCCGGCCTTTAATGGCTACCTGGAAATGTCATGGGCAGTAAAAGCGTCCGGCGTTCTATTGACCCCGCCACTCATCGACTGTTGTTTGGTCTATACAATATGTGGCTAGAACCGTAAACCAGACACACCTCGTGGCGTGGAGCAAGGGCTGGGTGGATGTGAAGGATGTGGAATGGCATCAGTGACCTAATGTCGCTTCTGCGTTGGCGGGGTCCGTAAGAGACGCAACGGATGTAAAAAGGTTGTTTTTTTTTTTTGCGCTCGCTCGCTTTGAACTCAAGCGCAGTCCATACACACTACTTCTAGTAGTTTGCATATCCTTTACAGGACATCGCTGTCAACATCAGCATCTTCCAGCTGATTGTTGATTTCTTGGCAAGATTACGCTCAGTAGTTTGCCATTGCTTTCTGAGCAGCCGGCTCACATACCTCGTAAGTTACTGACGCCATTCGAACCACTGCTGATTCTCACCGTCGTCACGTTACTTACGAGAGTATGCGAGATTACGGAGAAAAGTTGCTAACCTCTAGGCCAGGAAGCCGGCATTTCTAGTAGTGCTGGACTGAATTTTTGGGAGACTCCTCCGGCAGGCCGGCCTGCGGTAGGATCCGAGCGATCATGGGTGCAACTCGGTGCAATGAAGTCGATCCTCTCGCCTTTAAAACCAATATTATAGCTACAAAAATCGCAGTTGTAAACTGTAGGTTAAAAAAAAAATACTGCTGCTAACAGTAACTTCAAAAACATAGTTGCAAACAGTAACTTCAATAAACGTGGTTGCAAACAAATCTCAAAAAACAGTTGCAAACAGTAATTTCCCAAAAATATAGTTGCAAACAAACCTCAAAAACAGTTGCAAACATAAACTTCAAACAACATAGTTGCAAACAAATCTCAGTTATTCAGAGCCCTACCTACACAAACAACTCTTTTAAAAGCCCACGTGACGTCATTCAAGACGGAAGATCTCTACTAAGACTTGCAAAAACTAGTTTCACAATTACAAACATTGGCCATTTTTCACGGCTGAAAATTTATGGGATTTCACCCAAAACGCGTTCAGACGAAACAAGAACGGCAGCCGGCACGACAAAATATATTGGCTTTCTTTTCTGACAAGCATGAGTAAAACGGAAGATGCCACAGACCTTATGTAAGCTCGCATATTTTTATTGGAGACTGCCGGCTTAACCCTGTCAGGTCTTTAGCAATAAGGAGCCGGCAGAAAAATGCGTCTTAACAGATGCCGGATTATTTATACCTTGTAAATTACCTGTGCTTTATGTAAGTGCTGGCCGGCCGTTGTGTTTGGGATGCAGGATGTCTTCCCTTTAGTAAATCACCACGATGACGTATCTAATGATTCAGTGACAGTGGCGTATCATTACTTTTGCTGTGGGGGGATAGATGGGATTTGCAAATTGGTAAGGTGGAAGAGAGGAAGAAGGAATAGTGTGTACATTTGAGCGCAGTTGTTTCTGTTTTTTATATTGTGATATTGGAGATTCCGAGGAAAAACAAGATTAGTGGGTGAACACATCATCATCAGCAGTAGTAGTAGTAGTAGTAGTAGTAGTAGTAGTAGTAGTAGTAGTAGTAGTAGTAGTAGTAGTAGTAGTAGTAGTAGTAGTAGTAGTAGTAGTAGTAGTAGTAGTAGTAGTAGTAGTTATAACAGTAGCAAGTAGCCACAACTGCAAAGATAATTGTAGCAGCTGCAACATGGATAGTTGTAATGTTTGTAGTAATGTCAAAGACAGAGCAGCCTGTCCTAAAACTCGAGGGCTCTTCTCATATAGATGGTAGCCGCAGTTACGTTACATACTCGCCGTGGAACAACACAAGTGGTGGTCACTGAGAGGAGACGAGTTGTCATTGATGAGGCATCTGTCTCTGTCAGCGGATAAGAAGAGGAGTTACATGTAACCCGCTCACTTCCTTCTTCCCTTGCCGGCTCTCTTGCCATCCTTCAGGGGCAACTGCGGTAAAGCCATACATATACCGGCGGAAGGTAAGGGGAAATCACTGTTGCATTTATCTCTTATAAAAGCTACTATTTCGCAAATTGTATCTAAATAATGGGGTTGGCTCTTAAACATCCGGTGTGCTGATGCCGAGGTTAGCGGTTCAACCCCTACACCGGACAGTTGGACTAAAATGTTGACCTGTCGTCCTTGACTTGGGGACGTAAATGTGCCTCTGAAGTCGGAGTGGGTTCGTGGGTGATAGCGAGGAACACTATTAATAGGGAAAGCTAATCCACACACAAAATTCAGTCCATCACTATTATAAATAGTCTGTATGGACCACCCTTGAGTTCAAAGCGAGTGGGTGACAAAAAAAACAACGGTGTTGGCTGATTCAGTGCCGTACAAAAAGTAAATGTGGACCACACATGGTACACAGTCAAATGAACAAGTAT